>CARXXK010000001.1:35582416-36182416 GCA_949089665.1 Macrosiphum euphorbiae
AGTGTTTAAAAATCTTTCTCCCAAACGCATTATGCTAAATTGCCCAAACACTAACCACCCAATGTAAATTAGTCAGCAAGTCAACAAGTTGAATAAAAATAATATATGCCAAGTAAATAATAGTGACATAGTAGAATAAAGGTGTTAGGTGACGTATGAATGATGTGTATGGAAACAACCTCTACGCGGTACAAACGACTCTACGGTAACTAAAATAAATCTACATCACCAAACTTCAAATTTTTCCACCACGGGGTACAGGTCCATAAAATGGTCAATCTATATGGAAGTTAAACAATATGAATATAAGTGTTCTACAAAATGAATCAACTTATCAAAGTTCAAAGTTATTTTTCAATATTCGACAGCGGCTGAATATTTCTCGTACCTATAAGTCGTAATGCATCATATAATTCATCACGATGCGTTTTCTGGAAAATATGTAATGATTTTTTTCTAATATTTACATATTTTCGCTTGGTTTTATACTAATCAAAACCGTTGTAAGGGAGATAATCATAATTATATACATATATTTCAGTATTTATAGTTAACGGTTTCTGTTTTTTGTTTTTATATTTAAACAAAAGTATATTTACAATCTGTAATTATCATATACATTAAGTAAATTTGGTGGCTTAACTAAGATGAAATAATAAGGTTAACGGAAGTTATGAAGTTGGAATGTTAGGAAACGTAATTTTTTTATTGAGGATGTTAGAGCCGGTAGAAGAAAATTTAGAAATAATTTGAGTTTTTCAATGAATTTGTTGATCATGTGCAGGAATGGTTGACCAGTTGGTGGTGTGGTGGCTGTGGCTTTTGCATATGTTGGTTTTTGATTCGAGTTGAAGATGGGGGCGTTGTTGATTTGTGGTGCTGGTGGTATGGCAGATGTTGGAGTGGAGTGCATTTTGATTTTTCCGGCTTTATCTTTAGTGCGGTTTAGTATATCTTTGAAAATTTGACAACCTTTATAGTTTGCACACACCTAATAGTTTAAGCAGCTAAGCCGGTTTCCATCACAATTTACACATTTTTCGGGTTCCTCTCGTGTTTTAGTGCAGTCGTTGGTGAAGTGATTCGATCCGCATTTCACGCAAGGCGAAGAGTGATGACTAATGAGTAATGACAGTAGTTAAGTGTATGTTCATTGTTCGTACTTTGACAATAGTAACATTGTAGAAGACCAAGTGGTGTTATTGGATATTCAAATTTCACCATTGAGTTGTGGATTTAAGTTATTTTGAGTATTTCACAGTTATTAATTGGTGTTACGAGCTATAGGTTAGTATTAAACTATTAAATAAAGGATAAGTGACGACTTTTTTGTACTGTAAAGTATATTTGAAAATTGAAATACTGATAACCGTGTGTCCAATATCACTTGGGCTATTTATGATGTCAATGGTATTAGTAGAGTGTCTGAAGAATATAGTTAAGTAACTAACGAAATAAACTTGTTCAACAATTTAAATTTAAAAACCAATAACCGTAGTTCTGCCTCTAGGTCCAAAACTGCTAATTTATAAGTTCATCTCAAATTAAATATTTTGTTTGTTTTTCGTGATTTTTATAGTTGTTATTGCGACTTTTAATAAAATATGTACGTCTCTCGGGATTTATTAAAAAAATGTACCTAAGTCCTAAATCTACCCATTTAAAAATGTTCAGTGAACATGTGTGTAGTGTGTACAACGTATACGGTTTCGAAGTGAAGGTCTCCAGCACTCTTCAGACGTCTTCCATTGTAGAATATCTTTTTATACCTACCTATAATAGTACACAGTCATAATATTATAACATACACTATTTTATAAAATAAAAACAATAAATTGATTCGAATCGTACAATACAAGCAGCTATCGATTGCTGTAGGTTAGGTATAATGCATATATTATATACATACCAGTGATAATGCTCCTTCCTCCGTCCTCGTGACAGAATACGACATCATTTATTATATTATATCATAATATTATTATGTTGTTTGGAAAAATTCAAATAAGTACAAGGATATATATATATTTATGCTAGTCTGGGCAAGTAACAAAAAGTACAAAAAGTGTGTTAAATTAAGTTTAAAGTTAACCCATATATTTTTTTATAAATTTTGCCAATTTAAGAATAAATAGATAAAATAAATTAACTCAATCAAAAGATAAAATCTTTCTTATCAGTTAAAAAAATATCATTCTATTGGATATATTTCAAGCTCGGAGTTACGTGCATCTGTGGTCTGTAGGTCACATATTATGAGTATTAATAATTTACAGAGGAAATAAAATCTGTAGTGTATACCTTGATATATACATAATATACCCATTGAAAGGTATTGAAATCACTAATCAGTCCCTTTATGACCATGTTGTTCCTGATGAATTGAAATGGTTCCGAGTTTATATGTACGTCTATCATTTAAAAAACCTTGTTCATTCAACACTCAGAATTGTACTTGCTTAAGAACGAATCCCTTTTAAGTTGTTATATTATGTCAACTACATTTCCTCGATATGACACACACTCTGAATCTGAAATATTTAACATTTAAAACAACGCATTAAAATATTAAATGATAAATTGTCAACATTTCCAAGGAACACTCTTATCCAATATTATATTAGCCATTAGGTAATAGATTCGGTACCTAAATTATTATAAGCGTGTTGTATAGAGAGCATTTAATTATTATATTATACTATCTGAATTGGACATGTCATCATGGCAAAATAATGTATGATTTGTCACATTTATCTTTTCAGTTCAAATACATCAGCATTCAGCTTATCGTATAATACATGACGTATATACTATAATTCAGAGGTTCTTAACGTGTGGTCCGCGGCCCCCTTACACATAACATAGGTCAATACATGACAATAAGTGCATTATTACAATATTGTTGGATTATTATTTTTTTTTTCATATATAATAATATGTAGATTCTACACCAAATAACATTGTATTATTAATATTATTTATTAAGTACCTAATCAGTTTTTCTTGTCCATACGATATGTACATGTGTACAGCACTGCAGTCTAAGTGTCTAAGTGCAGTTGATCGATCGTACTCAATTATAGTTTTATATTACATTGTTATAAAAAAATAATAGTAATAAAAATAATTATAAATGTGTACCTATATGTTTTGTTATGTCTACTCATGCAATTTGTAATATAAATAGTAATTATTATAA
Source organism: Macrosiphum euphorbiae (assembly GCA_949089665.1). Classification (NCBI taxonomy): domain Eukaryota; kingdom Metazoa; phylum Arthropoda; class Insecta; order Hemiptera; family Aphididae; genus Macrosiphum; species Macrosiphum euphorbiae. The sequence continues at coordinate 35,585,616 of CARXXK010000001.1, forward strand.
TTTCGGTTATGAGATAACATGAGCTGATGTATTGTAAAAAAAAAGGTATTCGAAAACAATTTGGTAAGGGGGTCCTCGATTTCTAAAAATCTTTCATCAGGGGTCCACGATCTACAGAAGGGAACCGCTGTACTATATTATGATAATGTGCGAGTTGGACTCTCAAACTCGCGCGGTGGCATACGAATCGATCGTTACAATAATAATATAATATACGCTTAAGGTTGCGTTCTATTTTTCAACAGTACTACGGTCTGGCAATACCACTTTTGTACAACCGGTGTGTCGTGCAGGTATCGCCATGTCTATAAATAGATACATCCACCGTAGCTATTTGTTTCGGTTTGTTTCGGTTTGTTTTTTTTTTTTTTTACCAATCCGTTCGCTGTCAATCATTGCGTCCGAGTCGCCGAATGACAGCTCGGCGCGTCCGCTGTATAGAATTACCCATTAAGCATTTGTTAAAATAATTACCGGCCATTTTTGGTCACGTCAGAGAGAAAATGTGTTGAGCCCCATGCCGGTGGGGTTCCTCGGTGTCAGGATGTATAGGCGCATATAACGGGTGAGCCGGTCGTATTTTTCAAATCTTTCGAAAAACATTTGTCAAGTGCATCGAGACGATTTGGTTTCTATATAAAAAACGCGGGACGAACCAATGAAATCAAATGTGGGGGAACTTGTGGCTCTAGAATCTTGACTCTAGAGTACTATAATATTGTTATATTGTGGTCAATTCCCGTTTTGGAGGAGCGGGAGAGTTTCAATGAATTCTTTTTATTTGTTTTTTTTTTTACTCCCCCGAGAAAAGTGTTTCTCAAAAAAAAAAAAACCATAAAAAAGCGCACGTCATCGATGTACGCATTTATTGGTCTGGACGGAATTTAAAATAAAGAGTATAGGAAAGTTTTACCCTTCGGGCTTGTAATCTTTGAAAAACTCGAGTAACTATCCTTTATGCAGCATACATCGGTAAGAAAGCCGATACGAATAGGTCACTACTATGGAAATAATACCCACCTATAATAGCAGCGACTTTTTTTGTCACTGAAACAATATTAATACATTCGTTTTTTCTTTAGTTTTCGTTATGCATTGGGTTGTAATAACTATTGTTCCCGATCCCAACAAACAGTGCCGTACTCAGGATTTTAAATTGGGAGGGGGGGGCACACAAAGTTAATCAGAATTTGATATCCGTTACCTTTTGCTAGGTCGTTATTATACTAGCTACTATGACCCGTAACCGTAATAACTTCTAGAATTAATCAATAATACGCAAAATGTTTCTTTAAAACCGTCTCCAGAAATATCATAGTTTGTACTTTGCCTTTTTTCACATAAGATTTATACCAAAACACACTATGCAATGGCGGGGCAGGATGACTGAAATGCCCCCTTAGCCTCTGGCGACAACGTACAAACCCGATAATGACAGAAATTGACCGAACTTGCCTTTTACGATACACATACAAGTAATCGAGTTTAATATATATATATATGCATCCCCTTCCCTATCCTGTTATACCGGTCTGTTAAAGGTCGATATTATACCGAGTAATGGTGACTGCAGGATTCCCAAGATTACGTCTTACGATCAACGTTTCCGTTTTAACGGTTGGATCGTTTCTCTTCGGTCCAATTGATAATTTTTTTTCGTTTTTAGTAATATATTCAATACGATAACAACTATTACTGCGTTACTGATATGCATTCTTTTATATTATTATAGCACTTGTTTAAGGAAGGAGCTGATCATCTAACGATAAAAAAAAAAATGTGAATACTCGATTTCAGTTGTCAAACAGTTATATTTTGGTATAGTCACGGTTTGTTGAACTTTTAATTTATTTTCTTATTTATGTCCACTCTCATTCTTTGGATTCCTCAAATTTCCACCCGTTTGCATATTTGATTAGCACTGTTTCACTAGCTACAAGTTTCGAATTTTTTTGGTTGTACAATTTGTACGATTTATACTGACCTAATATATAATTATTGAAGATATAATTTGATCAATAAAGTAAATGCGATGGGAAACGCAAGTAAATGATAATATAAAATGACATTTAATTAATGTTTTTTAAATATACATTCTTGTTTTAAGGGTGCCCCACATATATCAATATTTTGTAAAAACGTCGTCACGTTATCCCATGCGATACAGTCATGGTTATAAAACCAAATGCATACCTACTCGATATATAAGACAATAATATATGCTGTGTCGTAGTGTTTTTATTTTATGATATGAAAAATTAATTAAACAGTTATTTAAATAATAATAAAAAAATTATATTTTAAAACAATAGGTATAATATCTGTTTTTGTATTAGTGTTATCATGAAAATAAAAATTGTACTGGAGTATAGCAAGTATTTCTGTTAGTCTTCTGTAACGGGTATAAATCTTGGTTTGCTCTTGCCAATGCTATATAATTGCATTAAAAAAACCATTTAGTGTGTAGGATACGGTTGATCATCTATTTTTAAGAATAGTTTATATTATACTATTATTATTACTTGGTCGGTTGAATTAATTGTTGACAAACATATCGCAAACAAGTTATAAGTCAATATAATATCTATACGTACTCTAAAATGGTGCAAAAAGGTGTAGTGTAAACAGCTATTCAAATTAGTCTAAATATATATTATGAAAATGTTATTGTGTATAGAAAATAATAATATATCAAGCAAAATTAAGCTCATTTCTGAATTAATTTTGCGACTTACTTCCGTCAATTTTGATTACTATTATGTCAGTTGCTCTTTTAATATGGGTTGCGAATATATAATAACACTTACCTAGGTAATAAATAAACAATATCGATGTTTTTCATTTTTCAAGTAGGTACATACTACATACTTCACTCTTAAGTAGTTATTCCGGTCCACTGCAACGGATGATTTGTTTATATTTAATTCACGTTCATACAATTTTATGGAAGACAGCTCATGAGGTCAATAATAAAGGAAAAAATAATCATACTAGTAATTTACTATGTAAATGTATATTTAGTTAGACATCACGAATATCATTATCTCGTGCACGTGATAGTCATAAGTACAAAATGTAATAAAATATACGAGTTTGTGTAGAATTCATAGTTCATACCTTTATGCAGAATCGGTTTGGACGGACGCTTTGTCAAAATCCATTTGGAACAATATCTTAAGATTCGCTTGTAAATAAAATTATGCTTGAGCATGTCAACGCCATTTTAACAGATGATGAGGTGCTAACTTGACCCACTAGAGTACTAGGCAGTGCTAGTATACTTTTAAGTACTTAACTGTACTCGTGGCACGTGTAATTCTATCACAAATCCATTGAATACATACATAGAAGTTAGAAATAAATACAATTAAGATAATCGTATTAAGTGTGTTTAATTGAAACTGTATATACCTATATTTGAACCTACGTACAATATGTTGTGTATTTTATATAAGGTATATTAAATTAATTGTGTCACTTACCTTCTATTCGATTAAAATAAAAAATTACTGATTTAAGAAATAAACACAATTTTACTATTTCAGTCAACTAAACGAAAATTAAATTTATATTACTGCTGAGTCTTTGTGTATATGTATATTAATAGTTAGGTTAGACACCTACATATTTGAAACTAAACAAATTTTTTAATATACGACAATATATTAAAGTAAAACAGTAAACCACGGTTAATAATTTTCAACTTAAGTTTTTCATATAATATGTATTTTATCGTCGATACTGTATTATACATTTATATCCGAGTATTGTTATGTTCTGTGGTATCTCCTAACATAAATATAAAAGTATAAATACTACAATCTAAGAAAATATTTAGATGTAATTACAATAATTGTTAGTTGTTCTCATATTAAAGTATAAATAAACACATGTTTATAACATAAAAAATATAGCAACTAAATGTGATGTTTAACAATAAAGATTCGATTCACTGAAATAAAATATTTAAAAAGATTTTATGACCCAGCATGATTGAAGTTAAAAAAAACCATCACTCTCCAGGAGGCATTTTATTTATAAATGCATAGCTAAGACCTGCGATCGGTTTGGTATGATTGACTGTTGTCTGCTGTTACTGTTTTTACATTTTTCTGGTCCATGTATTATAATGAATACTTAAACCATCTGTAGAAGATGGATTTTTTCGTTGTCAAGCAGCCTCGATTCTTTTATTTTATCTTCATACAACACAAAACTAGGAATTAATATTAATACCGGCAGTATTTTTTTTTAAATATTTATAAATATTCAATTTCAGGACAGATACAAATTAAACAGGCATACATAAATTCGTGTCAGAATGTCACATGAAATAAAAAATTTATTTTTAAAAATTATGTTTTTGGATTAAAACATAACATATTCATACGTTTTCTGTTTCGTTTTTAAAATAACACACACGCCAATAAATATCAGTTTTATAATATAATTATTGTGATCACTCTAGTCTGGAAACCGTCGAACAAGCATGTGTTATGTGTACCTATACAGTTAAATAGGTAAATCACTAAATGACGATTTGGATCAAATTACTAATATCATGTATTCATTCTTGTACATTCCCAACAATTTACATAAAATGTGCATACAAAAAAGGAACTAAGTTAAAAATAAATTGAATAAAGTGGTTTAAAGCGAATATATTATAATACATATTATATTGTATAAATATTATGTTTTGTGTGAGACCAAAAATATAGTTTAACATGTCCATAATATTGTCAGAAATAATTAGTTATTGGCAGTGGCTTAAAAATGTTAAAGTCAATCAAACCCAAATCAACACAGTGAACGTACTAAGTTAATCTAATTTGTAACTGTCAATAAAACAATTTCTACTCTGGATCAAAACATTAGAGATAATTCAAACGTGTTCTTAAGTAATTGATTTACCACGGGTTAAAGCGTAATAACTATCTTCATCACAGTAGATTATCGAAATATTTCACATCACAATAATGGAAAATAAATTCAATAATAATAATAATTGCTATAATTCAGTTCTGTGACATATTAAAAATAGGAATATGACACATTCAGCAGGGTCAAGTTTAACAACCGAATAATTAAGTTTTTCCAATTAATATAATATAGTGTGAAATAAATTTCAATACACGGGGTATTGAACATACCTATGTACTTATTTAATAGCGTCGTGGCGATGAATATTATTATGTATTTATGCCGGCGGGTATGTCATAAGACCTCGAGATCAAGTACTTCTTGAATTAATGAAATTGTTCAAAATTCAAATTTTATGCCCATGAATAGTAATTAAACGTTTATCTGAAAAAAGCTATAGATTAAGTGTGATACTAATTTAAAACTTAAAAGCACGTGTTTTTGACATTAAAGTCGATAAAACACTTGATACTAGTGATATGTATATTGATTTACCGATCAAATACAGCATATAATTTGTTAGAAACTATCATAAAACTATATATGATAAAACGTTATTTTACACATATCAGAATATATTTCATAATATATCTACTAGCTATAAATATATTATATAGACAAGTACCCTATATGTATGCTTATATTCTCAATAATTTTTACTTCATAAAATAATGACCTCTTTTCTATATTGTTTATTATAGGTGATATAATTTAATAATCTATAGTACATATCCATATAAAATATACTTTTATCGTATATAGCATTTATTCTTTTAATAGATAATAAAAAATAGTATAGCTAGTATAATAGTAGTTGTAACGTATACAATATTTTTATTAATAGATATTATTTATATTGCATATGTAGGTGCTTTTATTTTTGCTTTCTTAGGCTAATTTTCAATAGATAGGTTGCTAAAGGTTCTTTTTACAAACTTTTAGATTCTGTCATCCCCGTTTGGGGCAGTAAAACTGCTTCAGTTTTCTTCAACAGTATTTTATTCGATAGGAAAGTGAATCTAGTTGGTGCATTCGGTAAATATTCCGAATAGTTTTCAAAAGCACCGGGAAAAACAACATAAAAACTAAGGAAAAACGGGAATTTTTACTCAAAATCGATTTTGGTTTTCGGTGTAGGTAACTCTAAAACAAATGAACGTATATATATACATGACATTTTCACTGGTTGTTTATATTAGCATTTTCTATACACGATAACATTTTCAAAATATTTTGATTTGTTTTAAACTGTTTACGGACATTTTCAGTTTCCAATTTTTAGATTTTGAGTGGTTTTACCAAGGCATTAACGAGTTAAAAGTTAAAATTAAGTTAATTAATTCGTTACTTTTTTTCAAATTAACTTTTAACTTAATAAGTTCCTTTTTTCGAGATTAACGTGTTAACTTAAAGTTTTTTATTTCAAAAATAGGTATTTAAATTAAGTTAATTTTTGTTCGAAGAATAATACAAATTTTCGAATGGGTTAAAAACTATGGTAAGTACTAAGATAGATATTTCGACTTTCAAAGTATGTTATTTTGTATGTTTTTTTACTGTTAATCCTTTATCTATATTAAAGTCGTTATGACTAGGAGAAATTCATACAGGATTTCAAATTAAAGTGTTGATTGAAAGCAGATAGACAAATAATAACTACAGCTATTGGACGATGATAATAATTGTAAATGTGATTGTGAACAATACTAACCACTGAAAAAATCATTGAAAGGAATACGATAGAATACGATAATCTGCGCTGCATATATTATATACAATATTCATATTATAGACGAGTGGTGTCCAATATTTTGTGAATACTGGGCCATATCATATGGGTAGAAGTTGTTGTGAGCCACATACTTTTTAATAATAATACATTCAAATTGAGATTGTATTATACTCCATAATACAACAATACATTTTTTTTATAATTTTACATTTTTACTATAGCGAATAATAAGCAGACATTTGTTGATAAATGACACGGAATATTGGTATCGGAGCCAATAAGGATAAAACACTAATAACGTTTATCTTTATTTGATGTTTATATTTTTAATTTTTTTCGTAATATTACCTAGTTTATTATATACAATTAAAATCTACCACGGGCTGCGGGTTGGACACCCCGGTTATAGACAGGGGGGGGTTTAGTGTTTTACTTGTAAACAAGTCTCGAAAATTCCCAGCGCTTAAAACAGTTATGAGACACAACCGGCCAGTACCTACCTACATGGCGATATGTACAACGGCGCGGCGTAAAGGTTATAGAATAAAATGTATGTTTATTAATTATTAGCCAGCCATTATTATTATTTAAAAATGATTAATCGAAATAAGTATCGAACTTACATTGGCTTATTAAATAATATAATAATTTGTTTGAATATGTAAAATGTAGTCAGTTAATATTAGTTAAAGTAACTTCATTATAATATTATATATTATGCAGTTTAATACATTACATATTATATTATTATGTATGTAGGTACTCACTTATTTCATTTATTTCAAATTTATAATGCATACACTTTGTATAGTTAAAACGGATAGAAATTTAATAAGAAACCAATCAATACTACATAAATACGATTCGTTTATTTCTTATCTATAATAACAATATACATATTATATACATCTAATAATGTGAAATCGTTTATAATTGCAAAAGACTTAGTGAATAGCTTTAAATTATATTATTGGTTGCTATTTTGTATTGGCTGTGAGTTTTTTATAATCTAACCGAATTTATGTTTTATATAGGTCATAACATTTAAATATTAAAGATATTTTTTAATTCGTCTAGTTTTTATTTCTGCAAAGCTATTTATTTATTATAGACGAGCACAGTAAAATATACAATATTCGTAATTATATTTTGTAGTTGGGATTTAGCAATATATAGAATTGATTTCATGGAGTTTATTCAAGGAGGTCATACGGAGTCGATAACCTGTCTGGCGTTTATCATAAATAAAGGTATTGGTTATTGTTCAAGCATTTATTTTAAAGTTTAAACAGCGTATAGCCTTTTATAGTTATATAAATGTAATAAATAATATTATTTTAATTTTGATTAATTTTTTTAGAAGTACCAACCACGTGTTTCGTTTTCATAATTAATAAATGTTGAAAGTATTTTTAAATAACGACAGTAGTTGATAGTGTTTCGACATATATCAGACAACATACTTAATAACCTTAATGAAAGAATATTACCTTTTTTTACTGATTAATAATAATATTAGTAATACATTATTACTTTACCGTCTTCACTTCAAGGTTCTACAATAACAGCATAGTGGGCACGTATAAATAACATCGTATAGTTGCCATAACGTTTGTAGGTATAAGCACCAATACAATTATTATTCGTTTTATAAGTATCAACTTATATTTGACGTCACTTTCAATCTAGACTTCTGCAGAACGTATAAGATATATATGATTATTTGTCTTTAAGTACAATATAGTTTTATTGACATAGAAATGATTACAATATTGACTATCTTTCATATAATATCCTGACACTTATCACGTGTTATTTGGACTGATTTTTGTTTTTTTTTTTTAGGTTGTTCACATTTTTTTTTTGTGGTTTCGATTAGACAATAATGTAGTATTACTAATTAGAGGTTATTTTATTCACATAAATAACATTGATTTTAGAGACTTTAAATACACATACATATTGTTTGGATAATACTATATTATTATGTAATTAATATTTGTATAGAATTAGGCTAATTCTATTATTTTAGACTAATAGTTTTGACGGTTTCACTTTTATATCAAACGTGTCAAACTGTAAAAGAATAATTTGTACAAACTATGATAAGTACAAACTATATAGGTTAATATACTTAAAGTTTAGCTATAGTCAAACAATAAGCTTTAGTGTTGTAAAAATGTTTAGAATTGTTATGTTTTGAATGTGTAAATAGTAAATACTGAATTACTTTAAATTTTAATACGATTTTAGTCCAACATTTGTTATACATTTATTTACTAATCTCTTCTATAAACTTAATATCACAAACAAAAATCAACAACGTTTTTTTTATCAAATATTATTATACAAGTTAGTAAGGTTGTAAATTTAATGCAATATAAAACCTTAAAAAAAACCCCCAAGATTGCAGTTTAATATGCAATAAAAGAAGGAAAAATTACATAAAAATGTAATAAATTACATACAAATTTAAAAAAAAAACATATATTTAAATGAAAGTTTATTAATTAAATTCGTTGTTACATAATTCATAACTTTGTTTATGGAAAAACTAGGTTTTACGATTGGCTAAAAAAAGGCACTTCGCTACAATAAATAGCACTCCTAATAATTATGATGAGTACCAAAATGTTTAAAATAAATTTGGTTTCAGAAATTTGTAATTATGAAAATGTCTGTATAGTGTATATTATGATATAATAAATACTTGAAAATATTTAGTTTTATCCTCAGTTAAGTGTTTAAGCACTTTACAAATTGTATTTATTATAATAATATATTGTGACGTATGATTAAAATCAACCGTAATTCAAATGTAATAAAACTAATAATTGCTTTTCCGTATGACGGTTTATATCTTTCCACGACGTCATAGTTAATTGACTTTTCATATTATAAACTGCAAAAAAAAAAAAACGTTATCAAACAATAATTTATATTAAGAATTCTGACCAGAGTACTTATACACTATTATTATATTATAGGCTTTGGGTAATTTAAATTTACTATAATATTATACTATTACGTAATAAATAGAGCACATGTTTGCTAATATCTCGAGAATGAAATAAAAAAAAATCACTATTCTATACTAATTATTATTAATACAGGTTATAGGACATAGATAGCATCTACTTATATGTTTATTTTAAACTAAAAGGGTTCATTTTTTTCGGATATGATAAATTGATAAATGAAATAATGCGTAAATTCAATTAAAGAAAATACTGCGTGTACGTAACTATCTATAATCGACCATACTCTATAATACTCTACAGTCTACTACAGTCATTACTCAGCAAGCCAGACTTGACGTAAAAAGTATAGATTATTAAATTATTTTAAGTTGAAACTAAACGTTGTGTGAAAACTCTACTCGCTAATTAAAACAAGTTGTTTAAAGATTTCATCGTGAAATAATACTGGCAGCAGTTTCTGGATACAGATGTAAAAAAAAAAAAAAATGTACTGTTGCAGTAATGACTTCAGACTCATTTATCTGTGTCACGATTGTCACCATAGATGAGATAAAAGTAGGCATATTACCTACCGATAAGTAAAGAACTGAAATGTATAGTGGAAATGTTATTGCTGTTTAAAATTTTAAATGTTTAACGTTTTTTTATCACTTATATAATGTATGAGTCGTTGTTTATTATTTTTTTTGTTTTAACTCAACCTAAAAATTAAGTACCTATTGTATTATAGGTAACTTATATAATTTTTATGGTTACATTTTTGATATACTTGTTTTATTATATACTAGCGCGTGTTATTTAAATGATAGTTATGTGTCCTCAATAAAATAAAAATTATGTTTGTCATATAATTTTACGGTATTGGTGGAGTAACGCAGCTAGGAAAATATAAAACACCTAATTGGTAGAAACATTGGCAACTATAGAGATAAATACATTAATAAAACCGTTATAATATGATGTATTATCGCGATTAATCTACTACAAAATAAAAGAACAACAGTTTAAATTAATTCTTTAAAATTGTCTACACTCCAGAAGCTATATATGTATAGGCTGTACGGGTGTATAATTTTTCTTTCTAAATACAATATATATTTTACGAAAAATAAATTATAAATTTCACGAAGCCTTGAAGTTATATGTATATTAAGTACCTATATTCGAATGAATGAGTGATACTGACATAATTAGTTCATAAAATGTAATTACCTATACTTACATTTTTTTTAAGGTTACATTAAAATCAATTAAATAAGTGATATTTTTTTTATCGTTAAGGTTTAAAGATACATTTACCTATACCATTGATTATGGAAAAAATGTATACTTAATAAATTATTAGTAATAAATAATAATGTTTATACTACTTATAATATCTGTACAAATAATTCGTAAAATAATAAAATGATTGTATTATAATTAATTTATAATTACCTTTTTTTTCTTTATCCTGAAACGACGGTTCGTATTTATTTTAGGAACTCGGTCAATAAACGTTTTAAAACACATAATACCAATCCTATTTTATTGTTCCAAACTAATTGATTAAAAAAAATAAATTATTTTATATTTACACAAATGTTATTTATTTTAAGAAATGGTATAACAGCATTGAGTCTCGTTTTTCTTAAGTGAAAATAATAAAATATTTTTCCATAAAAAAATCAAACACCAGACTAAGCACGTGCTTTTTACGAAATAAAAAAATGAACATAAATAATATTTCGGTTGTACGAGAATTATTATAACATGATTTTAACTAAAACAGATGACTATTTGGTCTATATAGTGACTTGTGGTAGATGACGAGCAGTGTCACATGTGACTGCTGAGTAAGTACATTATAAAGATTACTGATTGCGGTGTATGCGAGTTGTACGTGTACTGCTTAAATATGCTCGTAAGCTTTTTATTACTATTTACTACGTTTGTAATCCAAGAAAGGCCTCAAAAGAATATTTAACAAATAACAATATATTATAGTCGTAAGAGCGTAGGATGTTAGGGTGTCCCTAAATGGTAGTCGCGAGGGCGATGATTTAGTCCTGGGCGTTTTATTATTTTCAAGTTTAATTTTCGAGATATATTTGTATAATAATATTTCCCGTCAATGCGACGAATATATTAATATACTGTACAAGTGTAGAACAAGTGATGAGACATAACTTAAGGAAATAATTTATTCTGAGCACAGATTGTTGGTTTTCGCCCGAAGAAAATTATTTCCAACAGCTATTACCGCGCAAATAATGTTAACATATTTTAACTCGTAAGTATATATATATAGGGTTTATATTATAGGCTATTGAAACAAAATGTAATTTGTTTCTTATATTCATGAAAATATAATTTTATTTTTCAGACCAGTCGATTTCAGAGTCCCGCTCGATTTCCTATTAAATTCTTTTATGTTGCATCCGTAATCTGTACGCAGGACAATATTTGTACAGCTGCTGACTGCTATGCAAAAGTAAATATTAATGCCACTATCTTTCAACTAATTTACTATCTTAAAAAAAAAAAAGATTGTTAGTTAAACATAATATATTTATATAGGTATTTAATTATAAAAATAAATATATTGAATTATAATCATATCTATGTTCTGTGAATGAAATGGTAATTTATATTTTAAATCACATTATGTCGTAGCTTAACATAGATAATAAAGATATGGATAGGACATGATGGTCTTATCAGAGGTCTTCGAGGGGAACAATTGAGGCCAAATAAAATATACCTATACCGAGTATCGACTATCAATCATGGCTATAGATAAAGGAGCCTCAATTACCTCCTCTTAAATATATTTAACATAGGCCCGGCCTATCCATATCTTTTTTTTTTTTTTTTTGTTTATTTAAAGCCTCAACAACAAAGGTTATTGGCTTACGGTATTTACATTTTTACATTTTTGGATATGAAAAAATTATGGTTATTACTAATCCTAAGTTTAAGGGTGTACAAAATAGTGATAAATAATAGAATAGAAAAAAAAAAAGAACAATGTAATTAAATAAGGTTGTACAGTTTTGTTTGCTGTAAAAACATTAGGGTGTTATTGAAGTTTTTGAGGTCGGGTCCGAGTATTTCGTAGAGGTGGTCCGGGATATTTAGAGAGGTTTTGGTATCCACGTATTTCCGGCAGTGAAGAAGAACGTGTTCGACGGTGATGATTTCCCCGCAGGTTGTGCATTGGGTTGGATCTTCATGTCTCATGAGGAAGTTATGTGTAAGCCACGTATGGCCGATTCTAAGTCGGTTGACTATGACTTCATGACGTCTCTTGGTGATGAGTGTTGGCCAAGGGTTGATGGAAGGTTTGATAACATTTAATTTCGTGAGTGATGATGTCCAACGATGCTGCCATTGTTGCAGCGTCAGGGACTGTAATACTCCCTTGATATCGCCCAGGGAGCAGATTTGCACTAAGGAGGCTTCGGGGGAGGTTATGGCTCTTTTAGCGTAGGTGTCTGCTGTTTCGTTGCCAGGGATTCCGATATGGCTAGGAATCCATACCAGTAACACGTTTTGATTGTTGTGATTTAGGAGGGAAATTTGATTTTGAATCATTCTGGATATGGCATTGGGTTGGTTTATGTTGCTTATGCTGTTGATAGTACTAAGAGAGTCACTTAATATGAGCGCTTTATCAATTTTGAGTTGTTGAATTGTTTCAAGTGCGTGATAAATCGCATAAGCTTCTGCTGTGTAGATTGAACAGAAGTCAGGAAATTTGATCATTTTTGGTGTATTGTTGAAGTATACCGATGCCCCAACTCCTGCTTCAGTTTTGGAACCGTCGGTGTAAAACTTGATGTAATCCTGATAGTCTTCAAGTAATGAAAGTGTCAGATTTCTAAAAGTATAGTCCATAGTCTCACTTTTGATGTGTTGAGAGAGATCAGTATTAGAGTGAAGTTCCATCACCCAAGGAGGAGTGATAGCATGCTCGTGTTTAAGTACTCCTGAACAATTGAACTTGAAGTTGTTGAGCTTTATTGTATTTTCTAAGTTAGAGGTAGTGTTATTATGTATTCTTCTAGCCTTTTGAAGTGTGGAGTTTTGCATTCTCCTTTCCATATCTTTATTATCTATGTAGTTTAGATATGTTGTGTCTGCTAATACAAATACAACTACTATTATAATACTGGTGATTATAGATAGTCGTAGATTCATATAGTATTTGTATCCATATTATCATATTACTATAACAGTGGCGCAACTAGAAAAAAATTTCGGGGGGGGGGGGGGGTTACGACCCCTAAACTACCCCCTGGTTGCGCCACTGTACTATAATATATATAGTATATAAATAATATCTTCTATTAGAATTTATAACTTATTATATTATAAACGTGAAACTACTTTTATAGTTATATACTTTGAAACTGCTAATCTCAGAAATTACCCGACCGATTTGGTTGGTTCTTTTTTTGTTGTGTTCATAATATTGTCAGGACAAAGTTTTTACGAATGAACATTTTATGAAAATTCACCGGAATAGTAGGAAATCTGGAAGGCAAAAATACAATAGTGGCGACATCTGTCATAATACTTTTGTTTATCGTAAGGTTGCTATTGGTAATTTGAAATCAGAAAACTTAGCGACTATAACCTTCTCGAGCGTTTATAATATTGTTTATCAATACTTATATTTAATATTAATATTTACTATCGCGATAATAACAGCATTATTTAATTATTTATTTGTTTGACAAACGAATGCAAATTATAAAAACAAAATGCCCAAAATGAAATCTTATATTGGCCCCTCAACGCGAGATGCAAAAAGATTTCAAATAGAGAAAATGAAACAATTATTAATTTACATAATTATTATTAAGATTATGATTGTAAATAATTTTAGACCTGTATATTATATTTGGTCAAAAGTCAAAACCATGTATGAAATAGTAGAAATGATATTATTCCAACGCTCGTTTTTCGACCGTTGCGTTGTCTCGGGAATCCACACATACCCATCATAAACAACGAGTCAATGAAACGGCTGAGACACGATTGACCCAAATTGTAAGCGTCAAAGGAAATAGGTATACAAAAGAAAACTTACACGATTGAACATAAAAAATCGTTGCCATTTTCCATTTTAAGCTATATTATACAAAAATAATTATAATAGTTCAAAATTAACATATCAAAAAAAAAAATAACATGATTTCATAGTCAATAAAATAGTCCCATTTCATAAATCTGTTTGATAATAATAATAATCATGATAATAATAATAATAATAATAATAATAATAATAATAATAGTTATAAAAATAATAAAATCAAAATATGGTACGAATTAAAAATAATACTGCATGGTTTATAAGTCAAGAATACTATAGAGTATGGGTGATCGAACACTGATATTATTTTTCTAATATTTTTGGAATTGTATCTTAATTTTTATTCTTATATTTTCCCCCAATTTTAAGTGTTTAAAACCTAGGAACTTAATTGCTCCAGAACTAATTTATTAATCGATAACATTGTCGATAAAGCTGGGCTCAACTCAAGGCTCGCGTCTGGTATTGTAATAATTTTTGTAATAATACTTGAAAATAAGAAATTACAAAATGTTGGCCATGTGAATGTGACAACATCGCATAAAATATTCTATGCTCAATCATGTTGCTAAAAATGTATAATATACTCAGTCATGCTTTACCGAATAAAACATTCGTAATTAAGTAAGCACCTTGCTGGGTTTGCAATCCAATCCACTGCAAGTGGATTGTCAACCTAATTAAATTTTTATGAGCGTTTGAAATTCAAATTTTTACAACACTGGATATTCACTCGATTTCTTATGTAGTGATTTCCGTATTTTGTTGTAATTCAAAAATGAATAGCTGTAGATACATGAACATTTCACTGAATGTTATACTAGCAGTTCCTTTACACCATACAATTTTGAAAATATTTTGACGCTTTTTGAGCTGTTTACGGACATTTTCAGTTTTAAATTTTTTTAGTTTTTTTTTCTATAAATATCAATAAAGTTTTATCTGTTGGGCCAAAAAGTGTAAAAATGTAATACAAGGTTTCTGATATATTGTTACAATATCAGTTGAAAAATATTAAAAATACATGGGAACAATTTTTTTTTATAAGCATTTAAATATCGAATTTTGACAAAATGTATGAAATTTAAAATTGAATAATTATTTTTAAAATGTTCAACTTTTATAGGTATCTAGGAATTAATAATTTAAAACAAGATTCCACGTAAGTAGTTAATTCTGTAACCAAAAAATAAAAAAATATAAATGAATAACTATTTTAGTTATTTTGTTGTGATTGTATAATATTATTCGTGGGTACTTGAAACTTCTAAAGTACACTATTATATATCTATGATAGTATCAGGGTTTGTTGTTGATGTATAACGCGTTATAAGTACCTAATGAATATTGTGATATGATTAATTTGGAATTTATTATTGGCCAATTTTTTTTTTAATACCATAGTATATATTAATACCATATATGTATATAATATGTCTTATATACGTAGACTGACAAACCTCTCAGAATCCTTTTTCTTATACAATGATATTATATCATTGAATTCAAATTTAATACCATCCATTATACAGTGACCCAGTTGTAACCTACTGTACAGCAGAGCACCTTTTTTTTTATCAAAATCCATAAACCTTTAACAAATATTTAGTATTTACCAATGTTAAATACAATCCTTTTTTTTAGCTATTCTTTTAAAAATATAATTTTCCAAACTGAACATTTTTCAAAAAAACTATAATAATCGTGTTTCTATGGGCAACTTCAGTGTAAATAATATTATTTAATAATAATATTATTTACACTGAAGCTGTTTTATAATTCGTATTAATTGCATATCAGTCTGTTCTATCAGTACCTATATTTGTTATAACTTACAACTAACATTTATATTATAATACAGTGCAAAACTTATTACGTACCTAATAATATATAAACATCAGATCAACATTATGATGTCGACTAACGAAGCCGTGAAGAGTTCGTCCGATGTTAATAAACAGTCCGCCACAGAAATCATGATCCAGGTTTTTGAAGACCTCCGGGAAAATCGGCCTAAAGTGTTGGAAGAGAGTGTGGTCACCAGTTTGAAGCTTCACAGGTGATACGCATCGTTGCCTAACATTTCGCTGCAGTCGATTTCCGCTGGTGAAGCCCCTCTGTCCGAAACCGCTTCAATGACGCAAGTATTTAGTGATCTGCTTGAAAATCGTCCGATAACCCTGGACATCGACGAAATCAAGAGTTTTCGTAGGCGAAGCAGATCGATGCCAAACATGGCATTCGAAACAAAGTCCATGGGCGATGCACCAGAAGCGATTCCGTCCGTCGCTTCTATCACCGAGATGCAAGTTTTGACGGATTCGCCATCGGCCGAATCATCGACTAACAGTGAAGAATCGAGACCTGCTGCTGTAAGAGCTAGCGACTTCGACTCTCTGTTACCCTTCACGTCGACTTTGCCACCTGTTCTGCCACTCGATTTCGACGCCCAGCATTTGAGTTCGATACCGAACACTTCAGAAACACAATTAATCGGTGATGCCGAGTCGGCAAAACCGCTGGAGAACGAGACGACCGGTGCAGGTTTACAGGACATCATGGTTACCAGATTTGGATGTGGAGATACTACAGCAACGGACGTTATAGTAAGCGCTGTCCGACCTAGTCGTCGCACACTGTGGAGTCGGGCGAAGACATTTGCACTGCGAATGTTTTGTTGCGGTGTTTCCGACATAGATTATAACTTATAAGTCATAATGCTTACACTAAATAAATAATAGTTTACTGAAAATAAATCTTAAAAGCTTATCAATTTCAGTTTATCATGCGGAAACAAGCCTCTATATAATAATCATATAATGTATTGGTATTACAAATATGTGTATTGTAGTCTATACCGTGGGTGTTATTTTAACTAAGACATTTTTACTGTACTTCACAAGAGTTTAACAACTAAGTTTTATATGACGCGCTTTCTTGTGGACAAATGGAAGACTTTCATGTGTCGACGGGTGAAATAACAATATAACTCACGTCGGCTGTTGAGTGAATTTTATAGATATTCACTCAACTCTGTATACACGCCAAATGGAAAATTCGCAATAATATGACAATAGTATTCCAAACACAATCAACGATGTATATAATGTATGCATAATATTCTATAATATAAAAGTGCGTTCCAACATTTGTGGTATCCTAATTATCTATATCTATATATATAAAAATGAATGTATGTCAGTGTGTCTGTGTGTCTGTGTGTCCATGTTACCATGGTTACCAAGGTTGCCATGGTTACTAAGGTTACCAAGATTTCATATCAATCTATATATATAAAAATGAATGTATGTCAGTGTGTGTGTGTGTGTGTGTGTGTGTCCATATTACCATGGCAACCATATCTGTATATAAAAAACAGTAAGCTGATTGACTGCTATCAACGCACAGCTCAAACCATTGGACGGATCTGGCTGAAATTTGGCATACAGATAGCTATTATAATATAGACGTGCGCTAAGAAAGGATTTGCCAAAATTCGCATTTTAAATAGGTGCTGAAACAGGGACATTGAGATTCACGATAGAAATTGGAAATTTTATTTTTATTTATTTATAGTTGCCATTGGTTACAGTCTACATTAGAAATTAGCATTTATTTATTGGTTGCCATTGGTTATTCGGGCAGATCAGGTACAAGCTTGCATCAAATCGAATTATTGAACAAT
The DNA here is from genome assembly GCA_949089665.1 of Macrosiphum euphorbiae. NCBI lineage: Eukaryota > Metazoa > Arthropoda > Insecta > Hemiptera > Aphididae > Macrosiphum > Macrosiphum euphorbiae. The sequence goes on from CARXXK010000001.1 coordinate 35,604,017, forward strand.
GCTTACCAGGGTGGCAGAGTTGCACTTACCGCAGAAAATTACACCCAAAAGGAGTTCAACAATCATAATTTTTTTAAGAGTTGCGATTTTTTACGAGCAACCAAATTTATTATATTAATCCACAGTATTACATCAAAATAAACTTGGTATAACTTTGATACTTTAGAGTTAAATCATACACTTCCGTACAAACAGCACGGGGTCCGCGATCTACCGCAGGTAGATTGCCTACCTGATAATGTACTGCTGCGATTCAGAATTTTTATTCCGGGCAACAGAAAAGTTAAGATAAATCTAGAACATCATACACCGAATATTAAATAACACATTGAACAATGTTTGAGTCATATAGAGTTGGTACATTTAACGGGAAACGAAGTGCACGGGATCAGCTAGTATATATATATAATCGAACGTGTCCTGACTGATTCATCAATGTAGAGCCTAAACTATGGTAGATATATTATATACTTGAAAATTGCATTGTACATTCACACTGCTATACTAATATTTCATATAAGAAAGGACTTTCCAACATTCGCATTGTAAATATGTGCTGTCGCGAGAATTTTGAAATTCACGATCCAAATCGATTTTTTCACTTGGTTATTTGCTATTGGTTATATAGACTATAATTGTATTAGTATAAATTAGTATTTATTTTGTACACAAATGGTCACGACATTGGTTACTCGGGCATATATCTTAAAGAAAATATGAGTTTATTATATATTATTATGTCTATTGCAAATATGACGTGGTCTGAGATAGTACCAAATGCAAAGTACAAGCACTAAGCGGCTCGTCTATACGTATAATATACGTAATGTCGTAATAATTGCAGTAATTCCAGCAGGGGTGGATTTATAGGGGGGGGGAAGTGGCGAATTTCTTAACTATTTAATTATGGTCAAGTCTTTATTGTACTTTATGTATCACTCATAAATATTCCTACTCGCCCTCTTAAACAATGCTCCCTTCAACAAGCTTCAGATCCGTCCCTGAACATCGAAAAATAAAGCTATATTATATAGGTAATAGGTATTATATTATAATATTATTATTCATTTAGGGGGATGGAGTGGAGGAGCGGACTAAGGCGTCGGCGTCTGGTTCGATACCTTGGCCGCGGGTGGCATTTGTCTTCGGGCAAGTCCGGAGAACAAATGGCGCCAACCCGAACCGGGGCATAGCAGAAACCTACTTGGTGCCCCATTAGAAGTTCTAGTATTTTAGTAGATATTTTAGTAAATCTGACTAACCTTATTGCTATCCCTATAGCAATTATAATGTACAGTCAATCCTACTATTTTTATAGTACAAACAACTGTTTTGTTTTTTCCGTGCAAACTCAATGGGCCTATGCTGCAGCGGGTTATCAAAAAAAAAAAAAATAAAAATATTCATTTAAAAATGAACAATGTATATAATTTAAAAAAAAAAATTTATTATTCTCTTTTAAAACAGGATTTAAATTTTATTTTTTATTTGAATGTTTTTCCCAATACCCCTGTCACATAGACTCAAAAACTACTAGAAAAATTTTGATGAAAAAATCGGAGATTGTTCTTAAAGATATCAGTAAAGTTTAGAAAGTTGTTTGAACCCTTGTTCGAAAATATACCAAGAGCTATAATAATATCTAAACTGAGGTACATTTTAACTTGCTATATACTAAACGTAAAAACCCACACATAAATACGGATAATATTCTTACCATCAAGTTTCATAATAGGTCGATTCACTCTAATTTTTAAACTAATGGAGCTAAACGTGATCTGCTGAGCGTGAATTTGCTATATTACACACTTGTACAACGGAGACAACTTAAGGCTGTGTAGCGTCCTCTTAATATTTCAATGTAATTTCAAAACAATATTTTTTACAGTTTTTCATTGTCATAATTTGTAAAATTACGAAAAAAGTTAAAACTTTTGTAATAATGCGTGTGTAGACATATACAGGGTGTCCCGTGAGGATTTACTCATTAGCCGTAGAGGGGGACTCGCCGCCCGGACAAAAACCAGTTTATTGACGTTTTACTAATAAACTAAAAAAATTATTAAAAATCATGAGATTAATGAAAATAAAATGTTAAAAGCTCAAAATGTTCACAAAAATATACTCTATAGAATGGCTATCTTCAATTTTTTCAAAAATAAAAAATAAAAACATAATTTTTTTAACTTTTTTACTAAAAAATTTAATTTAATTAAAAAATAAAATATTTGTAGTGCTTACCTCTGCGAGTCTTAATAAAAAAACATAATTACGATATCTCCATTATTTCAGGAGATATCGCAATGAGTAAATCCTCACGGGACACCCTGTATATGCATCATTCTGTATAAATCTCTTATATTATAAAACGAGGTTAGTCCCCAGTTTTGTCCGACAGGCGCGACGCAGCAAATAAGGAACGCCAATCAGAAAATTCCGTCGCCCGGCCCCGCGTTATCACTTCTTTTCTTATCATTCCGCCGATTTTTGAAATTTTCGAACATTTACTCTTTTCACACGATTTCGACCGTTTTCTATCGTTTTTCGCCCTTTTTTATACTCGATTCGTGTGGCTCGCGATCTCTCGAAGCCGCCGGTGGGCGGTTTATATCCGTGCGCCGTCCGTAGCCGTCGCAATGTCGATCGCAAAATACGCTCCCGGCCGGACTTTTTTGCCGATTTTTTTCGTTTTCTCCGACAGTTTCGTCTTTTTGCACGCCGTTCGTGCCCGAATCGTGTAGTTGACGTCTTTCTAAAGCCGTATATATACGCTTTTCTTACGAAATCGGTAGGTTCGCTTCGCAATCGCGTTTAGAAATTACGACTGACCGTACGCGTATATATACAATATACATGTATATACGTGTATAATTTAATTTTTGCCTATTGATTTAATAATTATTAACGGAAAACGCTTTTCACGCGCCCCGTTAAATATATATATGGGAGATGCGCGTATTACAAGCGAATTGTATGCGATTACATCGATGTACATCGAATATATCGGCTTACGTCGCTCCGTAGACGCACGGCTTAAGTGTTGATGTTTTGACCGTATTTCACATCTCAAATTGTGTCCGAGTAGGTTAGGCGTTAGGTAGAAAACACGTAGGTCCCGAGTTCGAAACCGTTGTACGCTTTCCGAGCGGTAGTGTCGCCTAAGCCATATGGTTTACACGGCCGCCCGAATTCCGATTTTTTTTGCATTTTTTTTTCCGTAATTTTACAAATTTCGGATCTTTTCTCTTTACTATTTTTATTATTTTAACTTTACTTTGTGTATAAAAATTACAATATTTCTACTACGTTAATTTTTTTTTAAATTAATCTACCATATATCATTTTTTATGTATTATAATATAATATGTATTTACGTGGGTAAACATGTTTTTTTTCGATTTTCTTAGGTTATTTTACAAATTATAGTTACTGGTTTTTTTAAATTTTAATAATATTACTTTCCTGTATGAATATTTTTACTACTAAATTTTTATACCATTATATTATGTCATGTACCTTCATCGTTGTATTTTAACTATTGTATTTTTACCTAATTAATCGTTTATTTAAAAAAAAGTATAATGTCATGTACATAATTGTAATTTAACTGTTGAATTGCTTATATAACAAATAATTTGTAATTTAACTACTAAATTGTTCATTTAACAAAAAATATAATGTCACGTACCTACATATTGTAATTTAAGTATTGCATTTTTTAATAATTACATGTCTGTATGTAAGCAAATATATTATAATGTGTATTATTGTGATTTAACTATTCAATTGTTTATATAGAACAAATATAATGTTATGTACGTTCATCATTGTAACTTGACTATTGCATTTTTAACTTATTATTCTAAACACCGTTTTATGTATTCATTACGGTTTTACAATCACTGTCAATTCATTTGTTTCTACAAAATATATCTTATCATTGTAGGTACTACTATTTCAACTATGTAACCAGGGCCGGATCTAGGGGGGAAGTCGGGGATTTATCCCCGGGCGTATAATTTTCGTGGGCGTATTTTTAAGGGCGTAAATATTTTGTAAATTGAAAATTGAAAATGGACTTTAAAACAAAAGTCAAAACTAAGTAGGTTCAAAATAATATTTCACAGGAAATGTGTAATATTGGGTATGGGAATAAAATAAAATTATTTTATTTTTAATCGAGATTAGTAATAACTAATAACTAATAACATTGATTTAAAAATTAAAAGGACAAATATGAAAAAGGTAAAAAATAGATAAAAATTTAAAATAAATCAAACCCGTCCGCAATTTACTGTCAGCGGGAGTGTACATAGTACATGCCTTAGTCTATCATAAATAGATTAATGTACTCTCCAATTAGTGACATAATAAAGTATGGTAAATTACCTCATTTTCTTGCATATAATATAATATTATGTAGATAGTCGTTTAAAACCTTAATCTTAAAAATCGCACTATTAATTGTAATTCATTGTTATGTGATTTTAAATTAACAACTATACCTATATTTTTCCAAATAGGTAGGTACTGCATAAAATTATGTACTACATAAAATGTTACTTAGGTACTAATGATTTAATTGTTTTCAGATTATTTATTAAATTACATGTTTGTACCCAGGCTTATAAAAGTCTTTGTATTTAACAATTAATGTCTTTTTATAAATATCACCATGGCCACTAGATAAATGAAACAGAACACAAAATGGAATATAATTTGTCATTTGTGTTTGCTTTTTAAATGGGTACAAGTATACAACTATTAATTTACTTGATAAACTTGATACTACAAAAGTACAACATAATTAAATAATTAAAACAAAAATACTATCCTATTGATTGTAGCCCAAGACAGATTGAATATTATGTTTTACATATTATATTAAAATAATTTAAAAGGAAATTTATATTCTATTTGGTTCGTTTTTTTTTTTTATTATAAACTGTGTTTTTTGTCTAAATTATTTTTATAGTTCAAGATGTCAAACAGACAACCAGGTCCTTATTATTCTGGAAATTTTTAAAATGTAGAATGTAGTTTACAATTTTCAGTACATAATTACATTTTTGTTTCATTGTATTTATTCCGTACCTAGGTACATATTATTAAGTTTTGATTGTAACAAAATATTAAAAATGAAAATGTATAATATTGATAGGTATGTTGTAAATTAAATATTGTTCTTTTACATAAAGCGTCCTATATTAAAAGTAAGCAATGGATACCTAATTTAGATTTGTTAATAAATAATTCATACATGTTATTATTATCAATATTATTTATTCTAAACCTGGAACTTAGAAATATTGACCACAGATTTTAGCTTTAAATACACCATTAAGAAGTGCTTCTAAAACTATATTACGTGAATAGTTTAAAATTTAAAATGTTTCATTTTCAAGTTAAAATCGTTCAAATTATTTGTGGTAAATAAATGATTGGTCCTGCAGTACATTTGGAAAGGTTTTGTGAATGTTGGTCCTCAGTTCCTCGCAGTACTGTGTGAGTGTGCTTGATTTTTCGTAAAAAAAAATACTAATTCTGGTCATCTCCCTGAGATGGGCGAATTTTTTTTAATTTTCCCCGGGTGTTAAAAAGCTATGATCCGGCGCTGTATGTAACTAACACCCGACTTTCTGTTTAAAATATTGTTTACCTACTGTTTTTGATTCAATATATTATACATACCATACTAAATCAAACGGTTCCATTACGCACACAATTTGCTAAAATAAATAAATAATTTTAATAGTATCAATGACATAATGCAATATAGGTTAAGTTAAATTATACTTTTATTAAAAACGATGTAATAGAGATAGGTATGTATACTAAACATATTATATTTTTTAACAAAACAACAAAAATGGCAATGTACCATATTCAAATGGATTTTAATATTGACATCCCTATGATTAATTGTGTTAATTACATGCACTAAATAGCCTTGATCTGATCATAACAATGATCGTATATTTATTTTCTTGGAATTAATTAGGTACATTAAGACAGTGTAATTTATTAGTACACCTAATTGTGTTTATAATATGTTTTTATCATTTATCATACAATAAACACACATTTATATAAATATATACTTTGGGATTTACTATTTTTTGTAAATTAATGAACTTTATAAATATCGACTTAATAATCGAATTATCGACGTACACTTTTTTACTTACAAAAAGGGCTGGTGCAATATGGATCATAATTACACGTTGAACAAAGTGCGCTGATAGTCTAGACAATCGATTAGGTAAATGGTTTTTTTTTACTTCAAACTTTTGGACAGACCCAAAAACCACAAAAAAGAAGTGTAAAATATGCGTACTTACACCGTTGATGACTGATAGCTAGACACTTAAACTTTTAAACATTCCCTCCAAAGCATCAAATCTTATCTCAATCTTAAATTCATATCACTAAACGCGTTATTATAAATCCTATCCATTAGAACAATTATCCAACATTCGATTTACAACAGGCACGAACAATACTTCCAAAATCGATGACCCCACATTCAGCGAGTCTCATATAGGTCAAATAGAATCTATATTTTTGATTATTCACTTATCTACGCAACTAACGGGGTCCGCAATCCACCGTAGGTGGAGTGCATACCTGATGATATACGCTTCGCATATTGCTTACGTATGTGATTTTATGACTGATAGCTAGACAATCAAATACATATATCGACTCTACACTTTTTAACAATTTCAACAACCAAATAGCAGATGACAAACGCCTAGAGATCCTAGAGATCGTATCCATTTACAACGTTCGTGACGGATTGCTAGACGCTCAAACTTTTAAACACTTACGCCAAAGCGCCAAGCTTTATCTCCAATCCATATCACTAATTCTTATCACAAATCCTAAACTTCCATCTTACGACTGTCGCTACTTTTATGATTGAAACGACTCTTATTCCAAAATCGGTACCCCCAAATTCAGCGAGTCCCATAGGCCAACTAGAATCTATATTTTTGATTATTCACTTATCTGCGCAACTAACGGGGTCCGCAATCCACCGCAGGTGGAGTGCATACCTGATAATATACGCTTCTCATATTGCTTACTTATGTTATTTGATGACTGATAGCTAGACAATCAAATACACATATCGGCTATACACTTTTTAACGATTTCAACGACCAAAAGCAGCTGACAAACGTATAGAGATCCTGGAGATCGTATCTACTTACAATGTTCGTGACGGATTGCTAGACGCTCAAACTTTTAAACATTCCCACCAAAGCGCCAAGCCTTATCTCCAATCCATATTTTTGATTATTCACTAATCTACGTAACTAACAGGGTCCGCAATCCACCGCAGGTGGAGTGCATACCTGATAATATACGCTTCTCATATTGCTTACTTATGTGATTTGATGACTGATAGCTAGACAATCAAATACACATATCAGCTCTACACTTTTTAACGATTTCAACGACCAAAAGCAGCTGACAAACGCATAGAGATCCTGGAGATCGTATCTATTTACAATGTTCGTGATGGATTGCTAGACGCTCAAACTTGTAACATTCCCGCCAAAGCGCCAATCCTTATCACTACTCCTTATCACAAATCCTAAACTTTCGTCTTACAACCTTTGAGACTTTTATAATTCCAACGACGTTGTCTCCAAAATCGGTACACACTCTCAGCGAGTTCCACGGGCTCCGAGTTTCACTTAGAGCTAGTCTAATACTATAAAATGAAGAACAGCTGACTGATAATACAAGCAACCCGTGGAACGGAAAACGCAGTTAGAGTGAAACCGTGGAGTAAAAAAAGAAGCACCGCTCCGTTTCCCCAGCCCGCCTGCCATGTCCCGTCGATTCCTTATAGCGCGACCAATCGCGTACCTTCGCAGTGGCGGCGGTCGGTTTTAAAACGTTTTTCGTTATCACCTCTTTTCCTATCATTTCGCCGATTTTCGGAAAATTAGCTGTTTTTACACGATATCTTTTCGCCCTTTTATATACTTAATTCGAAGTAACCGGTGTGCGGTTTATATTCGTGCAATGTCGATCAATAAATACACTCCCGACCGGACTTTTTTGCCGATTTTTTCCTTTTCTCCCTCCGTTTCGTCTATTCGCACAATCGCACCCGTTTGTGTCCGAATCGAGTCTTTTTGAAGCCGTTTATATGCGCTTTTCCCCCAAAATCGGTTCGTTCGCCTCGCAATCGCGTTTGGAAATTACGCCGGCGACCGACCAGCCGTACGCGTATATATACATGTATATACGTGTATAATTTAATTTTTCCTTATGATTTAATAATTATTAACGGAAAACGCTTTTCACACGCCCCGTTAAATATATATATGGGAGATGCGCGTATTACAAGCGAATTATATGCGATTACATCGATGTACATCGAATATATCGGTTTACGTCGCTCCGTAGTCGCACGGCTTAATTGTTGATGTTTTCACTGTCCTTCATATCTCAAACTGTGTCCGAGTAGGTTAGGCGTTAGGTAGGAAACACGAAGGTCCCGGGTTCAAATCCGTCATACGCCGTCCGGGCCTTAAAACCATTAATGCCATATGGTTTACACGGCCGCCCGAATTCCGACTTTTTTTGCATTTTTTTTTCACGTTATTTTTCATATATATTAAATAATAATAATATAATAATACAGGAACATATCGTACATTATTATTATTTAAAGTCATTATCATTTTATATCACACAATAAATAGGTACATATTATATTTGTTTTATTAGGAATTATTAAAATTACATATTTTTTAAAATGTCCATGATTGTTATATAAATATAGTTTGTATTTTATTTCGGTTTGCCTACCTAGGTGGCTAACTTGAAAGTTAATCTTGATTTTGGCTTGAGAGTTGAGATGACTGACTTGCTAGACACTCCAACACGGTTTTTGACTTTACACTTTTTACATAAGAAAAGGCACCGGACATGCGAAGGCACATACCACTCTATGTGATATACCTACTATATATAGGTGATAGACGGGTTGCTCATTTTAGTTTCGTCTTAAACGGTGATGATTGACTTGATAGACACTTTAACAAATAACATGCAGGTTTTTGCAATTTTTTTTTAAATTAATATATATACACTATAGGTACATGTTTATATGTATTGGTTAATATAATAGTATGTATCTAAATATCTACCAATATGTTAATATTTTTTAGGAATTATAATTGCAAATGTTCTAAAAATGTTCATTGTTATATTATATCACACAATAAATACATATCATATTTGTTTGTATGTATATAGTTTGAATTTTTCGTAAATTATTTCGTAAGTTGTGTGATAGGGTTTTCACTTATAGCCGCTTGATGTCGGGTCTGCAATCCACCGCAGGTGGATTGCCTACCTGATTTGCTGTAGCACATAGTCCGCGATCCGACGAAGTCGGATTGCCTACCTGAGTGGCTAACTTGAAAGTTAATAGATTTTGACTTGAGATGACTGACTTGCTAGAAACTCCAACACGGTTTTCGACTTTACACTTTTTACATAAGATAAAGCACCGGTCATGCTACGGCACATACCACTCTATGTGCAGGTATACTCTATATAGGTGATCCTGGAGATCGTATCCAGCCTACCCATTTACAACGTTTGTGACGGATTGCTAGACACTCAAACTTTTAACATTCCCGCCAAAGCGTCTAGCCTTATCTCCAATCCATATCACTAATCCTTATCACAAATCCTAAACTTTCGTCTTACAACCTTTGCGACTTTTATAATTCATTGTCTCCAAAATCGGTACCCACTCTCAGCGATTCCAACGGGCCCCGAGTTATACTTAGAGCTAGTCTTATATAATAAAACGCTAATAACGCGTATAAGATCCGCGGGGAGCGCTCACGGCACTCCGCGTTTCTTCCATGACGACCAATCACAATACTTCCCGCGCGTTCGCTATAAATTCCGCTCGCTTATCTCCCTTTTCCTTATCGACGAATATTTTCGAACATTATTATTATTATTAAAAAAAAACCCGTGTTTTTCAATTTTTTGACGTTATAATAACGTCTTATAAATCGATTACCCCGCGACCGTCGGGCGGAGTGGGGGGACCCATTAAACGAGTAATTATTTTTGACCAAGTATAACTTAGCCGGTATTCGACTTAGAGACCCCGTACCAATGGGCATCTCAATTTTTTAGGCCCCAGATGAATTTTCAACATTAGGGAACCAAAGCCCCCACCCCCCCCCACATTTTGAGTTGAGTATAACTCGGCCGGAATTCAAGTTAAACACCTCGGACCAAGGGGGAACCCATTCTTTTTATGAATACTACCGTTTTCCGCTTTAGGGAACGGGGGCACTTCCTCCCCCCCTTTTTGGATTTTGCTTTTTTGATGGATTTTGGTCCGGGAGAGTACTAACACCCACCTCGCCAAGGGGAAACTCGGGGTTTTGAGTTTTTGATAGGATTTATTGGGATTTTCTTAAATATTGTTTTTATTGATAAGGAAAGTGATAAGAATTTTATTTTATCGCCGCGAGCACGGCGACGCGGCTTAAGAGTCATACATTTGCCTCGAAATTTCATCTGAGTAGGTGGCTAGGTTGGTTAGGCGTTAGGATAGGTGACTCGAGGGTCGTGGGTTCGAAACCGCCGTCCGGGATTTTCGGTTATTTGCGGCGGCCGTACTAAATCGATTTTCTTATTTTTGCGGTTTTTTTCTTTCGTCACATTTATCATTTTTAACGAAAGTGTTAATTTTTTTTTTAAATTTGCATTATATTATTATATATATTATTATTATTCGTTTGACGATATTTATTGGGCAAAAAAATAATTAAAATTAACATTTAATTAATACTTGATTTTACCGACGCACCTACATGTTTCTTTTATTATACACATTATAATAACGTATAACTAACCTACGTGTAGTACCTACTTGATATATTACAGTTTTTACGTGATTCCGATTTGGTTAAATACTGCTACAGATTATAAATACTATATTAAAAAATAGTACGACTATATTTGCCGTTTTTTTCGAAAATTCGAGTCCCGGGGTGGAGTAGTGTGTCAGAAACGAGAGTAGGTACCGTGTAGGTATCGCTATATACAGGCATATATTATATATACATGCGCCTCGAGGTTCGATTTTTTTCGCAAATCTCGCGTCTTGAACGTCCGAAGGTGGCGGACATGGTGGTCCGCTCAAACGCCCTTAAGAGTCATAGATTTGGCTCCTAATTTCATCTCGGTAGGTGGCTAGGTAGGTTAGGCGTTAAAACGGGTGATTCGACGGTCGTGGCCGTGTTAAATCGAATTTCTTTTTTTTGCGTTTTTTTTTTCGTCACATTTATCATTTTTAACGAAAGTGTTAATTTTTTTTTTTAATTTGCATTATTATATTATATATATTATTATTATTCGTTTGACGATATTTATTGGGCAAAAAAATTATTATAATTAACATTTACCGACGCACCTACATGTTTCTTTTAATAATACATTATAATATAACTAACCTACGTGTAGTACCTACTTGATATATTACAGTTTTTACGTGATTCCGATTTGGTTAGATACTGCTACAGATTATAAATACTATATTAAAAAATAGTACGACTGTAATATGACTGCTTCATTTGCCGTTTTTTTCGAAAATTCGAGTCCCGGGGTGGAGTAGTGTGTCGGAAACGAGAGTATGTGTAGTGTATTCATTTATAGATACCTACGTTTAATAGGATATAGTAGTACATTTCAATAAAATTTGTTATTCACCAATATAATTATCTATTTGTTAATTTGACTTAATTCTCATAATTAAATAAATATACATGGAAGGTATATTTTAGAAAATATCCAATCAGAAAATTAGATTTTGTCGACTTATTTGTTATAACCGCGAAAACATAACAATGATTACATTGATTACAGTGAAGCCTAACATAAAACACCTGATAACTGTTCTCTATAATTATCAACAAATACAATTTTATTACCTCCTGTATACTTTTTCATATTTGAACGGCCGTTTCGAGCACTTTTCGCTGTAGGCGGATTGTCCATTCGGGAATCGGATTTCACCCGAGATGACTGATAGCTAGACACTCAAACTCAGAATCCGAATTTCCGATTTCAACACACATACGAGAACCGGACACACACGCCCGGTGCATGGTCTGCGATCCGACGTAGTCGGATTGCCTACCTGACTAGCTACTTGCATACGAGCGACTTACACCCCCAGTGTCCCCCACTGCATCCGACACTCGGGAATCGACTTTTACCCGAGATGACTGATAGCTAGACACTCAAACTCAGAATCCGAATTTCCGATTTCAACACACACACTTAAGAACCGGCATACACGAATGGGGCATGGTCTGCGATCCGACGTAGTCGGATTGCCTACCTGGCTGGCTGTGTCTTACGATCGACTTGAATCGCGTGACTTACGACTAGACACTCTTCCGAGTTCAAAAATTACCGCTTAAAAAGTGCTGCCAACACGACAAAACATAATACCCGACGACCCCCCTTCCCCCCGCAGGCTGGATCAAAAAACCCAGCATAGCCGACAAAGATGCACCACCGCCCACACAGTCTTTCCGCCGTAGGCGGGATGACAAACACCGGAATCTAGTCTTATATAATAAAACGCTAATAACGCGTATAAGATCCGCGGGGAGCGCTCACGGCACTCCGCGTTTCTTCCATGACGACCAATCACAATACTTCCCGCGCGTTCGCTATAAATTCCGCTCGCTTATCTCCCTTTTCCTTATCGATCCTAATATTTTGGAACATTATTATTATTATTATTAAAAAAAAACCCGTGTTTTTCAATTTTTTGACGTGATAATAACGTCTTATAAATCGATTACCCCGCGACCGTCGGGCGGAGTGGGGGGACCCATTAAACGAGTAATTATTTTTGACCAAGTATAACTTAGCCGGTATTCGACTTAGAGACCCCGTACCAATGGGCATCTCAATTTTTTAGGCCCCAGATGAATTTTCAACATTAGGGAACCAAAGCCCCCACCCCCCCCACATTTTGAGTTGAGTATAACTCGGCCGGAATTCAAGTTAAACACCTCGGACCAAGGGGGAACCCATTCTTTTTATGAATACTACCGTTTTCCGCTTTAGGGAACGGGGGCACCTCCTCCCCCCCTTTTTGGATTTTGCTTTTTTGATGGATTTTGGTCCGGGAGAGTACTAACACCCACCTCGCCAAGGGGAAACTCGGGGTTTTGAGTTTTTGATAGGATTTATTGGGATTTTCTTAAATATTGTTTTTATTGATAAGGAAAGTGATAAGAATGTTATTTTATCGCCGCGAGCACGGCGACGCGGCTTAAGAGTCATACATTTGCCTCGAAATTTCATCTGAGTAGGTGGCTAGGTTGGTTAGGCGTTAGGATAGGTGACTCGAGGGTCGTGGGTTCGAAACCGCCGTCCGGGATTTTCGGTTTATTGAGGCGGCCGTACTAAATCGGATTTCTTATTTTTGCGTTTTTTTTTTTCGTCACATTTATCATTTTTAACGAAAGTGTTAATTTTTTTTTTAAATTTGCATTATATTATTATATATATTATTATTATTCGTTTGACGATATTTATTGGGCAAAAAAATTATTATAATTAACATTTACCGACGCACCTACATGTTTCTTTTAATAATACATTATAATATAACTTACTAACCTACGTGTAGTACCTACTTGATATATTACAGTTTTTACGTGATTCCGATTTGGTTAAATACTGCTACAGATTATAAATACTATATTAAAAAATAGTACGACTATATTTGCCGTTTTTTTCGAAAATTCGAGTCCCGGGGTGGAGTAGTGTGTCAGAAACGAGAGTAGGTACCGTGTAGGTATCGCTATATACAGGCATATATACATGCGCCTCGAGATGACTGATAGCTAGACACTCAAACTCAGAATCCGAATTTCCGATTTCAACACACATACGAGAACCGGACACACACGCCCGGTGCATGGTCTGCGATCCGACGTAGTCGGATTGCCTACCTGACTAGCTACTTGCATACGAGCGACTTACACCCTCACTGCATCTGACACTCGGGAATCGACTTTCACCCGAGATGACTGATAGCTAGATACTCAAACTCAGAATCCGAATTTCCGATTTCAACACACATACGAGAACCGGACATACACGCCCGGTGCATGGTCTGCGATCCGACGTAGTCGGATTGCCTACCTGACTAGCTACTTGCATACGAGCGACTTACACCCCCAGTGTCCCCCACTGCATCCGACACTCGGGAATCGACTTTTACCCGAGATGACTGATAGCTAGACACTCAAACTCAGAATCCGAATTTCCGATTTCAACACACACACTCAAGAACCGGCATACACGAATGGGGCATGGTCTGCGATCCGACGTAGTCGGATTGCCTACCTGGCTGGCTGTGTCTTACGATCGACTTGAATCGCGTGACCTACGACTAGACACTCTTCCGAGTTCAAAAATTACCGCTTAAAAAGTGCTGCCAACACGACAAAACATAATACCCGACGACCCCCCTTCCCACCGCAGGCTGGATCAAAAAACCCAGCATAGCCGACAAAGATGCACCACCGCCCACACAGTCTTTCCGCCGTAGGCGGGATGACAAACACCGGAATCTAGTATAAATATAAAATATATAGTGTTCTAGGTTTAACGAAATTATTACATATAGCAATTTCTAATAAAAATATTTATGTTACTTAAAAATGTTTAGGTATAGTTTTTTTTTAAATTATTATTATTAAATTAGGTAATTTTTTTATGATTCCGTTATAATTTTTATTTTAAAGAATTTAAAAATTTAAATTAATAAAAGGTAGGTAATTGTAAAATGTTGAAACAATGTTTTTATTGAAATATAGACATTTTTTCCTTATAGTATTTTAAAACTATTTTTGATTAATTTGTATGGTTGATAATAATATAATATTTACTTACATGGACATTGGGTATTTAATTATTTCCTCATACAATTATCTCGTAATATTTTTTCTTCATCTTTCGAATAACTATTAATAGTACCTAGCTGTACAATTATTGTTGTTGCATATAATCTTATTGCATTGGTTTCTGCATAGATTTATTCTACATGGAATGTTGACAGACCTATATTCAGATATTCTTTACGCGGTCTCTTGTAGGTTCGATGAGTACACTATACAATTCAATATGTTTTTATGTGTTCAGAATATTTACGACCAAAATCGTCACAATTATCACTATACGAATTATAATTGTCAATCAGTTTTTGTTTAAAAAAAAATCTATATAGTTTTCTTTGCTAGAGAATTCAATATTTTCAATAAAATGACTTTTATCAATTAGGTACATTAAAAACTGATATAGTATACTGTGCCATTATAAATTATAAAATAAAAATTACAAAACTCATTAATATTACGTCAAATGATAAAAATAATAAAATTGTAAAATTGCATTCGGAACTTCAAACAGCGTAAATGTATTACAATTTACAATATGTGAATTGTGGCATAATCATTGATACATAAAATCCTTTTATATTAACTTAAAGGATAGCTAGTGTGAAAAAGTTATAGATAAGACTTACGGTATTATCTACCGGGTGATTCTTTTATCAAACGACACTCATTTTTTCAAAAAGTGTAAATTTTTAAATTTTTTTATCCTTTAAATATTTTAAGTTTTTTTTTCTTTGAATGACAACATAGGGTTTTAATTTTATATTCGAAAGCAAAATATTTTTCTTAGTATTTTGATACATGAAAATCGAATTTGGGGTGAGTAGTTTATGAGTTATAAAAATTCAAAGTTTTTATTAGTGGAGACTGGAGAAGTGAACAAACATTTCGCGGGGTAACCCCTTATCACTCCACTCCGCTCATCTGTAATATATACTACGTTAAAATAAAAATGTTTATTCCTACAGAAAATTTGACAAATTTCCTTCCTTTGTGCAGAGTGCAGCATTAGTAAGCTCTACGGGTTTTTTAAATAATTTATTTTCAAAATAATAGAGGATGGTTACCGTTTTCGCAAGCAATTCCTGGAAAATAAGAAATTGTTTTCAGTCAAGATATTTATTATTTACAACTTTTACTAAAAATAGTGACATAGTGTCCTATGTAGTACTTTTCTAGGGATATTTTTGAAATATTTATGAAGTAAAAAATCACAATTGTTCTTTCTTTCAGTTTTAGGTGGGATTTTGATAAACAATTAGAGGACAAAAGTCTCCTAAGCACCCCTTCACTGATTTCCTAAAAAATATATATAATTTACAGTTTGCATATTATCCAAAGACGGACGCAAAAAATATCGGTGCTTTTGATAAAAGTGTCATAGTATTAATGTATCGATGTTAATTAATGGTAGGTAGGTAATTTATTTTTTTATTTTGTTTATAAGTATAATATATCACACATTAATGGCACGTCGGTACGTTGTATTATGATAACGTTTTTTTTTTATGGTTACTGGTTTAAATAACAGTAATTATATTGTAATATAACAGTAGAAACCTAGTAGATAAACAAATTTATCCAACTCAACTCTTTGAATTATGATAGAGAGCTCGGAGTGTTAGCAGCGGTATCCGCAATGGATAGTTTTTCTTCTATTTTGGTTCGTTACAATTGAATAACATCGCAATTATATTATGCTTATATGTGTTATGTACCTACACATGAAATGGAATTCGGGCTCCGGAACTATAATTATTCGCAAGTACACGCAAACTGACAAAAAAAAAAAAAACTCAATTATCTAACCCTGACATTAAACCCGCATCAAAGGATTGTAATTTTGTTTTCTAACATTTTAAAGCTTTAAGTATGCGAGTGTCAAGTTATTTTTAATTATAGTATGTAGGTAGGTACTGGTCAGTGATTCCCTACTGCCTAGTCACTGTGTTTGAAGACGTTTAAATTCCGACTTCGTTACGGTCGTAACGACAATAATTATTGCAGTGCAGTCTTACGTAGTTGTATACGATTCCAAGTATAATACTCGAGTGTAGGTAGTATATTATAGTAAGTAGTGTGTAAAGTATTTCTAAGAGTGACTAAATCACGTGCAAACATTTCATAGGTACCTAAATCGTATTCTTAATTGATAACTTTATACAGGGTGTATCTTATGTCATTGTACGCGGGGTTTTTTCAACGGTTATGGATCAATGACATAGAATCTCGTTAAAACGAAAAAAGACATGTTTCTTTATTTTTAACAGGCAATTTCTTTATAACAATTTCAAAATTTTTAAACACCCAGGTGTACCAATAGCAAAATCAGTTTTATTTTTTCAAATGGTAACTACTATATTTTTAATGGATTCTGGTGGAGGTTTTTTTTTTGAAAATTTTTACAGTCAAATCATCAATTTTGGCATAGGCGCAATTTGGGCTAAATTTATGGGGGTGCTAGATTTATGTGGACCAAAGTAACCCGTGGGGGGCTTCGCCCCCCCACCCCCCTCATAACACCATTCATGCATTCATAATACTACCTGATTAATCAATAATTATTAATATTGAAAAATAAATATATAATACAGGTAAATACGTTTTTTTATTTTCATTTGAATATTATAATAAAGATATATGCCTTTGAGACATAGCAAAATTATTTATTATTTCATTTAATAAATATCAAAACTTACTTCTTGGTGTTTATCATAATCATTTTTTGACTTTTTTTCAAAATTGAAAATACTAAAAATATTTTTAGTATTTTCCAGAATAAAATTTAAAAACAATAACAACTTGAGTAGGTAATTAAAATAAAATTAAATATAATTTAAATTAAATTAAATATAGGAAGTTAATGAGGATAAACAATAAAACACGTTACATGTACGTCGCACAGTCGCACAGACTTAACAATTCGAAAAATACGAGTGAAATATTATTATTATATAAGTCAAATCTTAGAAATTAATTTATCCTGTTGTCTATGACATAATACGTGTATAACCAATAACAATTAAATGATGCTGTTGAAAATTTGGGGGTGCTAATATGAATTTTGGGGGTGCTAAGCACCCCCAAGCACCCCCCAAATTGCGCCTATGAATTTTGGTTCGCTTGTTTATTAACTATGGTCATCTAAAGTTTAGTAAAATATGCATTAAGGGGATTGGAAGCGGCGATTTTCTGTCTTTATCTAACACACGTGGAACATAGGATTATAGACGTGTTCTATGTCCAAAGTACCGATTAATCTAATGAAGCGATAAGAATTCTGAAAACAGATTTGAATTTGTCGTCAAGTCTACTTGAGATCGACTTTCCCACATTTTTGATATTGTCCCACCAAAATCATAAAAATGATATATTATAAAAAGTACTTAAAAAATTTACAAATTTCAACTTTTGGAGAAGTTTAAATCAAAAAATCAAAAATGTGGGAAAGTCGATCTCAAGTAGACTTGACGACAAATTCAAATCTGTTTTCAGAATTCTTATCGCTTCATTAGATTAATCGGTACGTTGGACATAGAACACGTCTATAATCCTATGTTCCACGTGTGTTAGATAAAGACAGAAAATCGCCGCTTCCAATCCCCTTAATATTTTTCATTGAAATAATTGGTATAGGTTTAATTTACAAGAGCTAAATATTTTTTTCGTATAACTACCTTTTTATACCTACACTAAAGTAATTTAATCGGTAATCTAATGACACCCTCAAAAAAAAAAAAAAACATAAACAAAATTTTTGGCAAACATTGTTCATTATTTTTATTTTAACATACAATCTTCAAAATCAGTATTATTATTTTAATTTGTTACTATAGGTAATCGTAATTAATTACTTCACAGTTACTTTTCTTACAATACCATAAATTTCGATTCTTTATTAGGTGGCTAAAGTAATAATGGTAAATTGGTAAATGGTATTAGATTGTTGATATTAATGTCTTAGGTATGTATGACTGTTAAAAAAAATATGTAATGAAAAAAGTGCTTTGTTTTGTGGTGCTCTTCTTATAGTGGGATAAACTTGAAATTTGAACCATATAGGTTAGGTTACGTATCGCATGCAAAGTATGAATTTAGGAATTGTAATTAATTAGTTTTGGACATTTACATTTTATTTCGTACTTTTCCTATCAAAAATTTCCTATCATACTTTTCTTACAATAGCATTAGCTTGGATTCTTTATTAGATGGCTAAGGTAATACCTAATGGTATTTAATTCATTCGTTATAATAATATTGTAAATCTGTAATTAACTCAGATTAAAAGTATGCCTATTGCCTAAGTTAGGTACAAGCCTATATTGAGATCGACTATTTAACTAAATATCTTGCAAATAGTTTATTTTAAATCACGATTATTAAATAATTCTCAAAGAATTTCAACTGCTAAATACATACTTTGCATGCGATACCTACCAATATAGGGAACTTGTGGTTTAAATTTCAAGTTATAAAAGTTAGTTATAAGAATTACTTAGCTCTTGTAAATTAAACCTATATCAATTATTTCAATTAAAAGTATTAATGCATAATTTACTAAGCTTTAGAGGATAATAGTTAATAAACAAACGAACCAAAATTGATGATTTGACTGTTAACATTTTTAGAAAAAAAAGCTTTACCAGAATCCATTAAAAAATATAGTAGTTACCATTTGAAAAATAAAGTTGATTTGCTATTGGTACACCTGCGGGGTTTAAAAATTTTGAAATTGTTATAAAAAAATTTCCTGCTAAAAATAAAGAAACACGTCTTTTTTCGTTTTAACGAAATTCTATGTCATCGATCCATAAACGTTAAAAAACCCCGCGTACAATGACATAAGATACAAACTGTATAACAATTCTTGCAATGCATTTATATGTGACACTTAAAAACGATAACTATATTATATTATCAGGGCTTGAAACGGAAAATATAATTTTCCTATTTCGATTTCGGTTTCGGTTTTGGATATCGGTATTATTTTTTCTAATTTCATTTTGGTTTTGAATATCGATTTTACTTTTTCCGATTTCAATTTCGGTTTTAATTACCGGTTGTGATTTTTTGGTTATCGAACGATTGAGAACGTTACACCTTTTGGGCCGAACGATTGAGAACACTTAAAATTAACAAAGAACTTACCTCTAACTCAAAAAAATACCCAAAAAAGAGTACGATTGAGAACAAATTTACGTGCAACGTTGCCATATAATTTATTTGGTTATTGAAAGATTCATGCCTGTATGCATAAAATAAATATTCTTCTTGAAAAAAATCATCAATTAATAATTATAACCTTATACAAATATACGGGCACCTAATAATATGTAATACAAATATATGAATAAAAAATGTAAAATAAAAATATGTATAACTTATAAAAATATGTAATACACACTACACAGAACGATTTTTTAAATATGCTCACCTCCATTTATCCCTTTAATAATACTTTTATTCAAATTCTGATTTTATAAGTATACCGGAAGACCATATTTTCAAATTCCTGATCATTTTGTACTACTCAAGGAATGTCCAGTGGCGATACAAATTTAAATTTTTCAAATGAAAATCTCCCTTTTTTACTGTAAATTATTTTGCTGGTGATTCTCTTGAACATTTTGAAGTATCTAAATCAAAATTCTAATTACTAGTTTCTGAGTTATTAAAATATTCATACTAAGGATAATAATCCTTAAATATGGTTTTACAAAAATATAAACTATATAATCGTATGTAATATTATATGTAGGTAGTATTTGTTATACTTCAATCATTTTTACAAATTATTTATATTGGTATATCATTAGTAATTACTAACATTTTCAGATCATCTAAGCCCCCAATTCTACTTACCTAGGGCATAAAAATATAAATTATTCTTAGTACCTTGACTCTAACTATCGTTAATATTTTCAATATTGTTTCTGATCAAGTTTCAATTAGAATTTTAATAACAAAATAATATATTTCTGAATTATTTCAATAGGTATCAACCAATTATGGTGCTCAAATTATCATTCGATTAAATTTGGCAACGTTGAAAAATAAATAAAATTTCGAGAGTTCTCAATCGTGTTACCAAAAATGCCGTGCTCAATCGTACCGTTCTCAATCGTATTTTACCGGATTTTTTTTCGTTTCTGTTTTCAGTTTTGGTTTTTAACTGTTAAAATCTGTATCCAATATCGGTTTCAAGTCCTGCATTATTTTCATATTATTATAATAAGTATTAAGTATATATAATATAGGTATAACATTGTTGTACTAATTTTATTATTTGTTAATTGTTTGTACATAATATTATTATTATGTTTTTGTGTAGGTACCTACCATACTATTATTTTGAAATAATTTTATTAGGTATAACGTCTCAGTAGTCGGTATATCCACGGGTATCAGCTGTACAGTAAAATCTGTGTATAAATGAATCGTTATTGGATCAAAATAAGTTTTAATCTGTGCATTGTACAATAAAACATTGTAATAACGTAAACGTATGCTTAGCCCTTCCATTAACCGTGACCATAGCTCCAGTTTTACGGGGAGTCCGTTTAGGACAGATTTAAACGGACATACTAACATTATATCTTATATAAAAATATCGTATCACCTTACTAATACCTACCTACCTAATGATTGTATTATAATAGGTAGGTGCAATATCAGTTATTTTACTCGAATGTGATAAAAAAAAAATATGATGAAATCGTCTTATCTGAGCTGCACTTAGACAAAGTGGGCTTTTACATAGTCATTCATAAGGAGTTCTTGCAAAAACCTTATAAATATAATTTACGATAGACCTGAGTTTATCAGCTAGGGTACCGGAAATACAGCTCGAAATGTTATCGAACTTACACGGGCGCAGGTGTGATTACCTCATACATAAAATAAGTACCTATAGGTAAACACGAGTAAATAATAATGCTTCGGTTTTTTTTCAGAAATTTTTGTAGTTCAACAGACGCACAGTATAATATGACATAATGTATTAATCGGTTGTAATGTAATTATGACTAGCATCAACGTTTTCAGAAATCTATCTAATTAACAATTTGCGGTAAAAGAAAGCAGTGCTCTCTGAAAACAACTTTGTTCCCTTAAAAACTCCGCCCCCTTAGCTATACAAAATATATTAGGTACGTATATGATCATAATCATTCACAAAGCTTTTTATTTATCGGTTAAAATATCAAATCATCGCAATTGTATTATTAATGTAAAAACAATATATTTAAATATACTTACACGGGCTGATGGGAGGAGAAATCATGTATTGTAATCTAAAACAAAGTTTGACCATTAATTTAAACATTGAATACTATTTTAATTATTTAAGCACTGCGTGACTGAGCGTACCTATACCAATAGGCCTACACAGTTGGCCTGACAGTGATCGAAACCAGCAACTGTTTTAGTTGAACACACAGCCATCATTATTATGACGATGACGTGGCTACTTCATTCGTAATTTTTACTAACGATAAAAATTAAATCATTAAAGTCGTCTTATTATAAAAAATCATCGTAATATTGCCGTTGTTGATTAAATAGTATATAAGAACGTCAAGCACTGAAAACTGTAAAATTCCTATATAATAGTTAGTGATGGATGCTCTACGTCGCGGTGACACGGAGATTATTACAATTATTTTTTTAGTATTCACTATGGTTCTGAACTAAAAAAAAAAAAATACTATTTTAATTAAACTTCTATTTGCACATTTTCCTTTTGTTAGTAACCATATCCTGAATATTAATAATAATAAATAATAGGTAACTTATAACACTAGGTATACTATATTATGGTTTTCTATAGTTACAATATTAATACTAAATAATAAATTTAAAACATCAATATTTTTTAATTTAGACGTCAAATATATGTTATTAGTTATATGCGTATGAGTTAAGACTCTACGAGGATAATATGTAGTTATGTTTAAATTGTTTTATACCTATTATTATGTTTATACATTGAATTTTATTATAATATTCATCTCCATCTCATGCAATTAACATATACCTTAAAAATGTCTACACTTCTATTGCTCTAGTATATATTATAATACTACACAATGTATATATAGCTAGATATTAAAACAATAATTATCATTTTTATTTTTATTTATCACATATTTTTAGTATTTCGAGAAACGTTTGAAACCCTGCACTTGACACTCAAAGTCCTTATTGTACACGTGTAAAAACAACATTTTTTTTTATTCACTTCTTCCCTTGAAAATTCTCGAATTAGTAAGATAGATTTTGTTGTTGAGTGTTCACCAGATGATTTCATTTAAACGAAGTTAAAAAAAAAAGAAATACTGATTTAACTCCACCTCTTCCCTGATGTCTGATTAAGACATTAAGTATTTAAAATTCGCGTTACATTAAAATGAGACGTTTGCAATGTACATAGTCTTGAAGCATGCACGTGTATTAGTCCGTTGTGGAATTTAAAAGTAAAACATTATAACGTTATTATATCCACTAATAGGAGGTGTCCTGTAACATATGTTTTGTTGTATTATTTTAAAGGAATTTTTTTCTCGAATTAAATTGCATATTATTTTATTCTCACGTTTACTAATATACATAAATATTAAATACATAATGTACAATGTACAATGTACTTATGTACATAGTATATATTATTATTATTATGCTGTAGTTATGTATGAATGTACAATAAATTGATATGTAATTCATTTAAGGCAATTGTATATTATTCTCTAATACTTATTAATAATATAAAACTATTGTAAAATATTTTTCTGATGTATATTATATTCCAGATCCAGAATAGCACTTCAGTCAACCCAATATTTGGATAGCATACTTTTCATATAATTTATAATGAAAATCGGCTTTATGCTAAGAGATAATTTTACATATAGTAGTATTGTCGTACATTATTTCTATATTTACTATACAGTATACAATATATACACTAGTGACATACGCATCACTTTTGGCTTGAAAAATCTAATAAAAGGTGACACATAACCAATAGTTTTTGTATAAAGTAACACTTTCACAGTTGTAGCCGTCTCATCACTTAAGAAAACAAACAAATAAAGATATGATATATATTATGTGTAATTTGTCGGATGTGTGTTTTTATAGTTCCATTTTAATGTAAAAATGTCACTCTTCCAAAGTGAACATTTATAAATTGACGATCAGATAATATGGAAATACATGGGGGATATTAAAATAAAGATGGCGGAAAACTCTTTAGAACTACGGGTCGATGTCGACTTTTTGGCTGCGGATTTGCCGGACCGTTTGCGAATTGTAACATTTAATTTATATTGGAGGTACCTATGGTTATATACTTATATAACATTATGGTGTGTCCTAGTGTGTATCAGTTGTCGCTAGTGGTTGAAGGACACTGGTCGCTGTCAGGTGCAGGTGGAATTAATTTGTGTTACGTTTTTACAAAATTATAGGAATACAATAGGTGCGTCTAATTAAAAACAACACATTTATCCATAAAAGTAGTATCCCCAAATAATCGAATCTTAAGAATCTATTATTTAAACCAAGTTTTTATAGTTATAAATAATACATTTGTTGTATATGTAATTTGAGGGGGAGTGGGTTAAACACCCAAACCACCCCCTTGGCTACGCCACTGAGTTCTATAGTCGTCAAGTCGTAATAGATGACAACAATAATAAGCGTGGACAAAAAATAAATTCGATATTATTCTGGCACAAAAAGTAAAAAAACGGGTTGAAAGCTTAACAAGAAAAAAAATGTTTTAACATTTTATTATTTAAACCCAAAAAAGAAATTGGTGTTTCACATAGTGATTTTATCATCCGTTATATTATGTATGAAACAAAAGTGAACGCTGAGCAGCTCCTACGCATTTCACGGCGACGCGTCATGTGGTGCAATAATATTATATTATATTGAGCTAGCGCCTAGTGCGGGAAAAGCGGTAAATATCCTTGAAAACTAACATTTTGTGAATAACTACATGTAGGTACCTATATACCGATGCAAATCAAGCAAACGCGTTAAAAAACACTTTGAAATGTCGCGGAATGTAATATAATATATACGAGCTCGTAGTTTTCACAGCATATTATAATTTATATATTATTATGTATAGAATTGTATAGACGTAATAAGAAATGCACAACGTGCGTTGAGTTAACAGTTAAAATATTATTAAAGAAAACCTTAATACATTTCTCTATTCAATACCGGAACAATGATATCTTCAAGATAAGAGTTGTATAATGTCGTATACAAGGTGGTCCGTTTGACTTAGACACTCGTAATTTCGGAAAACAACATATGTTATAATACTTATAGGTATTATTTATTTTCGCTATAAACTTGCAAATTTTTACTCTTTTGAATAATAACTCATAGTAATTACATTTTTAAATTCATATCCTAAGCAGAATATTATTTGAAGAATTTTGATCTATAAAAATTGAATTTATTGCAAGTAGCTTATAAGTTATAACTTATAAGTGTTTACAGTTTACACAAACGGAATAGTGCACTAACATTTTGCGGAGTATCCTAGTCCCAACTCCCAACTCCCAAGTAATTCTATTCGACTTTACCACTCCACATAGCTTGTCTAAACTTTAAAACTAATACCTAACTTATGAACTAGTCCAAAATTCATTGATTCAATCCATAGATTTTTATGTATTGAAGTAGGTACAATAAAAAATATTCTGCTTTGGAATGAAAAATTAAAAATGCATATTGTCACGAAAAAGTAAAAAAAAATTAAAAACATTAACGATGAATAATAGTAAAATATAAATTCTTAAAAAAATTTTGTAAATGGATCATCAATGACGTCGGTACTTTACAGATGTCATTATAATTATATTATATTATTATTACAATTTAAGTAATATGGAACGTTAAATTAGATATCGTTATTGAAGAAAATAATATTATCTCATTACTCAAATTTAGGAACTAATAAAATAAACTGTACATTGTACAACACTATATTATAGAGGTTCTCCGACGATAAGTGGTATCATTAAACAAATAATCACAATACATCGTATCAAAAATATTTCGGGATTTATATTGTATCGATCCCGTGGTCCTTTATTGGAATGTAATTTACCAAACAAAAAAAAAACCGTAGGTATACTTCAAATGAATCGAATTCACGTGTTTGAAACCGTTTCCACGATGTGCAATATTATAATAATAATAATCATTATTCATGATTTATGATCACCTGTGTTAACTTATACCTAATACTAATAAGAAACGCCGGAAAAATGTATTTTCTTTGCATTTTTTTTTGAGCCGAAATTTATCTCATGTCTCTATCCTCTCTTAACCTTCCGGGCCCCATCACTGAAAATCGGTAGCAATTATATACCCCATAAAGTAAAATATGTCGACATGTAAACGTATGTTATTTGTATTTTACATATTGTAATACAAACTCAGGGGTGGTTTAAAGTGCCTGTGTACGATAATAAGACCTGGTGGAAAAAACATGGACAACCATAAGCCACCCATCATCCCACCAGGCACCGATTCGAGGAAATTTGTGATAATATAGTAATTATTGTTAAACGAATGAATTTCAACAACGATTATCACTAGTTACGCGTTATTGAAAATTAAAATTATACATGGCGAGCAATGATGACATGATAATGACGTATCATTTTATCAGCAAATATTCAATAATCCACCCATCCCCTACTGACCGGTTTCTAGTGTAATGTTTTTCCCATTAATATTACCACCGTTTACCACTCACTATATTACAATAATATTCATAAACATAATATATACAGGAAGATTAACCCAACATGACCATTCCCTGTTTTTTTTTTTTGTAATAATGCAGTGTTCAAAATGACAAAATGAGGTTTGTGGGATTTTTAAATATATACATATTACTTCATATTATAGTATAGTTAGGTTAGGTTATATACTGTGTTTTATAACTCTTGAGATTTTTTTTTTATTATTGAAAGGATCATCCTGTGGATAAACAAACTTATTTTTTTCAAATGAACGCCCCGCTGTTCTACTGTAAATTTACGAATAATATTTCTGAAAATTATGATGTTTCAAAATCAAAATTCAACTTAGTCGTCTTGAGATTAACTTTGTAATACAATTATCCACTAATTCATTTTAATTAAAAATAGGTGATTATCATATGAAAACATAAATTTTTATCTCCACAGGACACTCTTTAAGTAATACAAAAAAATATCAAGAATTTGAAAATATGATCTTCGAGTAGGTATATTTAAAAATTTAAAAATTTAGATAATTGTATTATGAAAAGAAAAATGGTGGTGGGCATACTTGGTGAATCATTCTGTACAACGTGGTTTTTTTATAGGTACTAAGTCAAAAGTTACACCTATATAATCCCATTGAGAGCGATATGACCCGATTTTGACATATTGAGTATTGTCTGGAAAATGTCTTCGGTCTGTATAAAGGGTATCCAACCCACGGAAAAACCAGAAAGCTTTAATGATATCCGTCAAGCTCAGGAGAAGTGGGAGGCTAATAATATGCATATAGTACATACAATAAATATAATAGTATATACGATAAAGACGACAACAACAACAGCAAAAACACCAACAACAACAACAACAGCAGCAGCAGCAGCAATAACAACACGCGAGTCAAATTACTTTCTTGTACATAAAACGTTAATCGTCGTGTGGTGGAGCCGGTTGGGGATGACGGTTTTAGCGTGGGTTGGGGAGGTTAGTCGTGGAGTGGTGCCATGGTGGTGAAACGAGGAATATACTATGGTCTCGAGCGTAGATCGTTTCGGCGGCGGGTCGCCTCCGAAAGAAGGAAACAAAAACCATTATTATTCGGCGGGGCTGTCCGCGACGACGACCCGCACGCAACGAGTTTGCGCCGTGCGGCGTGTCGCCCGCCCCCGCCGGAGCGCCCCCTCCGCCGCGCCTATGTCGACTACCGAGACCGGCGGCGACGGCGGTGGCGGCGTCGACGACGATGGCAGCGACTGCGGCGGCAGTGGCAGCAGTGGCGTTCCTCCCGTTGATAATCGCGTCCGATTCTCCGTTCGGAGCCGCTCGATTGCCAGTCGCACCGGTCGTCGCGCGCGCACACCGTCTCTGCCTCTCTCACTCGCTCGCGCATCACCGCCGCCGCCGACGTCGCCGCCGCCGCAACCGCTACCGTCACCGATACAGCTGTGCGTCGTCTCTACCGCGGTTCCGTCCGTGTGCGTCGCGCCGCCCGTCCCGTCCGCAACCGAACAGACGTATAATATAAATAATAATAACAACAACAACAACTACAGTACTCACAACCACAACAATTATTACGTCTCACTGCGAGCGTACCGTGCTGTGGCTGCTGCCGACCAACGGCTACGCCCGATCGGATATCATACCGAGCTACACTCGAGTAACGAAGAACACCATACGTGTAATACTGCAGGAAGTACCTGCAGTTTAGTGTGCGTGCTGGGAAACTCGGTTCGAGGACACGCCACTGCCAGGGAAGCGATCAACCTACCGCGGGCAGAGGAGCGATACTGTGCCGGTCGTCCACGCGTGCCGTAACCGTCTCCGGAGGTAATGGGCAAGAAGGGCAAAAAGACTAGATGGCGGGAGCTGCCCATCACCCTGGGTAAGTGGAGTCCTGCACCTTAACTTCGTGTTATTAAGGCAGTTACCAGTCTGTACCGACTACCTATACGATATATTTTGTAATGTTGCGAGTGGATATAGGTACCACCTCACGCCCCCTCCCCCGGTACGCAGACTTCTGGGTACCATCTGGTACGACGATTCGTCCCTGAGACGGCTTACCGCGATCGTCCCTGTGACTTATTACGAGTATGTTATATCGTTCGTTCGCGCGTCTGTTGGGAATTCAAGATATTTCTTTTTTACTCGGTTTGGGTTTGGGTTTGTATTTTTCGGCTGGGAGGGTAGGCGATATACGTGACCCGAGTTCTTGGATATCGGGACTGCACCCACGCATTATAAGAACGTGATTGGCGGCCAGGGTACATGCGCTCAACCACAGATCTAAAACATCGTAAAATATTATATTATAAGATTGATGATTTATGATTTTAAAAGCAAAATATTACTAAATATATTATATCCGCTATGCATTCGTTATAATATTATGACAATTCCAACTCAAATAGCTGCTAATTAGGTGCATTTGATTTTCGTATTATTTACTTAAAAAAATAAAATATATTTTTAACTCAACAAACAGTACCTACCTATGTAGGTTATGATATACATGTTATATTATTACCATATGTAAATTATAGTATTTACAATTCCGCTGCACATATTGAATAATGTATTTGATAATCAAAACCCAAGTATATTTATTTAAACACTTATGTGTGTGTCTAAAAAACTCGTGCCAGGAGTAAGTGCCTTTAAAAGTCAAAACCCTTCATTATACATCGGTAGGTATACCGTATAATAAAATCTATGCATATTTACTGTATAGTTTTATGACAGTGGTTTAATCGTTTTTCACGTATATTACACCATACCATATAGTGTGACATACCCCCGGTCGGATTCCCATTTTTTTTTTCTGATTAAGACTATGTTATAATGCAATATGCGTATAACGTTTTGTAAAAAATACCTATCCAGGAAATCGGTCTATATTATACCGCTGCCGGCTTGTTATGATTGCATGTCTGAGTATAATTTGGTCTCTCTGGGTTGCGTAACGTTGCGTTCACAAGCTCTACGTTTAATTTATTTTCGAGGTGAGCGATATCATCCAGAACGTTTTGATGAGATTATTTTTGTTTGTAAAACCACCACCACGTAGGTACGACGATACGTATATTATTATAATAAAAGACACTACGAGCCCCGAAACATGTGGAGTTATACGTTCCGAAGAGGGTGTACAACGAGAGGAGGGGGGGAGCTATTTTATTTGGTAATTTCGACCAGATCGTCGAATAAATCCTTTTTAACCTATTTTTGGTTATAACCACCTTCATGTCCAATAAAATGCCAAATAGGGAGAAATGTCCACCCTCTATCTATATTATGCTCAGATGACAACGCATTTCGCGGGCATATTCCGATTTAATATGTGTGTGGCACGTCCACGCAGTGCTGACTCCATAAGCCGCCTCATCCTCTATAACAGAGGTCGAAATGATATTATATGGAATTATGGGGGAAAAACACGCGGCGTTTTATTGTTTTTTATAGGTCGACATTTCAGCTTATATATAGCTATACGTTATAATGTATATTTTTTTTATTATCATAACAAATTTAGTATACCTATTGTTGTTGTAACACGCGCACGTCGACGGCTATATGATGCGAGATAAATACGTTTTTAATGACGCAACGAATTCATATTTTCAGGAAGTCCGCATAGGCATAGGTACCTATAGTACCCACTGTTATAGGCATAATGCGGTGTAGGCGTAGATAGATATATTGTTTAAATTATGTACCACAATACAAATGTATATCGGTGGCGTGCGCTTTGGTATAAATGCAGGCTGTGTCATTTGCAACGCGACTGATCGCCGGACCATAAACCGCGGACGACCATTATTTTACCTATGCGGCAAAGAAAAAGCGGTTAACCGACTGTGTATCGCTGTACATACAGTCGATTTCGTCTCTATAGGGCTATTATAACGATTGCAGATCATAATAGGTTTGTACACATTGTAAATTGTATAGGTAGGTATATAATGACTATCGCGTGTTTAATGATATCATATTTGATACCACCGCGATCGCGGACAGCGAATATTATTATTATTATTATATTGCGTATATTATCATACATTTATGTATATTATGATGTACAGTAATATTGTATACCTACCTACGTCATAAATTCGTCGTAGTACAAAGCGAAAATCGCGTGTTTTTCGGAATGAAATGCAACTCGTAATATTGTGTATATATTAAAATAATATTATGTGGTTAGCGGTTACAGTGGCCGTGATATTTAGATTATATGATATTCTTTCGATGCATATTTCATACCTATGCACTCCCTCTCCCTTGTCGTTCAAATGTATTTTTTTTAAATTTATCCCTGAGTATTTGTAGTCAAATCTTAACATTAAAAACCACTTATAATTTAAATTACACACGATATAGGTAGTTATTAAAATTAAATAGTTTCATTCATACAAATATTAATATAAGGGTTTATTTTTTTATACCAAACTAATTTGTTAATGGAATTAAAAACGCCTTTCTGGCGTTTCAAGTAAAACTAACTTTTTTTACAGACCTAAAATTTGGCATTAATATGAATTAACACTACCGTCTATTAAGTAAAACGCTATAATAACAATAAAAATGCTTATTAACATATACTAACATTTTTGACAAACTAAAATTGGCTCATTTTATGCTTTTGTAAGTAACAAATTGTTTTATTTATGTATTATACATGTGCTTATATAACAGTAGTAATTATTACTATAATAACATTTAAAATAAGCTATAACGTTAAATGTTTTTTTCTTGCTTATACTAAAAATGTACCTCAGCGAAATTCCTTTGAACACTAACAATTTTAATAGTAATTATAATAAAGGTCATACGCACAAATAGTTTCAAGAAACGAAGAAGAACATATTTTATGTTCAAAGAATTTTCAGTAAATATTATGAATTTTGTAATAAATACCATAGTAGGTACCTACGGTTTTACGCAATTTATTTGCAACTGCTTCAAATATTTTAACAGATCCCGGATAAAAACGATTTATCCAACAAACTTAAATATTTTATCATTATTTACTTGAAAAAAAAAACTTAAATAAAAGTTTATATATGAACGTTATAGACACGATGAGTTTTTATTGAAGTAATAGCATTTAAAAGGGTAGTTGGATAATGTTTTATTCTATGCAACATTCAGGGACAAGAATAAGGGATTGCCTCGGTACTCTGTTAGATCGATTTCATTGTATGCAAGTGCAGGGGTTCACGTTGCCGATAATTCTATCGTTAGGTTAAAGGTCAAAGAAGCCATTTTAATAAAACAATTTTTTTTCGATTTTCAAACTTTGTTGATGTATTGCGGTTAATATCCGGTCTGCAGTGTTGATTAATGTACACATTAAATATAGATAAGTACCTATATAATTTTTCAATAGACATATGGTTATGAAAAACTATACGATTGGAAATTACGATAAGTATGTAATATAATATTAAATTATTACACAATTTATATACACATTATAATATATAATAAGATCCTAAACGGCTATAATGATTATTTAAATTTATAATTGTGTTACAGAAAGTAGGTATGTTTTTTTATACATATAAATCAGCTCGTTATACGGGTGTAAGCATACTTATATTATGTGTATAATACTCAATATTTTGTTTAATTGGCGTTCTAATCATCGGGTATTCGTTTGAAGTGTGTGGCCAGTGTGGGAAACATAATGGTATTTCATTATGAATAATGAAAAAAAAATGGTTTACCGTTAATTGGACCATGGAATAATATCATTAGGTAATTATATTGGTTTGCGTTCAATATATTATATACTGGTATATAATATAGGTATTACAGGTACATACCTCGTATACAGCTGGCGTGTTATCGACATAGAAACACGCCGTTATATAGGTTGGAAGTATTCTCAATGATACGTAGTCTTTTTACATTACAATAAACTGTCTAAAATTTAAATGTTAAAAGATGCAAACGGTTTGTAATAATAATTTATGCAAATGTTCATGAATATAGTTTTGTATTTTTCACCAGTCTCTTATAATATAGTCTATAATATAATATCATTGTATTTATAATATCAATGATAATAATATATGCATAGATAATAGTTATTACATTCCAACTAACATTCGATTTTTGTGGTATTTCGTGCAAAAAGGAAATAGGTAGGCAGCTAACTCATTATTGACAGTTAAAAACTAAAGTTGAAAAACAAAACAAATTATAAGCTAGAATTGCTACCTATTTACTGTCACGAATAAGTGTTTAGGTTTGTAATATTAAAAATGTTGATTAAGGATAAGTGCTATATACTTATAATATTATTATACATTTTTAAAACATACCTATAACATACTCATAAAAGGATAACGACTATGTGACATGCTTAGATTTATTCACATCAATTAAGAAAAAAAACATTTTAAAAATGTTTTCACTTTATAACTGTCTTATATTGATTATAAATATTTATATTGTTGGTTGAAGTAATCGTTTCATTTAAAAGAATCGTAATTAATTCAAAAAGCATAAAAAAAAATATGTGGAAAAATAATCATCAGTATGATTTTATAATTTATTACATCGTTATAAGTGTAAAAAATAATATTATTTTTATATTTCGTTGGAAATTTAAATGTTGAACAGGCCTCATTATTAATTTCCGTTCAATATAAATATGTTTTAAATTGTAAATTGTGATTATAACATGTTCATTGTTATACAACATGTCCTATATGTCCAAGCGATATTTTATTATAAATTATTTCTACCTACATAAACTTATAACGAGTTTTAATTATTATTGATGATTTTAAAATACATAAATATTAATTAAAAATTGTATTTATATAATTAGATTACACCTGTATAAAATTCTAGTAAGAAAAATATTAATAATAATTTTTTAATAGGTTTTTTAATAATAAAATAACCTAACAGGTGGCATGGGTACTTATATTATTTTTACTTCTCTTAATAAAAGGGTGTTATTAAACTTCAATCTTTGAAGTCTTGTGTGTTCACTGTCGAATAGAAAAACTAAAATCTACCAAGTACCTTACATATTAAATATCAGTACTACAGCAGTCGTTGTATATCCAACCAAAATGCTATTCAGCCACGTATTTTGACAAAACTTTTATTGATGGTTAAAGCGTACCTACCATAATACAATACCATATTATTATTCTGGAAACAGATTCATTTCCTGTATAGGTATAAAAGTCTCCGTAAAAATACACCGAATGAAAATAATTTTGTTTTTAGGATCACGCGTGGGGCTGATAAGTGACTGCAATGATGTGTTTTATTTGACAAATTGATCCACGTTGTTCTACACCATTTATTTTATTCGTGTACTACATAATTTATTAAAGGGGAGGGGGGTTATGAAACATTGGTTTTTATTTGTTTTACTTTATCGTGTTAGTGCTACGCGCGTTATGGATATTATATTATATTATGTCGATCTTAAAAAACGACAAGTTGTTCGTGGTACCTACGCGTAGAATAAAAATAAATACTAAATTGTCTAAATCAATAGAAGGTATAATAACCAACTGGTCTTATCAGTTAAGCAACACGACTGCCTACGCAATGACTTGAAACAAGTTGACAGGAAAATGCAGATAATTTATCATCGTAATTGTTATTCATTTCCACGGTTATATTCTCGGCATTATTTTTTGGTTCCCTTGAAAAATAAAACAATAATATTATATTCTTTAGGTTGTGTTCAGTGTACGTATATAAATTGTGATTCCCATTGAAACCTTATTCATACAATAACAGGCATAATATGTGTTGCGTATTATTATACTTATAAACATTATTACATTACTTTAATTGCATATTAATATACATTAATTATTGTATCTACGCGCCTCAAACCTATTCGTGACAACGCGTGTTTTTGTCAAATAAATTATATTTTCTTATTTAATATACGTTATTTCAGAAAACATATCATCTTTCCACAATACCTATATAATCATCAGAGTAAAACGTACCGTTAACAATAATCAAATCTCGAAACTATATTTTTATATAATTGTATGTCATACTTTATATAGGTATAGACTGATTCTTTACTTCTTTAAGTAATAAAAATTAGAAAATTCTAATTGACAAAAAATTGATAGTATTTTTTTCTTTTAAAATATTATTTTTATGACGATATTTTGTAAATTTGTATTTAAAATACGTTATTACATTTTGAGAACATAAGTGCTTTTTTTTTTAAAAAAAAACGATCACTCAGTATAATTATAAATTATAACTTACCGAGCAATATATTAAAAAATTTAATTTATTTGTAATAATATAGGCAAAGTTCTGGTTTTTATAATAAAACAAAATTGTCAGGTATCTTTTTTTTTTTACGTAATGTAACCGCTTATATATTATGGTTTTGTCACATAACATCACTGTCGGTCACTGATCTCTCTTCTCTTTCCCTCATTGTTCACGCGCTCACAGACTAATTCACTAACGGCATAGTTAAATATATTTTATAGCTTCCGTGTGTCAATTATTATAAACAGTATATTGTTATCGTGTTCTTAAAACCGGGGAAATGATTTTTACTTATTAAATCAACTACCATTATCTCCCCTGCACATATAATTAATAATATTATATTATGATCGCTATTCGCTTAGCTCATCATAAATTGATTGGCCTTTTTTTACGTCTGTTAGATACACATCATTGTGTAACTTAGTATCTTAAATCTGAGATTGTGATATAAATATCATTTATTAGTAATATTTGCGCCTTTCAGTAAACGAGTATAAAATGAATCCAAGACTATTATTTAAAAATACCTAACCCAGGTGGCCAAGTATATTTTGAAGAAAGGTTATGTTATGCTAGAAAGTGCTAAAAGTGAATTTTTATATTCAATTCTAAAAATATTGTCAATAACATAACGCTTTGACTAGATTTGAATATTTTTACTTACGATTTATTTACCACAAATAAATGAAAATGGTAATTTTGTTATTCGTACATACTTAGGTACCTTTAATATAGACACCTATATACAAACATTAACAATGTACATTAAGACTTTTTAATATACCTATTTGCATACAGAACAATTGATTTTAGAAAACATTTACTGACATAAAAACACAACCGAAATTAAATATCAAACACATTATCGTGAAACAAAAAATATCTTACTCGGTTCAGAGTCTGTAATGCATATTATGCACCTACCTATATATATTATATAAACGAATACCCGTATATGGTTAGAATTATTTAGTATTAATATTTATTATTTAATATAAGTTCATGAAGTTAATATTGTTTGGATTGTTATGAAAGTCAGTTATTTAAACAAAATAATAAATATATACTTGAGTAAACCAAAACTCTAGCATGAAAATGTACGAATATTTTTTATACAAATATACGTTATTTAGTATAATATAATAGTAAGTATAAATATTAAATGTGTTAAAAATGGAAAGTGATAATAAAATAAAGCTTTTGTATTAGAATTAATTTATCGCGATTGGATTGAAATTGTTTCACTATATTACGTTGTAATACATTTAAAACTATAATTTTTTATCAAATAAACAAGCA
This sequence comes from Macrosiphum euphorbiae, assembly GCA_949089665.1. Classification (NCBI taxonomy): domain Eukaryota; kingdom Metazoa; phylum Arthropoda; class Insecta; order Hemiptera; family Aphididae; genus Macrosiphum; species Macrosiphum euphorbiae. Next base: position 35,640,360 of record CARXXK010000001.1, read on the forward strand.
TTGTGTAAACATAAATAATAAATAATAATATTATTAAACTTAAAAGTCTTGATGATAAAAATTTGCGCGATCAACGAATAAAAAGAGGCTAGTAGGTAATCAGATGCGTTTCGGGTCGTTAGCATATTGTTACTATTAATGGCGACAGTTTCGGGTGATGTTCAAATGAAAATGAAATTGCGATAATATAGCACATATATTTACCTATATACTTATTTTTCGATTTGATTAGCACATTATTACAATTCATTTAAAAAAATTGTATCAACGCCATGTAGACATGTACTACTTGAAATCCGTTCATCAATCGTATTAACGTATATATCATATAAATAACATATAAATATATCATAATATTTAGTATGTAATATGTGTACATTGTCGATTTAAAATCATGTAACTTCGGATTATATCGTATTTAAAATTTTAAATATAGATATGGACACTTAAGTCTGGAGTATCAATGGATATATTTCTATGCATTTCAATGAGCTAATAAATATCTTACAGTTGTTGCTTGTATTAATATTTGATTTGCACTGTTAGTTGAACTTTTGAATATTTCCTTATATTATGTTCAGTAAAATTAATCGAAAAAGTTATGTTTATAAACACAGTTATAATATAACGAAAATTAAATTGAAGAAGTGATTAAGCATGCAATAAATTGCAGGTCATAGGTATGTGTGTGTTCATATTTTTTTCTGATAGAACTTTTTGTTCAGAAATTTAAAATCTACGAATTTTCTTCTATTTCAAAGTCAACAACGCTTTCATTTGAATTTTTTATTTGATAAGTAACCAACACGTTACTAGTAAATTATGCAAAGTGCACTGTAAAATAAGTTCAATTAAACATAATTTAATGTGATTTGTATTTGAGTAGTCGTAAATTAAAGAGGTCTTTCAGTCTTTCTGATTAAAACATATACCTTAATCAACATGAATGATCACATGCCTAATAATTGCACCTAATTTGTTTGATCTTACTACGACAGAGGACTCCGACGAGGTTCTTAATCTTTAGTTTTTAAGGCTTACGAATATATTTTATAAAAGACACAAATTTAAAGTTTCCGATACCTATTTAAATAAAGAATTTTTTATATTAAAGATACTATTATTTATTTTATATCGGCAAAATCAACATTTAAATGTTTAACACAATATAATATGAATATAAGTAATAGGTATAATATTTAAGTTTTCATTATTATAATTAATATTTAAGAGAAATATGTTTAGCGTTTGGCTTAATATGATGGCCCAGCGGTTTCAATGCGTACGTCATGTTATTGTTGATAAAATTAATTAGTGACTGGGATCGTCATGAATTTATTTCACTTAGTAATCATTGTCACTGCGGTTTTAATAAACCTCCTTGGAGTGATTTCACAGTTACGTAGGTAGTACATATTCGAAATAATATTATATTATTAAATATATTACAGATTGTGACAATTATAATTTTTAAAAACATTTTTTTTTTTAATATCTGTATTTATATATACACATAATTTCGTTCTAAAGTGTAACTAAAAACAGTTATTTGTAACATTAAAATTTATTGTGTTGTCAATACTTGTATTATATTTGTAATAATAGTATTATACCTATAAGCTCATATTAAAATTTAAATTTTACAAAACAAAAATATAAATAATAATTAATAAGGTTGACGAAGTTTATTTAATTAGAAATTTACGTTCTTAAAATAAAATAGTGAAAATAGTCAGTGCTGAATCTAATATTGTTTTCTTTAAGATGTGAAAATCAAGAGTTTAAAATAGGAACTCAGACTTTGATTTTTAATTAATATTACACTAAACGTATATAAAAATGTTAAACATCTATTTTTTTTTTTTAAGAAGTTAAAAGTATAAAAGTTCAAGGCGTTATGGACTCTTCTCCTTGATCCACAACTGAAAGTTGTTTATTATTAACTGTTTGAAATTTTTTCTACAATTTTGTAAAACTCTTCAATATTCATATAATTCGACTAATACTATTATACTAATAATTGTAAAAGAAATAATAAAGTGATTTTTAAAATGTAATTAATGATGTGAAATGTCTTCACGACAACAGTCGAAGCAATACTCTACTGAAGACATTGATTGATGTATCTGTGAAACAAAACATACGATGGAACATAGAAATATCAACTATACTGACCCTAGACCGAGTGCCAGAATGTATATAAGTATTAGAGGTATATTATTGACCTATAGCCTTCAACATTTTTCTTCTTTAACTCAATATAGAATTGTATCACAGAAATTAAAATTGAGTAGCATTAATGTTGCATGTAATACAAATATAACATTTTTTGTGTACTCTATTTAAATGAAGAAACGATTAAGAATATTTACTAATTTTTGTAAATTATTTTTATTGGTAGTATAGTCTCAAGAACAGTATAATAACTATTGTGCGAAAAAGTGTTAAACCGATGGTTTTCATAACCTACATCATATATTTATTAGGCAGCTATACTCTATAGGTACTCTATAGTATAATATATGACGTATATACTTATAAGTTGTAACCTTAAAAAAAATAATAACTAACAAATTTATGTTTTAAGAGGACCTATAAATTCTTATGTGCAGAGAACGGTTTCGTGTAAATAGTTACTTAATCATAAGAAACTAAAATAAATGTACTTACACTTGATTAAAAAAATAAATATCTACTAGCGTTTTAGTTTTTTTGGTGTCATTAACAAAAAAAAGGAATATAATTGATTTAAAATCCGATATTTTTATGTTTTTCAAAACCCTAAAAAAATCTATACGACACAGCAAATATTGTCTTCTTTATCGTGTATACATATTTTTGTTTCTTGTGGTTGTAGCTTAAATTGGTTGTTTTTCTACACTTGGGAATATGGGACCCGTGACCAAGACTAATATTTCAGATATTTATTTTTCCTAGAAATGTCATTAAAATTTCCTATATCAAACCCCTAAAAAAGTGGGGGAATGACATTCTATGTATGTGCACTTTAAAATGTGAAATAATACAAGATTATTTTTGTATAATACATATTGTGTCGTGTGCCAATAATGTATAATTTCATTCAACGTTTCGTCACTATTAAGTATAAATTATACTGAATAGTGAATACTGATACAAAACTCATTCTCTTCTTAATATATTAAGAACTGATTTAGATCCAAATGTTTTAAAAACAGATTGCGGTCTAATAATATTTGAAAAAATGCCAAGTGCTACTTGTTAGCTGTTACCTACGTATTTTCATTAAATTCATCTATTATATGAGTGAAATTAGAAATATTAAATTAAATTCATAATTTACATAAAATATACAGGGCGTCCCTTGAGCGTCCCGTTTTTTTGCAGTTTTACCGTAAACTAAAAAAATTCTTAAAAATCAAATGTTAAATGGGCATCATTTTCAGAATAATAAACTCTTTAAAATGACTATCTTTAATTGTTTCAAAAATAAAAATGAAAAAAAATTTTTTGAATTTTTTTAACAAAAAATGTAATTCAATTTAAAAAAAAAATATTTATCCTTGTCTTAGTGTGTCCAATAAAATAAAAACAGATTTATTAGGTATATATTTAATATTTCAGGAGATATCTCGATGGGTATATCCTCGTGGGACATCCTTTACTTTAATTTAAACAAGCTTAAAAGAAAAACTGGAAATGTTTTTTTAAAAATTGCTAGATAACAATACATTTTAAATGTAAATACTTGTACATCCGATACAATATATAGCTGTCAAAAACACGTGTTTACATATACAAAACAGAAAACATTTATTACCATATTATGTTCGTGTAAATAGCTCGTGTATTGATATAATCATACTTTTTATTAAGATAAAATTCGAGTGCTACTCAGACTTAAAGATAATGTAAGTATTATAATGTACTACATGTAACACATTTTTAAGTCAAGATTCTCCCAATTATTAATCCGTCTCTGATACTTACAATAATTTAATATAATAATTCAGGCCAGACATGAGAGTATTACAAATTAAATGATATTGAAATTCTGATAATAAAATAATAGATTGAATAAAAATGTGTTCTTGATTGTCTGGTATATAATATTGATCTAATGGGAATCACATGTTATTTCAATAATGTTCATTCACACATAATAACTGTGAAGGACACGCGTTACACATTAGGTTGCGAATTTACGTCACATTTTGCTCTATTGGATCCACACGATACGATGCATTTTCCAGCTTTACCGTTTGTCCTCAACAACAGGGTACACAGAAAAAGTGTAGCTGTTGCGCATGCGCAAAATACAAGAGTTGAACAATTTGAAGTCTTGTGAATTTATGATCCAATAGCTTATAGTATCATGTCCCGCAAATCGAATTCATAAAAATGTATTGGGTACTAAGTAATAAAAGTAACTGAGTTATGGAGTTATAGACCTGTTTTTGTCGACAGATTGGTTTAATTTCCAAATAACAACTTTGGGATTAAAATCAGGAAATTATTATGTTTATACCTTATAATATTTAAAGTTGTTCCTTTCTACTCCAAAATTAATCGTATACCTGCACCTACTAGTTATCAATATCATATTATATTTACTTATAATATTGTCATTCCTTAATATATTATTTTCAATTGGTTTAATGTTCCTATATTTCATATTATATTCTTGAAGTAAAAAGATATTTTAATGTAGCTAATGGATTGAATGTTGATTGTGTTGTGCTAGATTACGTAGAAACATAAAATAGTAAAACGAAAATCATTCAAAATTATTGAATTGCCTAACAGTGACATAAAATACAAATAGGATAATACCATTTCTTTTGCATACGTACAAATTGAATTATTAATGAATAATAAAACAAACTTGTGAAATTATATATTTTTAACATATAACAATAAAACATTAAAACATAATTAAATATATTATTATTGAATAATTAAATTAAAGATATTATATTATTTAATAATAATAACAAAAAATAAATGGAAGTATATATTATCATTAAACTAAGATGTTAGAAAAATGTTTGAAACCAGCCATATTATTTTATGAAAACCTACTTATATTTTGTCCATCGTTCCAATGAAACTAGTAATGGGTTTAAAAACATCTGAAAATTTATTAAAATGTATTATTAAATTGACTTGAAATTGATTGCACTTTTTAAAGTTTTTGACTATTATACAATACAGATAATTCTTGCTTTTTAGTGAAAAATATTTCTTGTTGGCTTCGTTTTGGGGAAGGTTACATTTTGCATCACACCTAAACCCCGAACAGATAGGGCCATTGACATACTCTAGGTACTTGAATTTAAATTTTAAATTGCCTCACAGGTTTATTCTGCCTGTATTATATTATGTGTCCTGGCATGTGTCTAAATGAATACAACTGAGACATAATAGGTAAATTATAGTATTATAAATTATAATCAAGGTTATACTGCATTATTAAATCAATAAATGTGTCCCAATGATATTACTAAAACAGTAATTACGTCTAAATACAAACACGTGATAAATATATTTGTTTGATAGATGACTGTTACACTAAAGACACATTTTAAATCAATCTTAAAGAAAAATAGCAAAAGGAGATTATTATTTTTTTTTGCAATCACACCGTAAATATCGCACTGTGCGGTATAGACACGGGGCTTATAAGATGACGATAATATAGACGACATTTTGGTTTCAAATTCTCTGCAAACACTTCGTTTTTTGTGCCGACCGTTTGTGACACACGTTTCTTTTTCACCCGGTCAAACTCAAACCCTACTATAAAAATTGTGTACGTTGTCGGCTGCAAAAAAGTAACACCCACTGCACGTCTAGTACACGCATTACACATATAGGAAACATATCAATAGAACACTATACTGAGTGAACAATATTGCACAATACCTAGTCTGCAATAGTCACGTGATGTGGTCAAGTATCGTTCGGCCGTCGCAGCACCCGGATGGGTGACCATCCGGGTTCTTTTTCGACGAATTCTTGCCCTACATAAAACCAGCCGTACAAACAGTAACCTTCACACAAACCCAATATGGCGTATGTTGTTGAGATAAAATAAATACAAAAAACATTTTGCATTTAGTCTTATACAAGTTTAACTATTAAAAAAAAATTGTTTTAAGTACATATCGGTATGCGCATTATGTTCAATTACAGCTCAATGCTATTTGGTTCTCTACTCGTTGGTAAACTCCATTGAATTATTATGATTCCATCCATAATTTACTAATGTGTATATATTCAATATTGTTTAATCAATTATTGTTGGAGGATTATTAGTTATGAGTTTTTCTAAAGAAACCTAAACTTTAATTTGTTTAATGAAGATAGTTTATGACTCTTCAAACAATTTAAAAACAATTATTAAGTTATTCTTAGTTATTACATCGTTATGAAACTATGAAACATGAAACGTTATACCTGTTATTACATTCTTAGAACCAAATAACATAAACGCTCTATAGCATAGGTATAATAATATATTATTATACAAAATGTACCTACTATTTACGCAAGACTCGTGTTGCTAAATTAGATATGACATTATAGTTTACAATACACTGTATTCATCAATAGGTATTGCAATTTACAAAGATTGTAACAAAGAATACAAAAATTGTTTACTATTTAAAAAAGACGATCTATCCGAATAAGCATACTAGTTATATTTGACACAATAGTCTTTTAGCTACTTATACCTATACTATAATATAGTCCATACGAGAAAATTTAAAACCGCACTCCGTTCTATTCCTAAAGGTGGTCGTCACATACACGCGTAACGTAAACATTTTTAAACGACATAAAATAATATCAATTATATTTCATTACGAATATAATATACAACCACTGCGCACACTATTATTATAATATACACCTTAACCCGACGCGTTTATGTACCGTGTAATATATTATTTAATTATTATTGCATTCGCACACTTTTCGATTCGCCGCACACTGCTGCAGCCGTCTAGACGTCTGCGTTACGTAAATCCGTCGTCAACGCAGCTGTCCCATAATAAATCGATAATAAAACATCGTCCAAGTACTGTCATATGTACGATAACAATATTCTGTTGTTTATTCGATATAGAAACACATGTATACGAATGTATTAAGTGTACATCCCGACGACGGTTGTGTTGGCCGTGCGCAGCGTGTATAGGTATTAATTTTAATATACAATACCGTCCGCCAGCTCGTCCGTTTCGAGCTGAAAAACTATGGTTATATATTATGTACATATACAAAAAATAGCTTTACAATTTGAGGATTTATATCGTTTCGGATATTCGTCTGTTTCGGGAACTAACAAACATATTTTTTTCGATTCGACTGATTATAATATGGCGTATATATCCTATATTTATCCAACATTTTCCGTTATCTCCGAATATCATATGGCGCCACGCCACACCTATAAGACGAATGCTTAGGTACCTACGCGTGGCCTTTTCACCTCATTTATCGAATGTATTTCCGAAGGCAGCACATCGTTATTTATGATAGTATATGGTCAATATCGTTGTGTCTTATGATATTTCGATTATTGTCCTTCTGTGAAAAATCATTTGGAGAAACCATTACACAACCTCTGCACGTGTTCAAATAGACGCCGTAGTTAACGCGCTCACAAAGTGTGGTTACATAAAATTTTTATTTTTTACAGTACATAATGTAGGGATTGTCTATTCAAATAGTCTTACATGCAAAGTCACATCATGTCATTATGTCGTCCTGGCCGTCTTATGAAATATAGAAACTACTGCAAGGGCCGAACAAGGCCAACAAGCGTTGTAGACGTTTTGAAGGGCGTTTATTTGACAAAAAATAATAATAATAAAAAAATATTATAATACATTTTCAATAATCAACCAAGATACTAATTTATTATTATATGAGAGATAGTATATTTTATTGCCGTAAACGTAAAATGTGTTTCAACGACCATCCCCACGACGGCTATCCCTGAGGTGGTCCGTCCTCTATAGTGCAATATACAACATAACATCCAGATGTTCGATGCACAACCACAAAAAACTATAGGTATACACTTTGCACTGCACATCTGCAAGTGTATAAACGAGTTGAAAAAAAAATTGTGTGGGTATACACCGATGATCGTCATTGGCGTGAAAAATAATAATAATAATAATAATAATAATGGTGGTGAAAAAAACCGATTATCCCGTATTGTAAAATTACACATTACACTCACATCTGGAGAACTATAGCTGGCTTCCTTTGATATTATATTTGTGTCCACTTGATGAAGGTATATTCCTTGAAACTAAAAAAAAAAAAAATTAATTTCAATGGCTCACCACGTGTGCGACGTACCATTATAATAATATTTAAAACTATTGATTACCATACCGTTGTCTGCCATTATTGTCGTAACATGTAATAATACATATAAATATTGATATAATACGTCGGCGGCTGAAAAGTTTTGTCACCACCCATTCCATGAACGTGCATTTCACGGGTGTAATTTCGTATGCCCGATGACAAGGGGCTTATTTTCCAGAGAAGGTTTTTACACACCCATACAAATATTGTACAGCATGGTTTATTAATTCATTATTAATCGTATTTGTATAAAACGTTAAATCGATGTGAAATTGTGTTGCGTATACGAAACGTCTCCACCAGTATTCGTATTGGACAATATTTCTTTTATATATGTTAGCGGGAAGTTTTTTGTATATAGTTATTCTTATTTAAAAATGTTCGCCGGTAGGAAAAACTTTAATAGTGAACGAAAACAGAGGAAAATATGAACCGTTTTGATTTGGCCATCGACGTATAATAAATAACAATACGATTTAATATATTACTATGATAGGTTCGATGATCGGTACGTAATAACCCTCTACAACTGCATATTATGGTATAGCATGTCACAATGTTTATTAAAAATAAACTATTATGTTTGTATAGGTGTTTTCATGATATAGGAACAATCCATATTTATCATATTTTGATAAAATACAACACGAATAAGAAGAGTTGTTGTATACATTTGAAAATGCCTCGCCCCCGCAAATTTACATCTTATATTAATATTATACAAATAACAATGAATAGAACCTTATAACGACCCTTTGTATTATTGTGAAATGTGGTTCTATGTTTTCTTAAATGCCAACCACGCAAAAGCCACGGGTTACCGAAAAGATCAACCTTTTATATTATATTTATATTATATTATATAAATATACCTCCTATTTATATATTTTCAATGAATACACCCCTAGACCGTTCAATCCTGTGTCAAAATATAAAAAATAAAAATAAACTAAAATAATATAAAATACAAAATAATAATATGTTAAATATTAGTTAATTAATGCATTTAACATTATGAAATTATGTATATAGTCTACAAAACCTAGAACGAGAATGATGCTGATGATAATTTTGTTTCTTAAATAGGTAATAGGTACCTAATTAAAAAAATACATTTCAATAATTTTTAATTTAAGTATGGTTTCTATACATATAATTTTAATAAAAACTAACACTATTACTGGAAAATGCACGATTATATTTTAGATTTCATAATATTAAGATACTCGTATTTAACTACATATGAATAGTATGCGACTAAACCACAATTTTTAAGCTAATTACAAGTTAATATTGGTTATCGATGCATAATTATTATTAATCATAATAATATAATAACTTGAAATTGGTACAAGTTTTTAAAAAATTTACATAATGTTTCATCAGTTTTTTATTCGATATGGTTTTAGGAAATAAATAAATAAACAGATAACAAAATATATTTAATTAAAAAAAATAATTGTTAAATTTTTTTTAACCCATTGACTTATGCTCTACCATGAACTGGTATTGCCATGATAAGTGAATAACCTACTTAAAATGTAATATAATATACTATATTAGTAGAAATCCAAACTGTTTACTTTGTAAATCATTTTATTCTGGAAACAGTTCTGAACAGAGTACCTATACTGTCACAGAAAAACAATTTTTCCGTGGTTAACTAAAATTGTCATGATAATGTTAAAATATGTACTTGTTTTTATAAGCTTCTCGACTGTTTAAAAAAAATAATTACATTTTACCATTTTCTCTATATATAGTACATTTATATTTAATATAGATTTATGTCATAATACTATTTAGCACCTAAGTTAAATTTGTAATTTGTATAGTTACTGGCTACTGCAGCATAAAACTCTAAATCTCCTTAATGTGCCAAATATTGATTGAATATGTACATAATTTATAATTATATGAATATAATATTACGGGTCATGATACAGAGCATCATGTTCTAAGACAGATAACATTAATTTAAGAAACATAAATTTGATAATTTAATCAATGCTAGAACCTAACCGAAAAAAAACCAATATAATATGATATGTTAACCTTTTGTTAAAAGCATCAATAAACATTTCGTAATTAGACGTTTATGATTATTTAGCGATATCATTAAATGATAAGCCATTTTGTCGTAATTAAAATCGTTAAACGTAATAAATAATAATGTTAAATTTAAAATTTAAAAAATTTAAAACATAAAACAACTTAAAGATTCAAAAATGTTGATTAGGTGTATAGTAATATTGTGTCCTAATATAATATTATGTTTGAACTTCGAACAGTTTAACGTCATTCGTGTTAATTAAATTAGATGAAAATTAATTAAATGTATTTTTAAAAGCAATTAATACATATAATTTATGTTTTAATTGTTATTATTTATTATTGTAATCTTATACAATAGGTAATTAGAAGTTCGAACAATACTATTAAAGTTCCAAAATATGATCGTTCTAACAGATTTTGAAAAAAAATTAACCTGTTTTCAAGTATTATAAAGTTAAAAATAACAAAATGTAAATATTTCAATAATATTATTTTATTTAAGTTAAAATTTATAATAATAAACCATACTATTATTAATTGTGAACTATAAACCACGTTATAAGAAATAATTATGTCGTAGAACTTTTGAATATAGTATATTTTGTTTATGGACATAGATGTTAATGGGATGGGAGGGGAGGGGTCTGTGTCATAAAGTTTATAAATTAAAATTAAAACTTCTCGGTCCTTCAATTTAATTTAAATTTAAATGGATTCAAAATATAATCGATTTTGTTTTTATTTCAATAGTATTTTAAACACCTGTCGAATTCAATATTTTCCGGTCGAATACAGTTTGATTACAAAAATGCTGTTAGAATTTTTGACCGACGACCTTTATTGGAAACGATCAAGGTGACCCATAATAATCCAAACATTTATTTATTTAGTAGTATGAAAACTAATTAACGCTGTCACTGATTAATTGTTTTGCTTATACAATTATACAAATATTTTATGCTTAAATAGTTAAATTTATCTAAGAGACATTTTAAGATATATAATATATTAAAAGAAGTCTGTATTGTTTTTTTCTCTTCTTGCATGCATTTGAAGTTTAGGCAAAAATAGATTTTAAACAAAAATAATGTGCTATGCTACAAATATTTTTCTGTTCCCTTTTATAACATACAATTATTATACCCAACGAGGTAACGAGGTTAAACAATTATGAAAATGTCCTTTGATCATTACTCGCTAGGAACATGGATTATATTTCAAATGTTTTTAAGACATACTATACAGAGCCGAATTTTTTATTTCGTTAAAATGTACTATTTTGTCAGAGAAATAACTTTATATAATTTCTGAAAAAAACCTTTAAATATATATTAACCTACGCTTATCTAAAGGCGGTTCTGATGTATTAATTGTCTTATTTAAAATGAACATAACATTACTCGAGTCATATACGATATCGTGGATAATACGTTTGTATAATATTTTTAAAAAACATTGTTATACGTCTTTAATAGATAAACTAATAAACTCTAGTAGGCTTAATGTGTATGGAGGATTATTATTCCGGAACAAATTATAGGTAGTGCAAATTATAAGTACCTATCTATACATATACCATTTACTGTTGGAAAACAATTTGTCATCCATTACGCATTTATGGAGTTAGACAATCATTGCAGGAACGCATTGTTAAAATGATTAATGAGAGAAATTCACTTTTTTTCATATTTAAATGTCAAATCTACTTGTGTGACACTAAAAATAATTCTATCGCACGGACCGTATAACCATTTGGGCTGGCTATTTATATGACCGTCTTCAAACGCTGTAATGTATAGGTGTATAGGGCTTAGAAGTTGCCAAGGAGTTCTCATAAATTATACATCAATAATTTAAGTTTATAAATTTATAATCACCTGTGAACATTTATTAACGATAACTTTCTTTAAACTTGAACCCGGTGTCGAGTGATGATAAAGATCACCTTTGCCATTATAATATGATATTATACTCACTAGCTGTTTTAATGGTGGACCTTTGATAATATTTACTTTGTATTAAGACATTTTGTTGTGTTTTTTTTCTAATTAATTAATATTTGTTTTTTACACTTTACGTTAAAAGCCGCATTCGTTTAAGCGCAATTATTTTTTTCTCCTGATTTTTAAATGTTAGTACCTATTGATAGGCTATTGTGTATAATATTATAACGAAAGTGTTAACCATCATTATAGTGCCGTATATTATACTAAATCCAGTTCCTATTGCTAAACATTTTACAATCAAATTTAGAGAGTACCTACCTAAATACCATTAATTATAGTATACACAAGGAAGATTCATCCATGGTTAGGTCGTCTCTGTTACATATACAGATCACTTAACGGTTAATGTCAAACCGTTACCTGGCTACGACACCGATATAAATGATAGATTCATTGGTGATCAAATAAACGTGCGTGTCGGCAATTGTTAAGAGATGCTGAATGCACCATTTTATGTGTACTACCGGAATTTCCATACATATATGTACATACATCAGCTCCTATATTTATAAAAGAAAGTGATTTTGTCTGAGACGATCTTCGAAATTACTGGGTCCATTAACACGTGCATAGATTTTTGTACATTGTAAATAAGTTGTATGCTACCTACCCATTTTCTGAACCCGAAAACTGAGAAGATAAAATGTAACAATACTCTCGAGGTGCCATCTGTTCGGGTTTAGCACTACATTAAAAAAATAATTTTATAAATTCTAATTCACCACCCGGGTGTATAGTCTGTAGATAGTATAATATCTATAATCTATAATATTTAATATCATCGGTTATATATATTAGTATATATTTTATAATCAATGATAATATATATGCATATATGTATAACATTACCACTAGAATGTAATAATAATATTATTACGATATAATATTGTACAGCTACCATCATGGTCCATGACATATACCTACTCACTATGCAGGTACAAAGACATGACGTAAAATATGTAAAACCGCAGAATTACGTCTGTCGTCGCTATTCGGACAGACGTATATGAAAAATAAAAAGAGTTAATACCTATGCAATTGCAATAATAACAATACAACAATACATATTTTATAACAGCGTTTGTGATTACAAAAATAACAATAATTTCAGGACATTATCACTATTATATTTTACGACTAACCGGAAATAATAAAAAAAAACATTATATAACTATGTTACAGCGGATAAACCATATGCGGCTGCCGAACAACCGTCTGGCCGTCACGCGACGGACCAGAAACCGGCGAATTTTGCCGCGGCGGCAGGCAGACGAAGTCATCACACTCAACACCAAACTACGTACCAACAGCATCAGTTGCCGAACAGAAATAACAATTCAACGGGTGTCAGTCCACAGAATAATCAAGTGGAATCTTCGACAGTCACGTTTAACGAGGGTAAGTGAAAAAAAAAATTTAAACAGAAAAGTTGGTTTTATTCGACCCACCCCCACCTCTCTTGTCGATTTTCAGAACACGCGTAAAAACAATTATCGTAATATAGTTGCCACTGATAAAATCCATATTATATAAGTATAGGTTGTATAATTATTTAAGTATACCTACCTAGCATTTTGTAAATAAACGGCTTGTGAGTTGCGACGTTTTGTTTTGCTATAACTAAGAGTTTTGATCATCGTCTGTATATGTATATTTTCTCATTTATAGGTAGGTAAGTACTTATATAATATAATAACAGTTATGAGCGAAATTGACGGTGAGTAAACGCGTAATTTATTGTAGGTACACTATCATTTTTTGTTTAACATTTAAAGACCAATATAGGTAGGTGGAAATCGGCCAGCAAGGAATTGAATCGTTATACGTTTATTCTTTCTTTTGGGAAATTTTAAATATCTCAAAAAAAGTAATTTAAGTTAATTTAATTTAAATGTTTTCACATAAAATGGTAGATAAAACGTCAATGATATTAGGTGCAATTTGCTTGGAGTTAAAAATTCTGTGTTCTAAAGCCATATAATACTTACATGTTATTATAATAATCTACAAAGATACTTGAGTACCTATATTATAAGCAGTATACGCAAAAATAACAATATTAACTATTAAGTGTAGAGACGTCGTTCGTGGGATAGCGAGATGATTAAAAAAATAATAGTAATACAAAAGCGGGGTGTAGGTACACAATACACATTATACTCGTGTAATAATGAGTTTAGCCAGCGTACGACTTGGCCATGGTCACGCAAGTTAATGAATAAAGCTGATAGTTGACCGCCCATTAAAGTGGTCAGAAAAAAGCTCTCGCCGATAACGGTCAATGTGACGATGTACTCGGAAGCGTGTAAGTACGAAATGAGCTCGTAATCGTATATAGGTTGCGTACAATGTAAGCATTATTTACAACTCATTCATTAAATAACTAAGGCTATTTTCTCTTAACGGAAGGCACTATTATAGATTATTACAAAAACTTAACTTCTTGAAATATTTTGAATATTTTTTATATGATTTCAAGTCATTACAAAACAACGTTTTTTTAAGTACTGGGTTAAAACAGCGTTTGCTTACATTTCTTAAACAGTTATCTGTATAATATGGTGTTCCTCTTCGCGCTCGTGGAAACTGCTGAAAAATCGATGAATGGCTTCTTCTATAGAGTCCATGTATAGATAGTAGGTATCAACTAGGCCCGATCTTGACGCTTGGTCCAATTAAAAATCAGCACTCCGACCAGAAACATCGTTCACAATAGAAAATACAAAAGCAAAACCCTTAGAAAAATCAATACATTCCTCGTTTCGCCCAGAATCTAAAACAGTAAAAGCATAATAGTATCATATTATACGTAATATTTTATCAGTGAGCACTATATTTAAAAAAAAAATTATATTATATTATATTTCATTTTTCATTTGTGACCTAACTGTGGTGAAACTGTGAAAGGGATGGTATAACATTGTCCATATCCCAAAGAACATTTAGAAACTGTTGTTCTAAATATATCCCTTTACCTTATAAAATTACTACCTAATAATTTCATCTTTTCATAGAGAATTTCATATTTTAAAATTATAAACTATTTGTTTTGATTTCACTAATAGTTATGTGAAATTTATTTTTATGAATAAAATATAAGTACATAAATTAACATTAAAACCCAGAGGTATTTAGTCCGTGTAAAAACGCTTGTCAAAAACGCCTATTTTAATAAGATATTCAAGCCAATTTTTTTTCCCAGTTAAATATGAAAGATAATTATTGAGTTCATAAAATGTTTCATAGGTATAAAAGCGTTATGTGTAGGATAATTTTATGACGGCATTAAACAACTTACACAGTGCACATAAAATTTATATATAAATTAACTTACTGGCCTTTGATTTTTTTTTTTTGTAATAATCATTATTTTAGAATCTGAAATGTTATACTTAGATGTACACTTTCTTTATTTTTACGAGATGTTCATAAAAGCCATTCAAAATTATATTTATTAGGTACCATATTTTATAGAATAGGTAGACATAATGCAAAATTCTACAACTATAAATTATAAAACAAAATGTATATGTTTGAACATTTTAAATGTACTGACAATGATAATATAAATTGAAGGTGATAATTTATTAATTGTATAAAAAAAAAAATGAGTTGAGGACCTACTAAAATATAAATATTATATACAGTGGCTTGGCGTAGACGTCATTAAGCATCTAAATAGTTCTAAATAATTATTTATTTGTGGTGTGGCATGTAATTTACTACAAAGTTCGTATAATGTAAAAACTAAAATTATATTTATACGATAAAATTACGTAAATTTGTCAACACTGTTAAAAATATGATAAAGAAAATAATATAATGGCATAATTACAGTCATTATTAGTGTCTGGGTAGGTATTAAAGTTCTAAATCCAATAATTCTTTCCATAGTATGCGATCAGGGAACATTGTGGATGTGTCATCACTCATCCCGAGATTCTTGGAATTTTCTCAGGGAACATTATTCCTGGAAAATATACTTTAGAGTTTGTACTGGATTTCCACAGTCTTAACGAGGATTTTCTGTAATTTCCCACTTAAAAAGTATTTCTTTGACCCGTTTGTATGCTGTTCAAAGGGCTCCGTGTTTTCCTAGGTGGGAGTGGTGGGACTGTATAGTGAATTCCAGATTCATACCCCTGGATCAATTACAGTTTTGAACAGCGTGGGTAGAGGTGCGTTATCGAAAGATGTTTTGAAAATTTGGTACATTCTGTATTCTATTATTTCTTTAAGTCTAGACACTTTGACACGATCGAACTGGTGACCTTTACGAGCTCAAGATCGTTAAATACTACAGAGATCAGATTTAAATAATAATTTATGCCAAACAATATTATATAATATACATACCTATAGATTATTTTTATTGGGCCGTTGACAACTAAAATCCATAACATATAACTAATGGTTTACTTCAAGGTAGTTTTGTGCTCATGTCATGATCTCATGTCTGTATGTACAAAATACATATGAGTCCCTATAAACAGATAAATATATTCTAAGCTTTTAAATATTCAAAACAATGTTTAATATTTATAAATATAAAATAAATCTTTAGTAACTGCAAAAAAAAAACAATATTTATTTTTTAAATTCAATCCACGAATGTCTTTATAAATATTTATTTTACAATTGTTATATAATAGTTCCAGCGTAATGTACATTTTGATCTGTCAAAATACAAATATTATGTAACATGAATTTTTTCATGTACAATCTCGATAAATAAATAGTTGCAGTTATTGATGAGAAAATAATAACATTGTTTTAAACAATAAAATAAATAAATAGAATTTTCTATTATAGAATATAATATTATTATATTTGTTAAGTTTGGGATCACCGTTTACGTTTATATGTAGAAGAAGAAAACTTCCTATCAATATTGACTTACATATCTGTAATACAATTCATAACGTAACAATAAAATATTCTAAACATTTCGAGAGTTCTGAAACACGATATTTGTGTAATAAATGCACTTAGAATATTATTAAAAAATCCATCGACAATCAAGTAAACCGAGATTGGTTTGTATAGTTTTTGAAAAAATAAAATCACATGAATCAACTGAAATTATTATAAATTTATTAGCAAAGCATGACGGTTAGAGTATATTTAATAATATTATATTTCCTAGCTAGTTGATATCCATTAAATTTTCATTGAATGATTTTAATGATACACGATTTCGCTCTTATATATTTTTGCGGGTAATGGTGTGGTACATGGGGCACTTAAGGACAATGACCCAGTCCCTTATTGATTCCGCTGTTTCAAATGCGTGTACGTAATATTATCAACATTGTTTCCTCAATATATTTATAGATCACGTAGATGAAACATGACGAACAATATATTATTATTATTAAAATGTTTTAAACAATATTATATTATATCATTTCAATAAATGTGGTTTATTATTAGGCAATCCCAAGAAATACATTAAGTGAATATTTTAAATTTGAAAAATAAATACAGATTGTGATTCTTAAACAATAATATTTAACTATTTAAATTAAAATATTTAAACTTCATTATATTATATACATTACATTCATATATTAATTAGTCAGTTTTACTTATATTGTATATGAATATACAAAGCAAATGGTATGGTTTTATAAACAGTTAAATAGTAGGTACCTACAATAAACCAACATGTTTTGAATTTGATATGACAAAATTGCTTTTATCGTTTAGTTTTATACATGGTTAATAGTTTCAATTAAACATTTTGTTTAATATATTAATTTGTTATAAACGAAAGTACTGCCAAACTATTATTAAATTTTTATTTTTATAGATGAATACACAAAGATCACAACTCCTAGACAAGACGTTTTGTTCAAAAAAGGTTACTTGGGAAGACGCAAGCACAGTAGTGTACCAGTCATTACTGAAGTTTTAAATGAAAATGAAGGTCAGTAACATTAAAATTATTTTATAGGACAAATTTGTAATCGATATTACCTTGTGTTTTAGACGGTGTTTCAATTGATATCAACCCTTTGGACGAGTTGTGTGCTTACGGTGAATATGTTGACCCGTCTATGATGTACATCCTTAGTGGTACGTAATGATTATAAATTATAATACTTTATTACCTCATGCATAATAATATGTTGAAATAAGCATCTTTCAAACTTACTTTTGAGTGAATATTATTTGTTTTATTATACTGCATAAAGTATGAAATGTAGTTTACGCCATAGGTATTATACAATTATTATTTATTCATGGACAATAAACTGTCTATTACCGTTGATACAATATGAAATATATCAACGCATAAATGTAATTAATAATGGTTTTTAAACATTTCATGAACACTGATTTCAATATATAACTAAACGAGAAACCATATTGCATATAGCACTCGCTCCTATATAGCTTAACACTTAAAGCTCATTCAATTCGAGATGTTCTTACGTGCGCGTGTAATTTATCGTTTTCTCAATCTTAAGTGTTTATTTTATTAGTGGTTTTCGTTGTGAGTTTATTCACTTTAAAGAACCCAAAGTTCAATATTAGTAGATTGAATGTACCTACACATATTATAAATGTATAGGAAAGTTGTACTACCCCTACAGTAACTTTGCTTAAAAGTATTCACATAAATGAAATTTACCATATTATAAAATTAAATATTTCCTCCCACGCCAGGACTCAAACAGTGTCCGTCTATTACCTATGTGTCAATACGTATCTCCTGTATGTACTTAAATAAGTGGAATGCAAGGTACGCCATAATAACGACAACGTATAAGGTATAACTATAATAGTAGGTACTAAATTTAAAGAGGGATTTTTTTTTTTATTTAATTGTTTTAATTAAAAACTATAAACAGTTGTTTTGACACAATACGTTTGATTTAACTCGAACTCATTGTCATACAATGTAAATGTCCTCGACCGACGGCTCACAACAATATACTTAGATAAATGATTTATGTTGGACCCGCAGGCGGCGGATACGAGATCTACGATCCGTACACTGGTATAGCGACCAGGCTGATGGGACCTCCACCGGGTCATTTTCCGCCTGTCGGACATCCGATGCTGTACCAGCCGATGCCGATGCAACCCGTCGACTGGTACAACCCTTCGAACGCAACTTCCGACTGGATATCCGGTGGTACCGTTTACCAGCCGAATAACAGATACCACAAGAGATCAACGACTGCCGACGCTCAGCAGGTGACGATCTATTTTGTTTTAATGTTGTTATCGGTCTCTGACCACCGCAATCATTCTTTCCATTGTTGGTCACATTATAATATATTATTATTGATAATAATATGATCTACGATCGACGTGAGGCCCGGAAATCACTTCCGAATCCATAGGTGTTCGAGTTTATTGTTCAACATTAAAATTAATTTTGAATTTATTACAGAACGGCAGTGCTCAGAGTTCAGAAGTGGGAATCGGTGGTGCCCAGGAATCGAGTCTGGACGATCAGCAGAGTTTGTATCAGTCAATGCAGCCATATAATATGTACCCCGGATATATGTTTGGCGCTCCTATGTACAATTATAATGGTGAGTGACAAAACCCCGACAAAAATATTTCCTCCGACTAATAAAAAATAAATAAATGGCGATAGGTGTGTGGGCAATAAACGTAGATCATTTAATATAATATACTTTAAGTACACGTTGCACATGAAGTAGGCATATTATATATTATTCCATTGCCATTTAGCGCCCAATTAAAACTGGGTCGATGTAAGATCTTTCGATATTATTTTTATGATATCTGTTGAATACACTGCAGGTAGTTAACTGTCCGAGATGTCTATAAGTTTCGGTAGCGATTAAATGGTATTAGGTAATAATTTTATTATCAAGTACTAATCAACGAAACACACTACGATCGGCGATGATGATGATGACCTGAATATTATTAACTTATAGTTCATGTCCATTTAGATTACGTGCTAGCCATTGCCAAACATTCCATACGTCTAATTTAACTTTGGCTTCGATAGCCAGAAAATATGCTGGTACATAACTTACATCCCGACGATTAGCACACAGCCGTAATATTATTAGGTGATGAATGTTACCAATCAATATCACAGCTCCCGACATCATGACATAGACAACGTGTCTATTCTTCTCATTATTTCCTGTTTGAACTCGTCGCCAAGTTTTCCCGTTTCAGCCACAGTTTTTTTATTCATATTTATTTTATGAACGTTGGATAAAATGAACACGGTGTTTTTTAACCGGTCTTATTGTTCTTTATTCTATACGCTGTCGTGGAACGGAGCCAAAAGGCATAATTTCAAATTACTATTTTTATAACTAGCATTTTTTTTTCTAGCTTGACGGAAGGTGAATTTCTATACCTACACGTTTATAAAAATAATTTACTAGTTAAAAATCATAGAAACGATTTATGATTTTTAGTTTGTGATTTAATGACTTGAGATTTCTAAATTACTTTACTAATTATTGCTATCTACAATCTCTGTTTTCTTTTGTACATTATTTAGTTTTTTTGATTATATCACACGTCATTATAGAATATTATATTGTTTATTATATACACATACTTGTATATTGTATAAATAATACGAATAAATTCAATAGATTGAAAACGTCAAATTATCAGAAATAAATTGAACAGAAATTTTTTTTTCTCGGTCGAATGTCCCATGTATTAATAAGGTTTCATGGAGTGATTCAAAAACATTTATTTTGAAAAATTATGTACACCTTAAATCACAATGCACATAATTGTTAGTTGTTACATTTCTACTGTACAACCAGCCACATACTGAGCATAAGTATTGAATATATTTCTACTAAATTACCGTGTATAGAAATCATGAATAAAGACAATTTGTTTTAAATCTATAAATAGTTCAAAAGTCTGAACGTTTATTGGGTAACCGGAATATACCTTATATTTCGCTATCTGATTTAAATAGAAAATTAGAGAGAATAGTTTAAAAAGAAAACACTAAATAATATAATGAAAATAAACTTTGATTAATGAAACATAATTTTGCAAATGATATAATTATTATTTATATTAGTACCTATTTAATACAAAAAAATTTTTTTAAATTATATAGGTATTAATTCAGGAAAATGTATTTTTAATTATATAGGTGTAAGCATTCAAGTTCCACAACCACAGTCTCCTCCTTCGCCTTCAATTAGTTGTGATTACACCAACGGAAAACGGCGTAAGAAAAAGAAGCGTAGAAAGCGTGGAGACGTAAGTTATACTAAGTATAAACTAAAAATACTCATAAAACCAACTCTCTTATCAGTTAGATTGAATGTCTGATCAATGTTATATGATTAATGTTTAGTTAAATTCTACTTATAATATGAATAATATAGAACTATACAACTTTTAAAAACGATATTTTATGATTATTTTCCTTGCAAAATATCACTAGACGTTCTAAACATTTTGATTTACCATACTGTTGCATTATATTATATTATTTAAAAATAAAATCAAATTGACATTCCACTAGGAACAAGTGACGTGGAAATAACTAACAATTGACATTTCAAAAATAAAAAATAAAAAAGGAATTAGTTACTCTGGCAAACACCAACACTATTCAAACACAAGAGAATTAAAGGCAAAAGGTCAATAATGTGGTTTAAAAATACATTTATGTATGCCATGAGAACGTCTATCACAGTAATCGGTATCAAATAGCGATTATTTATATTTTAAACCGTGATATAATTATAATAAATATAGCTACATCATTATTAATTCTAAAAAAAAATTGCATTTTAAATTTAATTTTTAAATAATAAATATAATAGGGACATAGAAAAAATGAAAAGGGCTTATATCAAGTTTAAAATTAAATATATAACGTATATACGTTTCAGTTTTTGGAACAAAACACCTGTAAATATTACAATTTTATAAATGTATTTTATGAAAATTGTTTTTATCAATTACATTAAAATTAAAAGAAATAAAAAAAATCATTTTATAAACTGTACATACTAAATGTTACTACTTTTACCAACCTAAAGTGTATTGAATACTAATTTAAATAGAAAGGTAACATATCAAATATTTATTAAATTACGAATAAAAATAAACTATAAGAGTTTAAAAGTTTTTTTTAAAATAAAAATAAAATATTAATTAAATTGGTTTGTATAAATATTTAGTGTTTTAAATTGAAATAACTCGACGAGTGATTAGCTATTAATTTATTTATTTACAGTATTTAATTGAATTAACCTTTATTATTTTTAGGTAACTGATGAATATTCAGACTCTAGTTCGGAAGAACAAAAAAGTCAATCAGGTGCTAGTTGTGACCTCGTACTGGACTCAGAAAAGACCTCTGATTCGGGCGTGCTAACAAACAATAGTGGAGGTTCGACACCTGTGAATGTCATACCCGTCCAGTTGTCCCACAGCGCACCACCATTTCATATGGAATGTCCACCACCATTCGAGATACTGCACGGAACACCGATCCTCGTTCACCATCATCCGGATCAAATTGCCGCATATTACCAACCAATACCACAATACGCGGAACAATTAGCCCCGATTGGTTACCAGGTTATACCAGAAGAACAAGCTGAAGCAGTAGAGATCACCGATGACCAACCAGATACCGAACCGGCTCCCAGCTATTCAGCAGAAAACTCTGACTCGGGCATTAGCTCTCCGAATAGTGAAGTAATGGTCAAAGGGTCTACAGAAAATAAACATGAAAAACCACAAACTGTTAGTGGCAGCAGTGGACAGCCGGCGACTAAAAAAAGTAGAAATAAAAAGAGCAAACAGCGAGAAAAATCTACTACAGAATCAGTCATTAAGACGAAGAGTAAAGACTTACCGAAAAATCAACACGAAGGAAGTAAGAAATCGTCTAAAATTGCTAAAGAACCGGCCATTATAAAAAAACTAAACGCCAAAAAGAACAAAGCTAGACCAGAACAAGAAAAATTAGAAACTACAAAACCACTCAAAGAGGATCAATCGAAACCAGAGATAGAAAACATTTCAGAAGAAATCATTCAGTTGTCTATCAGCCCGGAGACAGAGTGGATCCAAGAAGAAGAATTCTGTTCGTTGGAATGCACTCCCAGGTCTACAACAGACCATATTCAATTTAAATTCACCAAGACACAATCCCTCGATTCTTGTGAATCCGTGGAAGAGGAAACGTTTGCGACGGCGGTGAACACCGGAAATTCAGATACGGAAAACGAAATTAGACAGGACGAAGTGGGAAAACTCGAATTGGCATCACCTATAAATGCAGCAGCAGTCCCGGGACCGATCACGGAAGCCGTGACCAAATGGTTAAACGATCAGGGTGGCTTGATGTTATCCCCGTGTTTAGACGATTCGGGCACCGATGAAGGCGAACTCAGCGAATACGACGATTTCGAAGAACACCTAAGTACGACTAGTCCAAAAAACGTGCAAGGCAACCCTTACCCTGCGCTGTCTCGTAGTGACGGGTCAAGGGTTGCTGGTTCTTCATCTCACGATCAACGACAAAGCGGACTAATATCCAGTGGCATATGTTGTTTAACTCAATAATTATTTAGGCAAGGTCATTATATTTAAAACGATATATACGTTGTAATTATTTACGGTAAAACCTGTACAAAAAAAAAAAGTAATACGATAAGGACACTACTTACAGGGCATGAGAAATTCGCGTACAATGGTTGACCTCTTGAAAATTAGGCCCTCTGTACAGACGTACAGTTCCTCAGGCAAACAATAAAAATTAACAAATTAATCACTTCTTTGAATAGTCTTTTTTAATATATCTCATTCTAAGTTAAGTTTTCAATGCTATAAGAAAAGAAAAATTTGCATTTAAATTCATTTTAAATGATTATTTTTAGGTCGTTTCATTATTCATATAATGCAAATTTTTCTTTCATTTTTATAAACCATGGAAATTTGGTGTAATTATGAGACTGCTTTTTGGATCTCCTCTTCAGGAGTAATTTGTTAATAAGTTCATTATACAATTTGTTAATCGTTATCATTAATATAAAATATTTTTGTCGTTAACAATCAAGTTTAAAAATGGCATAAAAATTAAATATATATAGTAGTCATAAAAGAAATATTGTTATCTTTGATTTGCATGTTTAAATGGATATGAATGGGTTTGGTATCTCTGATCTTAATATAAAGTAATGAAATGTTTAACACTGACAGTCAACATTATTATAATACCCATAACACTGTTATTTTTGTAATGTTTAATACCTATAGACTATAATATTATATTACCTACCTGTCTATTGCAAAGATCAAACAAATTGTATTTAAAATAAAATAAATTTGGTTTTTCTATTACTCCCTGCTTAAGTATTACAATCTCAGTTTTTCGAATTGGCTGTTCGATTTTAATATTGGATTTGCTACACAAACCATTATCCGTTATTTGAAAATATATATATAAATATTCAAGAGGACGAGGTTGTATGGTCCCATTAAAAGTCATAAATATGTATTATAAGAAAAAAATTACTTAATTGTATTGGGATTTACTAGATATTAGCAATCTCAGTAACGCTCAACTACTATTTACTTTATTTCAAAACTTCATAAATATATACACGAAATAACTTGTTAATTATTTTATTTAGATTCCGAAATGGTCAGATTAAATGTAAAATTTAGATATATCTAATAGGTACTATAATTTAGAATACTTAGTGTGTAATGTATCGTAAGTAGTACGTAAGATAACAAATAGTAATTATAGTTGCCGATAACAACGGTATTGTCTGAATTTGGTGCTTATACTTAAAAAAAATGATACTACAATTTTAGTTTAACTTTAATAATATGTAGCTAATATGTAAAAGTTGATTAAAATTAAAACAATACATTATTAGTTTAAATTGTTTGGGTGATATTTAAATGTGCATAGTATGAGGCTGCCTGGATATTACTGTTGTGTTATTATATAGAAATTTAATTTGTTATGAAATATTTGATAATTGGTTTAGGGTGTTCCACATAATGTATAGTGTTTTATAAAACATTATTTTTTCAAAAACAATATTATCATTGTTATTTTTATGATATGCAAATGTTTAATTTTTAAAAGGTAAATATTAATAATATAATGTCCCCATAATATCCATAACTTTGTTCTTAAATAAACGGGTATAATTTATACCTAGGTACTTTAAAATTTTAATTAAATTTTAAAAAATGGCAATGTATTGATGTTATATACACATACTCTTTCAGATTTTTCAAACTAAACCCCACCTTAAAAATAATGTTAATGATTAAGATTTTAGTTCACAGTTGTTACAAAAGTTGTTTCAAAATAAAATTGGTTGTACTTTATGCATCTATAAGCAAAACTTCCAGGCATAACTAATTGATGTAAGCCAGAATAATATTAACAATAAAAATTAAATGTACAGCCATTTTTTTCTGTTAAATATTTAGAAAATATAGACAAATATGTTATTATTTTTTTTAAGTAGCCTATTATCATTGTTATTTGACAACGATATTTTCTTCTTACCGAAGATGACGTAGTTATTAAAAAAATTAATTAGACGTAATAATATGTTATGCTGAATTATTATTTTAATTTGAAGTAAAATAACAATAATATGTGTCTAGCAGTTTACTTACACATACATAAAGCAGTCGGCAATATTGTATGACAACAAATGTGTGTATGTATACATGTAATTTCCAAATGTAATCGTTGTAATATGGTCCGCTAATAACCGATTTGAAATTATATTATACCCACATATACCTACCTACCTACTATATTGTAATACTATTAATGCACCAACTAAATTATATCAACACATAAAAAATCAGTATTAAGCCAAGGATAATAATATGTTAACGTTTACTATTATATACATTTTTTTTTACATACTTATTATATAGATAATACCTATATAAAATATCTATAGTGTAACAATAATAATATCATCACCCCCATTCCCCGGTCTGGTTTGGCTTAATTTGTGCAAGAATATAATATTATGTCTGTTTATATATAAATAAATAAGTATATATATGGTTTGTGTGTATATATATTTATTTATAATTACAATATATTGTATTACTATTTTGTTATGCAACATACTACAAGTTTAGGCTTTTGATAATTAAGTGCCTTAGGTCATTCCTTTATAAGCGAAATTATTCGAAACGGAATTTGTTTTGTTTTCGTTCATCAACATCGCGTCACTTTGTCTCGTACATAAGACATTGAGGATTGTTAATTTATGATTGTGTACTGGTTGATATATGCATGCTAACTATATTTTACTTTCCAATGTTTGGGGGAAAAATAGCATATTTAATGTTTATTAAATAAATATATGAAAACCAAAATTTGTTGTTTTTTTTTATTATATATATTTTAAGCGGCGATAGGATTAAAAAAAAAATTTACTCAATGTTATACACAACTAAAACGTTTGTAACATTTTATAATGTAGATTATTATAAAATCAACGGTATAAAACTATTGTAGCATTGATTTATATACTTAATCAATGATTGTAGTATATAATCTAGAGATACATCCGGATTTCCGTCAGTAGATCAGTAGATGGCACTGTCATATACGCCCTTTGTGTTTTTTTTTATGAAATTACATTTTCATCCTACTTCTACGCCGGCCAGGGCCTTATTTAAGGGGAGGGGGCAACGGGGACATTTGCCTCGTGTGGCCAATTTTTGACACATTTAGGGGGTCGGCCAGTGTATATTATATAAATAACATTTTTTTTGGGGGGGAAGAATTTGTTTGAGTACCTATACTTAGACTTTTTGCATTGCATGACTATGGAATCGACCATTTGGCGTCATTTACTCATTTTGTCAATCAATGATAACTATTAATTTTTGTAATTTTTTTATAGATAACATTTTGTATGTTGTCTTACATTTTGACAATAATTAAAATAATGTATCATCATGATCTGAGTTCTTAACAAAATTTTCATAAATAAAGAACTACAACTAAACAATTAAAAAAATGGGTTGTGGATGTCGCTCTGCTGTATAGTAAGTTACAAGTGGGTCACTGGTAATGGATGGTGTTCAATTTGAATTCAATGATATAATATTATTGTATAAGAAAAACGATTCTGACCGAAAACTGTCAGTTAGCCTATGATATTAGTAAATACTTAATGCCTTCTACTTCAACTTTATAACAATATATCGGGAGCCTTGCATTAAATTTTCAAGCTTTTTTACCCAGCAGTAACAATTGTATTGAATATATAGAAAAGAAAAACTATAAAAATTGAAAACTGACAATGTCCGTATAAACAGCTCAAAATTTTCATGTATCTATTCGTTATTCGTTTTTGAGTAAGAATAAAATAACAAAACCACTACATGAGAAATCGAGTGAATATCCAATATTGTAAAAATATGAAATTCAAAAGCTCATAAAAATTTTATTTGACTTTCTTATAGACATTTTTTTTTGATAAAGGTAGACAAACTTATGAGTAATCTTGTATTACATTTCAAATCTTAGATTTAAAGAGAAAAATTTTTACGAATTCTTAACTCAAAATAATTTGATAATTTTCGTGATTTTTCCATATTTTGTCAATTTTTGAACTTTAAATGCTTATAAAAAAAAATTGTGACAAGGATTTTTAATATTTTTCATATGCCTTTGAAACAATATACTAGGAGCCTTCTATTAAATTTTCAAGTTTTTTTACCCAACAAATAAAGTTTTATTGACATTCACGGAAAAAAAGACTTATAAAATTGGAAACAGAAAATGTTCCTAGACAGTTCAAAACAAATCAAAATATTTTAAAAATTGAAAACTATAAGGAATTTTGACCTCCAAAATGCACCAACAAATTTCACTTTCCCGTCGAACAATATACTGAAGTTTAAAATCGAAGCATTATTTACACTACTTATCGTGTACACAGACACAAAAATAAAAAAATAAAAAAAATAAAAACACACATCATTGTAAAATCAATACATTCATCGTTCCACTCAGAATCTAAAAGTGATTTTTTTTTGGTTTAATTATTGTTGACCCAGGGCGCAAAAAGTGTAAATACGGCCGTGACGCCGGCCGATGTGAAGTTCAATTTCTTGTAACCACCAATTATGTCAGGATTCAATAGAATTTATAATGAAAGGATGATTCAAGATCTTACGATTGAAAACAAACACTAATATTATATCAATTAAAAAATATCATTGATCGATGACCATGTAATTTTACGGTATAATAATTACTTTGATGTTACGCTTAATCTAATAGCCAATTGGAAATTATAACTTCATCTAATTTTGAAGGTTTAACTTAGTATAGTTTAAGCTAGTATATTACTACGTATATTCGTCCAAACTTTGATGAACAAACAAATTAATGCAGGTAAATTCCCGGAATTATTACATACTCTGTCGGTGAATAATCATCGTCATACCACTTTAATATTAGTAATTACTAATAAGGATTAATTGGTTGCCAGATATAATGCAATAAAATTGGAAAATGTATTTTCACAAAATTAAAACATATTTTGTTTTTAATTCGATTTTGACAAATAACTGTAAAATTCACTTGATGTGTAGAAACAAGTGGTTATATAAAAGAGCATTGCTCTAACAATAATATTCGTTATCAATGTATTTGTATACTGCACTGGACATTGCCCTACTAAGCTATATCAAAATCAATTTCCTGTCAGAGACACCCACTTGTTTCGTCGGAAATAAAACACAAATCTACAGTAGTTAATACAATTTAACATGTAGAGCTTCTAAAACAATTATATATAGGTATTCTGAAATAACAAATAAAATGAAGTTAATAGTTTTTTTAATTGTTTTGATCGTTGAGAGGTTACAATGCCGGTCTGCAAATGATTTTTTAAAAGACGTATTTTCAATCGAAGATGATCCAAAAGAGGACAAATGCTCAACGATGCAATGTAAAACGGCAGGTAAATTAATTGAACCGGTATTAATATTGAATACATAATATGATATTTTTATTGCGAGCTTGTATTGAGTACCTATAAAAGCTAGGTCATCATCTACGTCATTAGAATACATATTGTTATTGTTTATGTAGACTTTCCTTCGAAAATGTATTATCGATATTTATTTATTAGGCCCTGAGGAAATTGTGATGAGCTACATTATGTAACAATAAAAAAAAAAATCCAAAATCCAATTAATAAACAAAATAATATTACAAAGTTTTATTATGAATTATGATTCATTATTTTTATAGAATATCTGTTGAAGAGCATGAATAGATCCGTAGATCCGTGTGAGGATTTTTACGAGTTTACTTGTGGTTTGTGGGTAAAAGATCATCAAGTTGAAGCCACTAAAGTATCTTGGTATCAGTACAAAGAGGCAGAAAAAAGTATAACAAATAATTTGAAAGGTATGTGAAAATATTATAAAACACGTTCTCAAATTATAAGTAAATTATTTCTAATATGGCTCGACAAGCAAACGTGTATCTATGTATACTTCGTTTATGACATACATATTTAGATTAAAACACAACATGTAGTTTGAACAGCAAAGGGTGAATAATATATATAGTAGTTATAAATTATACAACCATATATTTTAGAAATTTTGGAAGAAGAAAATCCTGATATAATTTTAGATCCAGCTCAAAAGTTCTACAAAAGTTGTTTAAACTCTGGTAAATTTCAAAATTGTTAACTAACGTAAGATATTTGTCTTTAAAATTACATTTTAATAATGTCCATAGTGAGTAATGGAATGAATTTTGAATACTTAAAATCGATTATCTCATTATTTGGTGGATGGCCGATAGGACAAAATGACTACAGCGACAAATTACAATCATTGGATTGGATGAAAATGTATATTTACATGGAAAAAAACTGGAAAGTGTCAACGATTTTAGATATTGGTATATCTATTAATTATTTGAATACCAGCCAATACATTTTAATGGTAAATGGGCGTGGCATGTTTGCAATAACTTTTATAGGTATATGTACCAATTTATAGTACTGTGATGTATAGATAGGTCAGCCAGATTTAATGCTACCGAGATCGATGTTCATGCATCCAGATCGTTATAAGACTCAAATTAACGCTTATTCGAAACTTATTGCCGGCACGGTATTTTTGTTGCACGAAGAATTTGGTTCTAAATTGACTCGAAGCAGACATTTCGGAGACGAAATCGCCGGCGAAATAATTAAATTCGAAACACAACTGGCCAGAGTAGGTTTTAAAAAAAACATTTTAGCTTAAAATAAATTGTATGATATTATTATGTCTTCTATTATACTAATAGATACAAAGCACTGGAGAAATGAAAAAAAGCGAAAAGGCATTAAAGAATCGCTTAATGACAATAGAAGAACTTCAAAAAGACATAAGCAACTTATCGGAGACGTTTCAGGTAGGTATACCAGCTATAGTAGGATATTAATTAAATTGGCCCATCTCGTCCAAAAATTACATTTCCCATTTCGCCCGATTTTTTGTTATTACATGATTCCCGATTCGACCACAGACTAGTTTAGATAAATGTAAAATTAAGTTGGAAATGATAATTAAGTCAAATATAATTTAGCGAACTCCAAGAAAAAATGATTGGTACCTACGAATTTATCAAAGCCAAATTAAATTCAGCTTATCAAAGAGGGGTGGATATAATTTTTATTTAACACAAGCGTAGATTTGAAACCCTCAGAAGTATGGCATAGCTATAAACAGCATATTAAATCAAATCAGACAACTGCAAATGGATTAAGTGCACTTTGGGTTTATAATATTTAAAACCCAACGTCCCCAGGAAGTGTCGAGTGGTTTTGTTGACGATTTGATGCCGAAATGCCCAACTGATGACAAAGTGATAAAATATTGTTATTTTTAATAAACAAATACAATTCCGAGGATAGTTAATTTACTCCTACTCTATGGGCTTATGACAAATGCGTGCAAGCCCCTTAATTTGTTCTCAATGACAATTTTTATTCTTATTCCCCGTCTGTATAAAGTTGGTTAAATTGTGTGCAGATTTACGTCCAAACTGATAATTATATAAAAATCATTAGAGTTGAATCCAAGGACATCAAAAGATGCAATTAATATTACAATATTAAACAATTTATTTATAATTTACGTACTATATAAATATTGACTGTTCCAAAAACGTGAAAATGAAAAATTTTAGGTATAAAACAATCACTGTCAAGTTAATTTTAAATTTATCTAGACTATTCTGGGAATCATAATAGAATACCAACATTTAGGTGAAACGGTTATCTGAGCTAAACAAGTCATTTTTGGGTGAAACGGGTCCAGCCAATTAAATAATAACGCCGCACCCTTTGGTCTGCTATTCGTATACACGTGTTTATGTGCTTAAAGGTCTTACGTATTCGTTGTATATAATACTTTTAACAGGTTGATTGGTTAAAAATGTTTCGGCTACTGTTTAAAGGCACTGATGTATTTCTCAAAAAGACAGAAAAGATATTTGTAAAAGAAGAGCACTATCTAAAAGACCTGGTACGGTTATTAGAAAAAACCCCAAAAAGAATTTTAAGTACGTTGTACATACATAGCACAGTCACAAATGTACTGTAGAATTTCACGTTAAGTATTAATATTTAAGTTTTGTGTTATTGCAGTCAATTATATGTCGTGGTGCTTTTTAAGATCCAGATTATCCGATATCAAAGAAGATTTGAAAAATCTCATTCAAGACTTTAATGTGGTGTTCACCGGAGACGTTAAAGAAGTTTCTAGGTAGGTAACCTAGTAAAGATGTTTAATCACCTAACTATCTTGAAATAATTATTGCATAATTATTTTTTTCATTATAATAATTCATTCATTATTGGCATACAGCCTGTACAGAATAATATATCACGTGCATAAACAATTATTTACCATCATAAATGTACGCATTAGTTAGAAATAATACATAAAAAATTCACTACGAATCTTAATCTTTTAGCGTCTAATATCATTTTTCTTCTGTCAAGTAAATAGGTTAAGTATATTAAAATTTAAAATTAAGTTCAGGAATGCTTTTATTATTAGGGACTTAATAATAAACTCTTCTTACTTCGTTATTCGTTAATTTGTACTAACCAACGTTCTGTAGGTGGTTGGATTGCGTATCAATTACCAGTTCATATTTTGCGTTTAATGTTGGATATAAGTACGTCACCAAGTACTTCGACAAGTCTACGAAAGACATGGTGAGACATCATAACTTAAAATACATTTTAAA
This sequence comes from Macrosiphum euphorbiae, assembly GCA_949089665.1. Lineage (NCBI taxonomy): Eukaryota > Metazoa > Arthropoda > Insecta > Hemiptera > Aphididae > Macrosiphum > Macrosiphum euphorbiae. Next base: position 35,673,072 of record CARXXK010000001.1, read on the forward strand.
TCTTCTTGAGTTTATCACATTGTAGAATCAAAAGTTTAACTATATGATTATACCGTTGGTCGGAGTCTAAATTTCACGTTTCAATTGAAATTCACAGGCTACAGAAATGGTTAATAACATTCAAGAGGCTTACATGGAACGATTAGAGAACATAGTATGGATGGATTCGATTACTCGTCAATCCGCTATCGATAAATTACAATCGATGCACAAGTTTATCGCATACCCTGATTGGTTCGAAGACACTTCGTATTCACACAGTAAACTAAAAATTGTAAGTGTAAATTAAACGAGTACTTACCTGTATAAGAGGAAGCAGCGTGTATTGTCTCCGTTAAGTTACAGGTCGTTAAAAAATGTTGAAATGGTCGTTATTTCTAAACAATATATCGAGTTTCATATTAGGAATAATGAAAAAACTGCAACATCTTTACCTTCAAAATATTGTCATCTTTTAATTTTAAAATAGATATTTTTTCTTTAAAATCAAAATTGAGCGAGTTATACTCAGACTACGTAAATGCGTTTTGTCTATGTCATACAAGTGTAAGACGAAGGCAACACATACTGGTGTAATTTGCGTAACGACAATAATATTATGTTATATCGTTCGTATAAAATGAATAGAACGAATAAGATTTTTGTCTTATAATATTATATTTTACATAGGCATATAGCTGAAACTACTATAGTGAATTATAGATGTCACAAACTTTCATACTATGTACGATTTATTATTATTATTATTATTATTATTATTATTATTAAGATCGAAAGATTACAACAAATCTGTTGCTGTTTATGAACTTGTAATAATATTGTTATATTTAATGAATACTATTATTGTCGTAGGTAAATATGACGGACAGTTATTTAATGAACTTGGAGATCCTACAAATTGAATCAAACTTAAAAAAGCTTTCAAAATTAAACAGTATTCACAATCATACAGAGTAAGGATTATTACGTTTAGAATAACTTGGTATTTTTTTGGTTTTGAATTTTCTGTACAATATTATTCAAATGATAATAATAAATGAGATATAATATATTTATTCAGCGCTCGTCGAAATGTTGACTTACCGACGTATAAGTCAATAATAATTGAGTGTATAGAATACATAATACTTGTTCAGTTGCTGCGATGAGTAATTTTATTGAAGTCGATAAATGTCTATTAATACTTTAATTTACATTTTATAATAACTACTGAACGTCGTTATAAATTATACCTATGTTTGTTTTACAGATGGACGACGGATATAGTTAGTGTAAACGGATACAACGATATCTACTCGAACGCAATAGGTAAAACAATAATTTAAGTATTATTTTTTTTTAATGAGACCAGGTTGATTTAGAAATCATGTTAAATAAATGTCTTACTCATATGCGCGTTCATAACATATAATATTATACTGTAAGCTGAATAAATCCTCATATAGTTTAAATGCGTTTTAGAGTAGAAACTATAAAAATATTCCTTGAAGTTGTATAGGTAATTTTTAAATTGTATTTATGAGCACACATCACACGCATGTAATCCGATCGAACGTCTTGCTGTAAGAGGATAACAATCTGCATGATAGTGAATTATTAGTGTTCAATTTAAATTTAAAAATGTAATCCTCATCGTGTATATTTTATAGAATGCCTATTTATTATACGTCATATTTTATTTAAATCGGTACAGAAATATCACTTTGTGATAGGTGCAGTGTATGTTTTCTTAGACAAATTAATATGTAGGTAACATTCAAATTAACCGAATGGCATTATGTGTCCACAATAAAATGTTGTTGTCCGTTAAAATTATATGAGATTTTGAGATTTTAGAAGGCGAGAAGAAACCCATTTTTTTATTTTACGACTCGTGGTTATCATCTATTTTAACTTGTTGTCTTTTACGACGGTGGCGGATTATATTACACTATTGTGTAGGCAATATATCTTTTGAAATAATTACTAATTATTTAAATATTTAATAAGCTCGCTTCGTTCACAGTTTTGCCGGCCGGAATGTTACAACTTCCATTTTATCACAAGGGTCGAATTCAGTGAGTACATATTATATAACTTTTACCCATAAATGTGATACGCCGCCGGCTCATTCATACGTGATTATAAACATTTTGTTTTCAATATTTTAGAGCTTTAAATTATGGAATGGTGGGCTTAGTCGTAGGACACGAAATAATGCATGCATTTGACGATTCCGGTTTGTATAATATATTTTATAGTGTAAATTAATTCACAAGAAAATTGAGTTTCGTATTTCTCCAAATAGGTAGAATGTATGACAAACATGGTAATAGACGACAATGGTGGACTCAAGAAACAATGGAGACGTTTTCGATAAAAGCTGAATGTTTCGTACAACAGTATAATAATTATAGTTTGACTGTCCAGGGAAATCAAGTTAAGGTACAGAGTGATATTATTTCCAACTTGACTTCAAACAAATAATTATTACTATAGACTATAGACTATAGTGCATATTTAAGCAGTGTATTATATTATTACATTCTATATTATGGGACCTTTTTGTTTTTTTTTTTTATATTACCTAATAAAAATGCAACGGGCTTATGAATTTATTGAAGGTTGAACCCTAATAATTGTAATAAATATGATTCTTTTCTCCTCTCCTATATGTCCATATAAATGAAAAATGAAAGTAATATTGACCTTAATTTGTAAACAATTAGTCTCGACAATTTCAACTCTTCACACTCTTTCAGATATTCACAGTTTTTTTGGTTATTTAAAAATCTAAAAGCCCCCACTTCTCAAAAAAACAATTATACATAATATCTAACTATAAACTAAAATTGTATGACAAATATCGTTTTTTTTTTTTTTAGATAAACGGCCAAATGACTCAAAATGAAAACATAGCAGATATAGGTGGTTTAAGTCATGCTTATATGGCATACCAAAAATACGTATCGACGCATGGAGCAGAAAACCGGCTACCTGGATTAGAGGATCTGTCACCCGAACAATTGTTTTTCGTAGGATTCGCTAGTGTAAGATGTCATCCTTCACCATCAATATTAAACATATGGATACGGAATACCTCCACTAAATATATGATTTTAGGCTAACGTAACTTAAACATAATTGTTGGTTCTCATTAGAGCTTCTGAGAGATAAAAAACTAACATATTTTAAACAAGATATACCTGACGATGTTACATTTGAGAATGGTATCAATTGTGTTGGCTTAAAAACTTGTATGCGATTCCGCATCCATAAGTTTAATATATAAATGCCTTTTAATTGCCTAGTTTAAAATTGAATTAAACATTTATAGATATGGTGTGAATCGACAACTGAACAGGCATTATTAAATGATTTATTGACCGACGTCCATAGCCCGGGTAAAATTCGAGTATTAGGAACCTTGTCGAATTCTAACGAATTTGCCAAAGCTTTTCGATGTCCAATCGGGTCTCCCATGAATCCGTCAGAAAAATGTAAAATTTGGTAAAATGTTAAAACAAATGAATAAATAATTTTTTTTGATTTATGTATTCCTAGTGAATGTATTTAAATAATGTATATTATCTTTCTATGATGTAACTCGTAAACTAAAAATCGTAAATATTTGGTAAAATAGATTTCTTGATGTGATATATTATTAAAAAGGTAATTTGGGACTATTTCTGAGGAACATTAAAATTACCCATAGATAATGTTGTTTGTACTTACTGCCATTTACTACTCGAATAATCATGGACAAACCACAAAATACAGAAGAGTAAGTATATAAAAGAGCTATCGTTGTATTTAACATATTTTGTGAAGTCTGTGTCAAAGGTCCATTAATCTAGTTGATTTCACATATTTATAAAAATTAGTTGGACTTGGTATAAAATATTCGAGACATAAAGTATTTTTCAATAGTAAGTTATCATAAATTCATAAAAAATGTTATGAATGATTTGAATAGTTTAATTATTTAAGTAACGATTATTTTTGTAAGAACTTGAAGTTTAAATGTTGAAATAATTCGTAATCACGGAAATTAGGAAATTATTTTGTAGTTAAAAATGCATAAAATGTTCAATTTTTAAAGCTAAGGCTTTACACTTTAATACAAGTTTCCTCATAAGCAGTTCATACTGGAACCAAAAAATCAACACAATATTTTTTTATAGATATTTTAAGTTCAAATTTGGACAAAATTAGATATTAAAACTAAGAATATTGATTTTAGTTATTTTTTTGTGTTTCCAAAATATAGTATTCATGGGAATTTGAAACATTTACTTATATTATTTTATTTTATATAAGTGAGCAATGCAATTTTCAATACATTATTTATATTAATTGTTTTATACTGCCTATTTATACCACTAACTTACTTACACCACTCACGGTAGGTTGGTATGGACTAAAAAAATAATATCAATACTATTATATGATTGAGACCAGTGGTTCCCAAACTTTTATTTTTCCAGAGTTCCCCTTTTTGAACCAAATTCAGCCACGGAATACCCTGCTGTGATTACCATGAGAAACATAAATGTCAAGTAAACACTAATTATTATTCTCATTGATAATCAATTTTATATTGATATTACAATATATAAGCATTTTATTTATACGCAGCCAACCTAAAATTAATATATTTTATAAGAGAAAAATTATTTTTGACATGAATATTATAACAATATTATAGCTAAAGAGATGTAAATGGCTGCTAAAGTTTGGTATTGTCGGCTTATATTATTGAAAACTGGAGTCAGATGTCAGGGTTCTGCATTTTAAGACGGTTGTGGTGTAAGCCAAACATCGTGACTTGGCGACTCGCATTTGTATAAAATTCAATTTGAAATGAACGAAAAATCTTAAAAATCAAAAAATTAGTTCAATAAGTTATGAATTATTTTCTTATGAGCCTATGGAAAGTGCTCGTTGTGTCCTGTTTGGGAACTGCTGATATAAATAATACATACTAAGGAAATACTAATTAATATTTTAATATAATGTTTCCGGTTACAATAAATTTACGTCTTACTAAAGATTATGTTGGTTATGACTTATGTTGCTATCATAGCAATATAAATACCTGAAATATATAAATTGAAATATACTTAGTAATATATTCTGAAAGACCATCTTCACTCAGAATGGTTTTTCGTATTCAATGATGTATTACCTATTGAATAATTAAAATTGAAACACGCGCATTACAGTGACACTCAATAACGATGTATAGTCGATACCTACTGTACAGCAAAGAGATTACCTACTTTCCCTATTTTGAATGTTTGAGGTTTGTAAGTACTGGACTAAATTAACGTCTAAAAAAAATTTTAATTGAAAGAATAAAAAAATGCCTCTTGTTAGAATAATAACGTATAACACTGAAAAAAAACAATCGAATAGGACGAAGAGATTTATTATTGTTAAAAATCATTTATGGCATGTACTAGACTCGGTCGTTATTTTTATAAACAAATTCTGAAGTATAAAGATAAGGGATATTTTTAAAACTGTTCAGCTCGATGCGGATAATTTCAAATTGCACTCGTGACAGTTAAACGTAATAGGCGAATTCACCCGGGTTCTAAAAAAAAAAAAGGTAACGTTCAAATTGCACTCGGGTTCAAAAAGGTTATGTTAAAATCACACTCGTTATAATCATTATAATATAAAACTTATATTTACTAATGATCAGTCGATGAAAGAATAATTTCTGTTTATAATATGTAAAAGTTATTATTTTTATTGAATTAAACACTTAAAGTTACAATCTAATGCAATGAATGAGTGTTTTTCAGAAATGCTAAATTATAATATAAAAATAAGATGTGTTTTAAAACATCCAGAATATTGAGCTCTTTCTCTCTCACACACATTTTACGTTTATTTCGTGCCATCGATCGACACACTTGAACTGTTTACTAAAATTAATATGTATATTATGTTCTATACTCTATTATAGGATGATCGAGTCAAGTACAATTCAAATATAACTATTTTCTGAACTCTAGTGCAATTTGAACATTTTTGTCTGGGTAGTGAGTGCAGTTTGACTATTCTAAAATAGATAACTGTATATAATATGATTAGTGATTACATACATAATTCTCGGTTCCCGCATCATTGTGTACATATATTACGATATATTTATTTTAAGTACACAGCAAACATGAATACGTCGATATCAATAATAATATTACATAATATTGTATTATACATAATATGAAATTATTAAACTTATATTTTGCTATCAACAATCAATCAATAATTATTAACTATTATCAAGAGCTTATATTCGAGTGAGTACAGCATTACAATTTATTATTATCGGTTTCTGTAAGTATGTTTTCAGCAGTGGCGTGGCAAAAAAGAATACGAATTTGGATGGCACCTAAAATAAAGGTGTTCGGTCGTGACGGTAGGCCAATATATGGCCGTACATAATACGCACTATTTAGACTAGGTGATAAAAGATTGGGAGACGTAAATATACAGGAGTAGATATCAGATATTTAGTACCACGCCGCTGTATGTATATATATATAAATTGATGTAAATATTGTATGTGTATATGTATATATTAGGTACGAATATACAAAACGAACAAAGAAAAAAAATGATTTATATAATTTTCGAATTTTGAACTCTAATAAATTATTACCTATATTATGCGGGTATCATAATATTTCCTATCGGACATTGAAGACATGATAAAGGCGAAAACAAATAATCGATCGTTACAATAATAATATTATGTAATTTATCGGAGTTGAGGGATTTCTGAGTTAATTTGTTTATTTTTTAATTTGTTACACGTCTGCTCCTACGGCTCGCACACTAATGACGGCGTAGCTTCGACGTCGGGTGTTGTCATGGCCACTGTGACGGCGTTGTGAAATTGTCCACTCGATACAAGTCTCACAGTGGTCACGCCACACATAATCGTCTCCACGGCGTTTTCTGTGGAAAAAAATAAGTGATAAACAATACTCGCGTTATTAAATAATAATAATACAAAATTGTCATATGAATCGTAAATTTCTGACACGGCTCCTCGGATAGGCAATTTCGGTACGCGTACGCGTAGCTCACGAAATCGTTGTACGATACGTCCTTTCCTCTCCGCCCGTTCAGTAACATGTAGTTTTTTCGTTAATTCATTAAGGTTTTGAAGGCTCGCTCAGTGGTGGATCCAGGGGGATGGGCGAGGGGGAACTTGCACCCCCCCTCCCAATCACCATAGTTTCCCTTTGTTTTACAGCCAATTTTGTAGCAAATGTACTTTTTGTACTTTTGCAGCCTCCATGCCCTCCCCAAAATTAAGCCCTGGATCCGCCACTGGACTCGCTGGGAATTTTTCACTATAAAATATTCAGTTTATCTGCGTCTATAGTACGCATTAGTTTTTTTTTATCGAGACCTTGCACCCCCACTTTTGGAATTATGACTTTAAATGCTCCAACGATTCCGCTATCGATTAAATATTATCATAGGCGTGGTTCAGTTGACAACTACCACCTACGAGGCTGCAATATAATATGCGGACGTTTTGTTTTTTCTCGCCGTACACGATGATAGTATACCTATAATCGATTCCAGTGCTAACTGTTCTTTAGTTGCACGGTAAAATAATATATTTAATAATATTAAATATGTATAATGATAGTAAATTTGTTACTAACCCGGTTCCGAGTTCGTGCCGCAAATCGAATCGACCATAGACAACTGGGCCAAACCGTCTCCACCACCGACTTGAACGAAATCCGGCAGCCCTCGTGTGTCACACTGTTAATTTTAATATCATCACGATTCACAGTAATACGCGTTATTATACTATAATTATTACATGGAACGTTATTATAATTATATTATATTACTATTGTGTATAATATTATTATATACGCGTTTATATCGCTGACGAGTTTGTCCCCTCGTGCACTAAAAACGTCTAGAAGTTATAACAGTACACTCGTACGGACGTCGAGTCATATATTATAATTTGACATGACGAGGATTACATTATAATTATATGTACATATATATATATTATATACTTTATGAATCGTGCCGGTCTCGCGTTCCGTTAACGTCCTCTTCTGTTCGTGTCCAAGACCGACGCCCAAAGCCAAGATTTTCACCTGAGCCGGGTACAACATCGTCAGACTGCAATTCACCGGTTTTCCGTAATTCCTCAGCGTGTACACTTCAGCGATGTCGGCCAACAGTATGTTGCAAGCTATAACGAAGAAACACCGAAATAACCGCAGTTGTAATAGTAATAATCGTTTTGGTCGTATGCAAAACCGCAGTATTGAATTTTAATGAAACGCTAGCCAATGTTCGTATAGAACGTGTAAACTTCTAAGGTTTCTAAATTCTAAGTCATTGCTTGTTTTTAGCGTGTCAAAGACAATTAAACTCGAAATTGAGCGATTTGGTATTCATATAAATTATTATGCTTTCTACGTCACGTCGTAACTCTTTACGATAATAATTTATACTATTATATTGTTTATTGTATAATGGCGTCGCATATTATTATGTCAACCCTGCAAGTACAATAATTTTAACAGGGCATTCTCGTACTCACCAAATTTAAATATTAATTAATTTAAGAAAGTCATTTTGGAAACAATTTAAACTTTAAACCGCATGCAGTGCCGTTAAAAGAAACCTGATTATAAAACCGACCACTATAACGTGCATTGATTGTGCCAATATTGGCAAGACCGTTATTTTAACGTGTTACTACTAGACACGTGCAACGTAATGTAATTAGTTATAAATAAAATTGAATTTATTGTAATTAATACAATTTGTAATTTAATAAAATTTTGTTACGTGCTTGTACAAACACATTAGGTAACCGAAAAGGTCGATTAATTAACAAGATTACAGTTATATTCTACTGCACATTTCCCACATTAACACCTAATATATTTATTTATTTGTTTAAACGGACTAAAGTCTGTATATAAAAGAGTGCTCGAGTGTGTTTGTGAGTTGACGTGATCGATTGTTGTTGAATAGGTAGGGGGAGTTCAGTATTTTTTTTATTTTATTTTTTGTTTTTTTTTTTTTTTTTGCAATCGACTTCACAAAGTCTTCTATAATTGACTAAGACGAAACAGGAAATTGTATTAGTTTTCACCGAGGACGTAGAAATCCTTTTTCAAACACCAAACTTAGTTGATCCATCGCGACACGTCTTATCCAAAAACCACGAATGCTTTTGATAACTATACTATATGTATTATTATAACACACGTATAGTATACATATCCATAAATACGTGTACACAACATAAGTCGAGTTTGTATTATCTTTGCCCGTTTTAGAGCATAGTTCCTCCAGAGATCACCATGTTTACCATGAAGAAAATAATAATAATCGAGAAGTTCACACTTCATTCGAGCACTATTCTCGGCATAGCTGGATGTCGAAGCAAGAAAATAATTAATTTTAAATTTCAAACTGACGCGTTTTACCTGAGTGCGATTTCCAAGAACACTGTTCAAATATTAATACCACAGAATATTATTCTACGCGTAGTCATTATTCAAATATAACATGAATTGTTGACAATTTAACTATTAACCAGGAAACGGATTAATTTTAGAACTTGCATTTCATATTTTTTTTATGAGATTTCAAGAAATGTTTTATAGCTGAGTAGGTAAGTTGAAATATGTTTGGTGATTCGAAGAAGAAAAATTATTTAAAATGATGTGATTCTTTTATTTTTATTTTATTTGAGTTTTAATCAATCACATCATTCGCGTCATTTTTAATCTATTTTTAAATAAATCCAATATTACGTTTTTCAGTCGACTGATTATCTGCTTTAATTTTCATCATTCATTTAATAACTTCATATTAGTTATATTTACTTATTTAGGTAGGTAGTAAACGAAATTATAGTATTTTAATTACTTGGTTTTTCTTTGTTGACTGATAATATTATTAATTTAAGACGTTCACTCGTTCGTTAGTTAATATTTATGTACTGTTTATGTTTCTTCGGTATTACATATCAAGATATTAGGTATTATAATATATTATTAAACAAAATAATACGATTTCATTATACATATTGCAAGACACTGTACATAATATGTAGATTGTAGAGAATACGTTTATTTTACACGGGAATACGGTTTTTGAACCTATTATACCAATTGACTATTGGAGAATCAAAACACATTTATTTGAATGCCTCTCAGATACGTAAATAATCTATAGATACAGGTAGTAAGTACCATCATATTGTTCTTTTAATATAATAAAATATCAGGCGAGAAATACTCTCACTAGGCTAATTTATACAGTAGGTAGGTATAATAATATAAATACTCGCTTGGACGAATAATTGTTCACCAAGGCATACTATATTATTATAACGTACGTATACGTATAATCGATAATGCAAATTTATTTATTGGGACATAAGTTTTTAAGTTTTACTTATACAGACACGCATTTGGTAAAATATTTCGAGTCTTATACAGAAATGTACCGAACCATTCTGAAAATTAATTTAAAAAATAATTAAGGATTAAATAATAAAATAATTTTTATTTGAATTTCTAAAATTTGTAATACCTATGTAGTCAAGTTAAAATCTTATTTGCGTATTCGATTTTACTTCGTGAAACTCATCAAAAATAGAATAATTATTCAAGTTTGGTTATTTGTTTTTAAATACAAATATGTACTTGTATTTGTGTATTATATGTAAACGGTTACTTTTAAAACCATTTGTTGCATAACAATAAGTATTTAAAGTTCAAACACAATATTATAAATCGTATAAATTAATGCACACATAAATACATCAAAATCGAGAAAAATAAAACACAATACACAATCGGAAAACCCTGGATAAAAAAGAAAAGAAAAAAGAATACTTAATAGACTGAGAATTGGGCACAGCAGAGTAACACACGGTTTTCTGATGTCCATGAAAGGTCGACCTACTTGCAAAACCTGCAGATAAGAGCTCGGAGAATGCAAAATACCCAGTAAACATCTCAAACTGTTATTATTATTATAAATAAAATTCAAACTACACAATATAATTCAAAAAATAAAAAAACTAGGCAAAATAACAATTGTACACAGCCAGTGGTCTATTATGCAGCAGAAGGTAATATTCTAGATCAATAAAAACAAAAAAACATCAATATCATACTACTATAATTATTTCATAATCGAAAACGGGATAGTTCTATAATAATATTCAATTTTATAAGACAAATTATATAAGTAATATTACTAACCAAATAAATTGTGAATACGTATTGTAGATTTAATAAAAAAATCAACACAAATTGCAGTCACTCCAACATAATTTTATATTATATGGTTTTGTCACTTATATCGTAACAAAAATTGTACTCCAGTGGATGGGCAATTTAGTGTTTTTTTTTTTTTTAGTTATCTCGATAGGATTTTTAATTTTCCGTAGACGATGTTAATTTTATTTATTTGATGACCACCTCGCGTTGCAGTGTGTTCGATTAAAAAATAAAACACCTACTCGTGTGTCGTACAGCAATAATTTTTGAGAAATTCGACTGCGGTTATCCCGACCACACTGCTGCAGTAGAAGCACCGATACTTGTACTTATTCGTATTCAGCTGGCGTGAGAATTATAATCGTATCGTAATCGCGGGCAAACGACGCACGTCCTTGTATTTGCCATTAAATTATTATGCCGACCGTAATTCGACGGGAAGCGCGGGCTTAACCAAATTTTACAAATGGAATATAATTTGATAACGCCGTAATACGTACATGCACACAATATACTAGGTAATTCGAAAGGGTTACATATACGTGTGCATATATGTATATATATATAATGTCGTGTGTACAGTTAGCTGTGGACGATAACGGTTTGAACTACAAACGGGGTTTATATACCGTATTGCCGGGGTTGTGTTTCTGGGTCGCTGAAATCGTATATCATAATATTATAGTAATTGTTGTATTATGGCGCACATCGTCAGAGACCTATTGTATATAGAGAGTTTATTTAGTCACTGGTCTTACGAATCCAAGTAACATAATATTGTGACCCGAGGCGTTGGTACTTAGAAAATAATTTAAAACATAGCCACACATATATAGGTACGGCATAGCTTTTAATAATAAACTGCACAAAACAATTAAACAAATCGAATATAGTTCATACATAATTGTATAAAGACGTGTTGAAATAGTTCAATTTAAGTGAATGAATAAGTCCAATGTAATGGAAATGAATCAAAACTATTTTTCGAATAATTGAAAATAAGATCAGATAATATTGAAGGATGAATAATATTATTATTATATATTGTACTATATTAATATTTAAATTTATAAACGCTCAAGCATATACAAAACTGACACCCCTATAAAAATGCAGCTTGGAGTGATCATCTTACCTCTACCCTCTAAATATGTTTCTGGTTGTCACCAAAACACACTTTTAATTTTAGGATAATAATATATAGTGCATATATGTTATGGTTAATTTATCATCAAACACTCATTCAGTCTTCTCAAAAAGTATTACGTTTTTTGGGAATAAATTATTTTTACATCATTTGAATTCATGACGAACAAAAATTATTCTGAAAAAAAATATATAAAAATTACTATCTTTATAATTTGTTTTAGGTTTTTACTTATTGAATTTATGTATTGTAATTTGTAACTAGTGACAGCACATTTTATTTTTTATATTTCTATTGATAAATAAATAATCAAATTGAAAATGTTTAATATGCTATAAACTTATAAAGTACTTATATGATTTTATAATTACAGTGAGATTGTTTTATTTAGTAATTTTGTTATAACTCACATTAAGGTACTTTTTTAATCAGAGCCAATCAAGTATTCATTATTTTATTGAAAAAATAAACGAATGTATTTAATAATATTTATTACAATTGGGAATTATAAGGGTTTTAACGGATATTTTTTAATTTATACAAAAAAGACGATGACGTTACGATATGATTATTAAATACTATGTAGTCTGTACAATATTGAATATTAAAATGCCTATAAAGTATAATATATACAATATTATAATATTATGTAAATTTTAAAATCACTTCATAATTTATTTTAGATAATATTGTATTTAAAATAATAACTTGTGATAATTTTTCTATTGCTCTAGATCGTTTTATAATTGCGTATGCAATGCGAAGTTTACTAACTTAAATTTTAAACTTATATTATTAATTAAAATGTATAATTTATTAATATTTAACATAATAGCTTGTACGTACACTTGATGTATTTTACTTACAGATGAATTTTATTAAGTTGGTATAATAATTATAATTTATCTTTTATTATAGGCGATTAAAAATGTATATTTCTCTGCACGAGATGAAAACAAAATCATTTCGTCTTATCATCAATTTACGATGTTTATTATTATTGAATTATGATAACGGTCATTGCTCATTAAATGTCACATAAACAATTGAATTAAAAATTTCACAAATTTTAAATACCTTTAATATATAATTATTAAAAAGGGTGATTTTTGTGATCGTGTGCAGGCATTATCGCGTCCTGCATACACTACACCTACACAAGCCAACTGTTTTTACTTATAAAAGGGCACTAAAGTTTAAAAAAAAAAAAACCATACACTACATTCATTTTACAATCTATGTTTTTTCGTAATTTAATTATTAATTTTACCCTCGCAAGCAAATAATAAATAAAATCCACCAGATATATTTTATAATATACTTACACGATTTTCAGTATAATCACCAGGTTATACGATAAAGAAAAAAATCAGCCCACATAAAATTTAAAATTATTATTATTATACGTACGGGTAGGGTTGTCGATGAACGATACATAAAAACTGAATCCGTTGCCTCTACGTGGAACTCGGTATTGTATCAAAGCAGCGTTCTGTGACGATTTCAATATCTGTTTGTGTTTTTTTGTTCCGCACATCTCGAAGAAACGATCGTTCATCTGTTTCGGATGATCTTGTTCGTTGGGAAACAGCTGTCCGTTGAGTTCCCATCCGTCCACAAACTATGTACAACAAGTAGGACGGTATATATAGTATACACAGTATGCACCTTAAACCATATGGGCACTCGAAAATAAAAGGCAGGTTGTACGATTTTACGACAGGTAACGACGCATGTATACATTTTAATAATAATATTGTTATATAAATATTCACTAAATTCGAAATAGGTAAAGAAAAAAAACAAAGAACGTTTATATACAGGATGTATGTGGTAGATATATAAATTACTATTTAAATCTAATTTAAGTTTGCGATCGTAAACCGTATGATGGCTCCGAATATACAGCCTAGTTTATATTATAATATATCACAAAATGGCTGAAAGCTAAAATATATTGAAACGATTTTTAAAAAACATAATATTGCTTTACTGAAACAATACCTACGTAGGAGTATTTACTGACCTCTGTGTATCAATAGGGGTATTCAAATAATATTGGTGAAATATACCTTCTAAATAGTAATCTTACCAATGTGGAGATGATACTTCTGTCCGTGGTTTACTGATCCACAATAAATACCCCCCCGGTGTAATATAGATCATAATATAATGATTCAAAATTATTTACCCATTTGTTAAACACAATTTATTGTTATTATTATATTCAGATTAGACAAAAATTATGTGGGATTTTCTCAGAATTAACTTACATAATGTATACAACATATTATTATTTAGTATTTTTAAAACATGATCTAGCTTGGATTCAAAGCGATCAGTACAATTTATTATATTAATATTATTTTATTTTATTTAGGTTTTAGGAGTATGAACAAGTGGGCTAGAGCCCTATCGGTATATATCAGACAAATAAGTTAAATAAAATATGGATTTCTGAAATAATTGTTCGATTTCTATTGTTTTATTATTAGGTATATTACTTGTCACAATATGTTGGGTTTAAAGTGTATTTGTATGTACCGAATATACGTATTACCCAAAGAAGCAACTCAATGGTTGAACGGCATTGTACCTATCCCAGTGTGCAAAGTCATATTCCATAGATGTTCAAGCGATGTTTCATGGTAACATGGAACATCACATTTTAAGTTGAAATCACATAATTGTAATATGTATGCGATTGCTAATGCTAATTACTGCTGTCTATAGACACCTTATCTATAAACCTGATACTTTTCAAGCAAACAATCCTATTTTTGGATACACGGCCACTTGAGCACAGTGTCATCATCACTCTTGTACATCAATCATAAATTATTATAGGTAATACTTTTTTATGGTGATTCTGTACTGAGTTGTTTTTAATGATTTGTACGTTTTATGTAAAGAAAAAAAATTGCAAATGTACCAATTTTCAACATTTTACTCTTTTATATAACGTTTGTACGTCCAATTAAATAAATAAAAGTTATGAATATATGACATTTTTATAGTACATTTAATGATCAAAAAGGTTTTTTGGAAAATAAAGCAATTACTGTAAAAGCTTTCTCACTCCCACTCAAAATCAAAATTTAAATTAATATACCATATATTGAAATGTCCACTCTGCTCTTTGATACAATAATATTACAATTATAAATTTATAATAACTATGAGTATGACAATAGCAGTTTGTAATATTGTTAAAAGTTTTGAAAATACTTTAAAGACGATACTATTTGAAAATCAATAACTTGAATTTTTTCAATAATAAATGATTATTTATTATCTTTTTTCTCAGAAATCAAAGTAATATCATGACTAAATAATAATATAGTCATGAGTAATATCATTGAAATTTAGTAAGTTTATTCCCGACATAGCCTCCTAAAATGCAAAATATTATTGTTTTTTTTTCATTGAAGCCTATATTAGTTTATTGTGATGTGAATTATTTGAAACTCCAAACTATAAACATAGAACAATAATGAAGCGAAACTCGATCAGCTGATTCGGTTTACGACTTTACGTTTACCTATGATCTTATTTTTTTTCCTGTTGAATAATTGAATAGTATACATAGGTACGTAATATATACATTAATACAAATATTTTCACTATAGAAATATAGCATTTATATATAAATTATTTTCTCCAGAAGCTAGGTTTGTTGTGGAGATAAAGGTTCTTATAATATCTATTTAGTTCTCATACAATAAATAATTAAAACGATCATTAGGTGATTATTAACTTATCATACAATTATAGGTACCTTGGTTAGTACCAGAATATGGAACATGCATTATAATATATGAACTATTAAGTATTAACTATATAATAATAATTAATATGTACAGTTTGAATGAGTTTGATCTCATGGTCAAATTTAAAGTTAAAATATCAGAGAAAAAGTATTGAACCCAAAGGTAAAACTTAAAACAAATGTATTAAAATAAGTATTTGTGTTTAAATACTTTCTAAGTATTTGTATTTGTTCTTAAATACTTATTGAAAAAAGTACTTTAAATACTATTTAAGTACTTTTTAAGTTGATGTATTTGTATCTCTATTTAAATACAAATTAAAAGTATCTTTTACAAGATTGCGAGTATGTTATGTACAGGAGATGTTTTGTTTTTGACATTTCAATAACATCCAAAAAGCTACTTCTCTCCAAACCTCAGTTATAACTATTTCAGTAACATTTAATCAGTACAGTGTATTAATAATTTTTTTTATTAGATTATGAATAATTAAAATCTGTTTAAAACTAATACAATGAGTAATACAAAGACAGCATGGATTAAGCGAACACTCCCCATTGACGATACTATACTTAATTTTTTTAGAATCTATTTATTTACAAAACCCGTCCAGTTCATTTTGGCACTTGGCAACCGTTACGATTTAAAAAAAAATAGTAGTCAGAAAACTATATAATTTTCAATATAATATAATAATATGTACCTATATAGAATATTATACTATTCAGACCACTGTCTTTTTTTTTAAATCGTAACAGTTACCTATAGTACCAAGATGAACTTTATTGGTTAATCAGGAATGATGGATATATGTTAATTAACACGATCTCTGTGCTATTTAAGCCGACGAGATGGATCAACTGTTAGAGTGATGGAAGAATGGTTCGAATGATTGAAATAAAGTGTTATCATAAAATTGTTTGTAATACTTAGTATGACGTTGGCGCAGGATTTTTCAGATCTATATGTAAAGTGAGGTTACCATAAGGTATATAATAGGTACCTAATCGAGAAGCATTGATAATAACACAACGCTGTAATGATTAGATGTAATAACGGAAACAAATATTCGATATTTTAGTTGCACTTAATAGTGGTTTTACACCTTTATGTGAGATATTATCCATATTATCTCATATGGGATTGTTTTATCAAGGTGGACACCTAAAAGTATTTAGTAACTATTTTTTGGGGAATTGAATATGTCATTAGACGATAATATGTTGAGTAGAATTAATATAATAGATTTAAGACGTTCTTATGTATAATAAACTTATTATGAGTAATGGAATGAACATGCTTTTTGATCACAAATAAGTAATTTCTGAAGTCATATTTATATATTAACAGTTATTATAAATATTCATGTTGGAACTACTTTTAAAAGTAAATTTGTTGTAATTATAACTTTTTCAAACCTAAATAAGTAATATGAATATTCTTTATAAATTCATGCATATTGTGTCTCTGTTAATTTACATTATTTGCATTTATTATATAAACGAATTAATATTTAAATAAATGTCAATATTATATTAAAGTATTTAAGTACATGGTTAGGCGATCGAAAAAGTTTATGTCAATGATTAATCCTAATTATACGACCATTTTTCAGAAAAAAATGAATAATATCTACTCGTATTCTACTTGTTTAAATTATACTGTAAGCAATTAATACTCACTTACATATTTATCGATGTTCATTATATGAATACATATGTACTTACCTATACAGTGTGATCCAAAAATATATAACCACATTTTATATTCTGAGTGGAGCAACGAATGTTTTGATTTTAGAATGATGTGTGTTTTTTTAAATTTTTATTTTGCGTAAATGTATTGCTTAAATTCTCAACTCCGACAAGTTTTCTGATAGGAAAGTAAATCTAGTTGGTTCTAGAAGGGGGGGAGTCAAAAGTAATAGATTACCATTACTTTTCAGTTTTCTAAATAATTGGGAAAAACAAAAAAACAGTGAACTACAGACTACAGTTACTACTTATTCAGTACCTACTTATGAAGTAATCTACTCAATGACATGCTACACTCAACAGCTATACAGTACATCAGAGTGGTACCTAATTTCCCTTTTTTTCCTTTAATTATACATTTATTCAAATCAGATTTCTGAATTGAATTTTTTAAGTATACTTAATAAAATATATTTTCTAATACTTAGATATTTTATACCATTCAAAGAATGTTCAGTGATCCGATATTTTTAAGGGGCCTGCACGCGACCTGTTTTTTTGCTCAAAAACATGCCTTACAGGAAAAACTCTCACGCCTCGTAGATGGGTCCGATTTCCGTAATTTTTTTTTTGTTAGATAGAGGAAGACTTCTTACAGGGCGCATTGGACTTGGATTTTCAACATTATTTTTCTAAGTCTTATGTTACAAGTTTGAATTTAATCAATTTTTACAACTTTTTAGTTTTTGTATTATTTTTTGTTTTTAGCGACGTAATCAAAAATCGAAGTCCAATGCGCCCTGTAAAAAATATTCCTCTATCTAACAAAAAAAAAATTACGGAAATCGGACCAATCTACGAGGTGTGAGAGTTTTTCCTGTAAACTGTGTTTTGACCGATATAATACACCCTATCAACCCCCCCTAAATAGGTATTGGGTAGTAGATTAGTGGAAAAGTCTTATAATTGAGGTGGCAACTAAAATATAAAATTTAATTTTCAAATTTTATAGAATTGCGGAAAATTTGAAAAATCGCGAGCAGGCCCCTTAAATGAGAACCATGCTTTTTACGGTCAATTATTCTAAATCTGATGATATAATTAAACATGATTCGATTGAGTTACTTTTAAATAATGTATTACATTTTAAGTACTATAATACCTAGTCAGAATTATATTGGACCCGGGGTTGTCGGATTGAAATGGTTTATTGAGGGTTTGACGAAAAAATAAACAACGTATATAGGTAATCAATTCAAAAATGTATGCTTGTATGATATTATACATCGTACATATTTAATTATAATTTATAAATGTAACGATACTATTGTATACCTAATGTTTTTTGTTTTTAATAATAAAATTCCATAATCATTTTAATAATAATTTTCCATAATATCGGGCATAATTTAAAGTCAAATTCAATAATGGAACATCTCGTAGGTATATCAGAAAGATGAAGAGAAAAAATTTCAGATTACTGAGGTTGTCTGACGGGTTTAGACTTGCGGGGTCTTACTGTGACTACTAAATTTCTTAGTCTAAGCATAATAGTCCACGATAGTCAATTTATATTTTACAAGGGCTATTATGATTGGAATATTATATAATAAACATTTTATAATCTGTAAAAAGTAAAAACTGTCCGAGTACCTATATTAAGTAGGTAGTTATACAAGACTATAAATTATATCTTATTACCGTCCAAGGATGGTGAGCATGCATTGTAAATCGGCCTGCAAATCAGTTATTATAAAACTATAATATTAGATAAAATATATGAGTGTCGTCAGAGTGATTATTTTTATGTTATTTTAATCTCGAATCTCACTTTTATTTAACACGTTGATGTATTATTATAGTACCTAATTATTTTAAAAGGGTTTTCGAGGTTTTCTCCCTATTTTCATCTACCAGTTTCTCGGTGATTGGAGCTCTCAAGTCTGAGATATTATCGAGATTATAAAATATGATTAATTGAATCCCTATGGTATATTTTGTATTTTTCATATTACTTTTTGTTCGTAATATTTTCTAATGAATCGGATACCCTAAACTCAAGTTCTAACTTAATTTGACATTACAAATTCAGCTTCTTATGTTTTTAGTAATAACATTATTAAACATATTTTGATTAAATATAATATTGTTACTTTTACTAGGTAGTGTTGGATTATAAAAATGTATTGATAACGACTTTTGGAAAATAAATTACATAACAATATTATGTGTCATAATTGTATTGTAATTTTGGATTATTTGTATGAAATACGATCACGAATAAAATTTATTTTTGAGACGTCTGTTATGACGTTTATAAGTACATAATAATATGCTCATATACCTATGTAATTATTATTGTTATAATATTCACCTCAACACCACTTACGCCCAGACACTTACCGCTATTAAACCTCCGGTATTGCAGGGTACGTCTACGTAATCGAAGTAAACGTGGACCGTCTGCTCTGGTTTCGCTACTATGTAAATGCCGCACACTGTTGGATCGTTGGCTGTCGATTTGTAGTACAGGTGGCCCTCTTCGGACCACACGGTCATACAGTCTATATAAACATAAGGAAACACAAACACGTTATGAACAATGGTCGTGACCACGATGGTAAACATTATACATATACGATCTTAAAATGATGATCATCGTCTGTACAATATAAACATTATCGTGAATACACCCGAGAGACCACGGTTGTAAGATATGTAAATATATTGTACTATACTATGTATGTAATGTACTCGTTATAATAATATAAACCCTTCACCTGTAATGATTTTCTCTTGTGTTCGGATCCGCTTGCTTTGAACCGGGTACAGTAGTGACGAAGTCTGTCGGGGATACTGAAAACGAAACGACAAAAAAATAGATATTATATCGCTATAACTTTTTTTACTAATAATAACTTATTGTCTCCCAATCCACGAATTTCTTCTATATCGATGTTCTAATATTATCATGCCATGCTAATTAAAATGACAACGTATAGTATGAATTATATAGGCTAGGTTAGGTCTGGTACTTATACCGGAACTTGCAATAGTGGACGTTTTACGTTTTTAAGTCCGTTGTAATATGGTTATTGAGAAATCTTCACCTCGATATTTAGGTGCAATAAGCTTATAGATCGCGTCATGCTCGTGTTATTCCGTGTAATTGGACAGTTTGTTTTAAATATCCTGTACGTCATTATAATAATATTGTTAATTAAATATGATTTATTGCGTATTAAATTATATTGATAGTTTCGGTACTTCTAATTTCATAGAATAATGTAATTACGCATCATACATAAATGGTCATAATAAGTCTGCGTCGCGTAGGCGTGCTTGCAGGTTAATATAACGTCAACGAAAAGTCACTCATATTTCAAATGTAGCCACCCTTCCGAGCCCCTAAATCATTCGATGATCGCCCCACCCCGAAATGCAATATTAGTGTCTGGCGTTTTCGTTCGTTCACATATAGTATAATTTATATAGACTACTTATAATGATATTGATATAATATGGTAACGTAATAGACCATTGCAACACGTCGTCAGAAAAAAAATCATAGTGTATACTGTATAGTTGTAAGCAAATACAACTTTCGATTAAAACAAAAAAAAACTATATTTTGTACGGATGGAATTTGATTAGGTAATAAAAAGCTATCCGATATAACCATTCGACTATTGAAATTATATGAAATTAGGTACCAACACACTTTTGTGTTGTTTTTTTACTTTCAATTTTCTTTTTTCTCGGAAGAAATAAATCATTATTTTAAAATATGAGGTTTCTAGTGACTTAACAAACGTATAAACCTGGAAAAATAATTTATATCCACTTTAAAATCTCGTGCATTATTTCATATTATTATTTGTATATCATTGTCTACCTATACAATACACGCAGTATTGTTATAAATAATTATAGTTTATACTTGTATACTCTATTTAGTATGCATATATCTGTATGTTATATTTCAATTGAATAACCGCGATGTAATTGACGGGCCATGGATGTATACGATTCATACAATTATATGCCTAGGTATATGAACGTGATATGAACATTTTACAGAGTGCTTAAATCCTACCCTATATATAAACCGAACATTTATTGTAAACAATTTTAAAATAAAACATCAATAAAGAATAATATTGATAAGCGAAAATTAATAAAAATATATATAGTTACCTACCTACAATTTTATGACATCACTCTCGGGTTTAATTCATAATAATATATGTTACAATGAACATACAATTTGATATAATCGGTTTTCAAACGCCACGAAAATATAGGGTAATATAGGTATAATAATAAAAGGGTAATATTAATAACTCGATAACGCGTGTAATATTTTTGTATAGATTTTGTGCGACCCTAAGAGATTTACTCGGAAGAACCGCCTTTAGTAGGTACCCAAAGGGTTAAATCCGGGCCTGCCTGTCGGACAAAATATTATAATGTCCTTTGAGCTTATTTTCTATCATTTGGTTCACAAATATACAATATACTAGTATTATAAATGTATGCGATGGTGTCCCTGCCGGTTTTTTTCCCCGTCAGTCACGTACTTTCAAAATTTTAATTTATCAAAAAAAAAAAATATTGATATTTTTATTCCAACTGAAACAAAAAAATTATTTTTATCCGATCAGCGTATTCTCGTATACATTATATTATATTATTTTCATGTTGTAAACAAATTTAGTGACAGTTTTCAAGGAATTAAATATTATTCGGTTTTTGTTCTGAAACATTCACGGATATAGCTTCTGAAGTTTTACATTTTAAATTGTATTTAGGAAAATCGTGGCTATGTTGAATACGGTAAAAATTTGCAAAAGTCGTGTTCGAGAAAAGGTGAATTGGAAAAAAGTCTGTGACAAATTTACTGTGTGTAACGCTCCGTACTATATAATTTATGTGGTGGTGCAACTCGTAAATATTCAACAGAATAAATATTTTTGAGTATATAATTTGAGACAAAAAAAATAAAACATTTTGTTAGCAAAACGTTTTCAATACGTAGAACGTATAAGTATTGCCGGTTAAGACAGACAAATGGAATTTATAACGGATATTGTATACGTATTCTTGGTTCGAGTGTCGAGTTTACGACTAATATACGATATATAGTGAGTACATTTAAATAATATGTAAATATTTGTGATGTATTATCATATTATACGTAAAACGCATCGATCCGTGTAATATATTATTATGGACCTCACGGTGCTTGCACCTCCATTATAATATTGTAGGTAAATGTTGAATATCGGTAAGTTATTATGATATATCATATTATATACAAATGATGTTATCGCACTAAGTAATGGAATAAAATATTAATAATAGTGTCAGTTCAATAATATATAAGAATTATGTATTTACATGCACATGCCGCGAGACTTTCCAATATTATATAATAATATGCCGAAACAGTTCGCACAGGACATTTGACACGTGTTGAGTTTTAGGTGACGGCATCGCCGTGTTAGCGACACCACTCCTCAGGTAATCAACATAATACAGTTTTAACATTTATACATACGGTTTCGGTATTAAGTTAATGGATGTTGTCGGTGGTTATACCCACTCAATTTTATTCCCACTAGGTTTGAGTAAAGTTTCGAAGACACTGTTATCGGCAAATAAATATTATTATTTATTTATTTATCTTGTATAGTTGTATACTGTAGTGTCTAAAGTATTATAATATAATAGCTAACAATATTAGATCCAATAATACTAATACGTATCATTGGGAATAGTTAACAACAACTTTAAAGTTTCATAAACATACAATAGACATATAATTGCATATAAATAAATACTTAAGGTTCAACAAATTACCTATTTATAAATTGAATACATTGTCGTATGCATGAAAATTACAATCGATTTTTCTAATTTTTTGTAGAAAATTTACTTTACTTTACACTGTAGAATAGAAAGAGGAATAATAGACGATTTACCAAAGACGAAATTATCTCGGTTTATAAAGTTGTATTTATTAGTGTTGGTCGCAGACTACAGTTTTGTTTTCATTTAAAAAACTTCTTCTGCGCAATAAGTAGATGATGAAATAAAATTGATTTTGTAGTTTTGTAACCCAAATGAAATAATTTCGAACTTAAATGAAAAGTATTTTTTGAATGATTGTTTAAACATTAATTGTGAAATAATTACTCTAAATAAATGAATTATTACTATCCCAATTTCTCGCTTTTCTTATCAAATTATTTGAATAATTGTTAGGGAATATTGTTACATGTAAATAAACCCAGATATTTATTTCTTAGTACTTATATTTTTAAGCTGTCTTAAAAATTATTTATGGACACACAATTCGTTCATATTACATTCCAAAGGTCGTTTTTAAAAATTGTTTAGCGATCACAGATAATTGTTAACATTATTATATGGTTTTAAAAAAAATGAATGATCTTCTAACTATAAAAAAACCACTTTGCTTTTGCATACAGATAATTTCATCCATATTGCGTGAAATATTGGTGCCTTGAATATTCCAAACTTACTGGATTTCAGTCTCTTATACTGAACGATATTATCGGGTAAAAATCACTAGTGTGGAATAATAGAATACGTTCTCGAGCTTCACTGAGAAGATGTTTTTTTATGAATTCAATAATATATAATTACTGTGAAATCTATATACATCATAAAAGCAAACGAGGCAGATTTTAACACGTTTTTAAATTTTACTTACAACATAGTGTATAATATAATATAGTACATTTTACAGACTAAAGAAACAGTAAAAAAACCTGTAGAGTTTAACGGGCTCCTTGAATCTAAATAACTTATGAGCTGAAAAAACAATAAAAATACATAATATTATAATATGAGTATAATATACTTGACTCTCGAAAGTGTTCGGTTGAACTTGGAACGAATCCAATTCCGATGAATATATGCGCGCATGTACGAAACGAATGGAAATTGTTATTGGTGGTATCGAGAGTGTTCTACTTATTAGCATATATTGATTAATCAAGAAACAATCAACAAAACAATACTCTGCAACAGGGTTAATCGAAATGTGTCCCTTACATCCTATGTATAAATTAATTGTCTTCCACGTTTCACCGAATAAATGTGATGTTGTTGAAATTGCGTAGGGTCCATTTACATATATACTTAGTAAATATAATGGTATATGAATTGAAAAGTGTAATTTACCATTAAAGTTTGGAATCTATCTAAAACAAATATTTATCCGATTTTTCCATTAAAGATAATATTCATGAGTATTCAATTAATTTTTAATTGAACTTATCTTCGGGTTGACCAATATACGTGACACGCAGTGAGTTTCTCAGTGTTGTTTTATACTCTCAATATGGTAAGATTAAAATTGCGAAAAAAAATTTCAAAACAAAACACCACTGTTTACAATAAACTGAATCGTTTTTACCAACATTTGTTCCAAATCAAAATCCTGATATCATTATCATAATATTTTATCGTACAATAATTGTACCTATCACCCCTGTACATATCTGTGCTCACGTGCAGAGTATAAATTCGTTTACCTACCGAGTTGAAAATTACTGCAGTAATGACAGGAAAAAAACCATTTAAAT
The DNA here is from genome assembly GCA_949089665.1 of Macrosiphum euphorbiae. Taxonomy (NCBI): domain Eukaryota; kingdom Metazoa; phylum Arthropoda; class Insecta; order Hemiptera; family Aphididae; genus Macrosiphum; species Macrosiphum euphorbiae. The sequence goes on from CARXXK010000001.1 coordinate 35,698,590, forward strand.
GATTATTCATTACACACCATTACACCATAGGTGGAGTTACCATATGAATTCGGTTGAATGTTGATGCATTGTGGTTATTATAACTGTGTAATACGTTACCTTAGCTATAACTTGGTTGATCTAATTATAGGAAATATTTAGTGTACATATTTATTTAGTCAATTTAACCATAAGTTAATAACTAAAACTACATTGTATTTTTCGCCAAACTACAGGCATAGTTATAACCAATATATTATTGTAATACCGACTACAATATTTTTGACCATTTACTATAGTAAAATTATTTTTTTCCGTGTGGTGTTAAATACAACGTCAGTCATTAAAACGGTTGTACTAAATAACATGATGCAATTTACATTTAGCTTCGCGTAACTTTTTCTATAAAAATAACATCAAAACGTTTAAGTCTCATGGCAATATATCAAGATTCAAGAATGCTATAAAGTTAAGCTGTAACATTTATGTTTTGATTTGACGACATACCTTAAACTTTTAATAGTTTTAAATTAAGACTTGAGAACCCAATACACAAAACATTATTTTTATGCATTATAAATTATAATACTTGCTGTAGACCTAAACCTAATTGGATTATTTAAAATCTTTTATTTGAACATTTTAAATGTGATAAGTTTGTGATGTGTGTGAAATAATTATTGCATAAATAAATAGTACCAAATAGTACTACCAATATTTTGTATTGTTTATTATATGGCAATAGTTTCACTATTATACTTGAATCAAAATGAAGATAGTGCTGGAATGATAACTCTACTATTGATTTTAATTATGTTGAAACAAAGCTGTTTTTTATAGCTCAGTAGCATCAATGCGATCCCTGAGATATTTATATTATAAAATGTATAGTAATTCATTATTAAAACTATATTTTTGTAATGTAATTTTATCTCTAATTAATAATGATCGTGACATTTTTAGACCGTCATCTTGGAATTGAGAAACGGCTGCTTGATGGGTAAATAGTTAGGTAATGGTAATTAATAACTATTTTTAATGGATATATTTTTTATCAATGGTATAAAAATATTATATTCAATACTTTGACTTTTGACTTTTGAGTGCCATAACTATTAAAAATTATTATATTTAGATACATCTTAGTTTTCCGATAATAGAAACGACAAAACATTTTAATAGTTTTCTTAAAATAAAAATAACAATCATCCATATTAAAACTAATAATAGTTAGGTAGGTAATATATATAAATTATAATACAAAATAACATGGTGTATACCAAATTTACCAAAGTTATGCATTTTTATAATATGATATTATTATTATCCATTTTGAATGAATACCTATTAGTTTGAAACTTTGCAAACAATTCTTATATAGCTTAGAAATTATTTGAAATAGAACAATAGAAAATACAAGTTTGTGCAACAACAATAAAACTGGACAGGATATAGTGACCGGGTGTGCCAAACTGCCAACTATAGTCTCTCCTCGTTCACTTCCAGCTCGGATCAGTGTTGTTTTTCCTATTATACAATTTTAGAAAGAAATAAGATATCGTCGCTTTCGAAAAATAAAACCATTCTATATGGACGTTCTTTATGTATTAATGTCTTAAAATATTAAACGTTCACACCAAGTATAGTTTTTTTTTCAACATTATAGGGTTATATTTGACAGAGTAGGTATTTGAATAACATGGTAAAATAATTGATTGTTTATGAACATTTCATATTCATTCAAATTTAAATGTACTCACTTAACCAAAATATATAAAGCTCAAATGTTAATATATAATATTCATCGACCATCATTTTTTTATATTTATATTCAATAAAATAAAATAAATAATCCAATAATAATTTCGAGATTCTATTGAATTTTGTTTCCTAAGCTACAACGTGAAATGAAAAACGTAATGATGCCACTGTATTTCATCAGCATGTTCGATGATTATTCTTTACATCTACAAAACATATTCTGTCTGGTGTAGACCAAAATATTGACATGTATTTAACATCAAGTATCAAACAGATGGAAATTTCTATCTTAAACATAAGTCTTTTAAACTATTGAATTCTACTCAATATAAACTAAAGAAAACACCAGCTTAAATAAAACATTTGTAAAATCAATAGGTATAATATAAGTACCTATATACATATATCTATTTTCACTCTACTCAGGATCAAGAATTGATAATATCGTAGACTACGAATTATACTGTCTCTAGTCATGTGTAGTTCAGCTGGTTCAAATAAATAATGTAAACATTTTAAAAGTCGACCACAAAATAATATTTATATAATATTATGTTTTTCAACAGTCTGCTGCAGTATTTTTCATTCCATCATGTCCTTTTCACCCAAACCAGACAGTCAAGTAGTGCTTGCTGCTAGTTTTACTTTAATATTATATTATACAGTGTATATACTACTTTCATGTGATCTCAAACGAATTCTTCAAAAACACTTAACTGGCATAATTATAATTGATATAGTACCTACTTCCGTTCGTTTTAATGTCTTTACCGTTAATATTTCAAGTTTGTGAGCTTAGTTAAGCACCTGTATACAATCACCAGGTGTGACATTTTCACAACTTGTCAGTACTATTGTTTTTCTTAAAGTCTTACTTTTGTACTTAGAACGTATATACTAACTGTATATTTATATGATTTTAACATTGCACAGTTCTATATATTGTTTAGTGTTATGAATTTCAAATTGATTGACTATTATTACACTAAGCTCGATAAGTGGTTCGTTTAAATAATGTTTAAGACATTTGTATGAAAATACATTTCGAGAATTAAATTGTTCGATTTTGATAAAAAAAAAAAAAATAATAATAATAATAATAATACAATCATATTCATTGTTCAATGTCTATGTATATTATAATATCATGCTGTGTTCAAATGTAAAAATATAATTTAGCTGCACCAGGTCGTTCATCACGAATGTCCATCCTTTTAGTAAATGGAGATTATTAATAATGTAAAGATTTCTAAGGTACCTTTTCACAAATGAACAACTTTACGAGTTTGGTATAGTATCAACATGTGCAGCGGCCATAGTTAGAACGTGATCAGAATTAATTGAAAATAAACAAGTGCATATAACTAAAGACGTTACTTTGTCAACATTGAACCGTTTAGATATAGAATGGGTTCGTGATTATGAGTAATTGAACGTCTATTATCATTAACAATGGAAATCGTAGCTAATAATTTAGTCAAACAGAATATAATATCACAGGAGTACAAGACTATATAATAGAGGTAGTACTTCCTATCTAATTTTTATTTGCATATATTAATATATTATTAAATTCAAACAAAACATCTAAGCAGAATAATTATCACAAAGATTGATCAAACTTCACAGTTGAAAATTTAAAACGTGCCATTATAGTATAAAAACTAAAAAAAATTACTATGTCACTCTAAAATCGATTAGGTAGGTACTAAACTATAATATTATCGACTGTCTAAAAAAAAAAAATGTTGAATATTTTAACTTATAAAATTATTAAAACGTCAGTTTTAATTTTCGATCGATAGATATTTTATATTATAAAACTCGGAAAATTCTTATACTATGCAAAGAGTTTTTAACTACACAGATAAAAAATACGTTGTAAAACTGAATACTGAAAAATCTATTAAAAATATGGTTGCCACTGGTGTTTGAAACATATATAGGTAATTTGTTTCTGTGCGTCACAGTATTCAGTACCTAATCAGTTATAAGTACCTATTCGTTACAACTAACTTTACGGATCATTTATAGTACATTATAAAAGTCACAACGTATTTTTCGTTTAATAGATCAACTTAACCGTATCAGATCAATATGTCAAATATCACATCACTGGAGACTTCAACCCGATTCAAGATCCAGTCCGTGGCCGAAAACTATTTCGAGGTTTTCGTGCTCCAGGCAAATCGAGCGAAAACTTTGGAATCTCGAGATATCAAGAGTTCACAGGCGCACGGTATAAATTGACGACTAATGTGACTGTGCGATCTGACTCCGCAGACGATGTATCCGATATCGAGTTACCTTCTGTCGGAGTTGCAAGTTTCAACAGATTCACCGTCCACCGAGTTGTCAGTATCGACACCTGCCACTAAAGAAGTTGAGGTCAAGGCGCCGTCAAACATCTCGTCATTTTTGCCACGTGTTCAGCCGGTCGAAGCCGACGTACTGCAGTCAAGTCCTACGATGTACAACATGGCAGTACTGCAGTTTGACGGTGCCGAGTCTAAAGACAAAACCATCGGTCCATCACCAGGCAAATAGTATCCAGGATATGGTGGTAACCCACGGCGGCTCCAGTGATATAGTCACGAACCCGACGGTAACCGCGGTAATTCCCAAACGCCGCTCCATGTGGAGCCGGACGAAGAGATTCGTCCGGCGAATGCTTTGTTGCGGCTCTATATCGGCATAGACCACAATGTATATAGTGTATGTGCGTGTTTATCCCGAGTTTTCTGAGCATTTTTGTGTCCGGTTGAACTCGTTCGTAACTCCTTCGTAAATCCGTCAAAATCCTTTTACTTCCACCATGGTACGCGTTCATTCTGAGTTCGCTCCGACGTTTCCCCAAGTCACACGCGCTGTACTAACTTTAGTTGAAATCGCACCGTTTGCGTCATAGATCTGCTGTGGAAATGGTCGGTAAATACTGCTGCCTTCCGCTCCGATGGTTATGTAAATAAATAATTATACCGATCAATTATAAATTATCGGATAACCTGTATTATGTAAGCTTACACGAATAAACGTTTATGTTTTGTTATTTATTTGGTATTTATTTGATATTATTATTCATAAACTCGTCAACACGCTGGTCTAAAATTAACTTCTGGATAATATGTTGTCTATATCGTACAGCCATACAGGTATACTTTAGGTTTTTCTTTACGAGTGTATAAATCTCACGAGGAACCTTGTATTGAATTCTCAAGCTTTTTGACAAAAAAAAAAAATAAATATTATCAACAACTATAACAAGGTACATCGGAACAAACCAAAAACACTGTGAAATCATGGAAAGAATTTCACCAAATTGCTTAGTAATTTTCAATTTTTCTATAGCTTGTTTTATTTTAGAATATGGTTTTGTCGATTCTAAATTAGAATCCTCGTCAATCTCTCTCAGTGATGCTCAATCAGCTTGTATTGTTATTAATATTATCTACATTCTATAATAATATTACCTAACTAATGAATGTAGGTATTATATTGTAAGAACTGGTACGCTGAGCCTACTATAATAGGGCGTCATATATTATCAATACAATAAAATATCTTCACTTATTTATTTATTGAATCATCATTTACCACAACATTATTAATTTATAAATTGAAAATACATAGGTATTCAAAATATAAAAGTGGGTAAGTGGATGTCGCTCTGCTGTACAGTAGGTTACAAGTGGGTCACTGTAATGAATGGTGTTAAATTTGAATTCAATGATATAAGAATAATTGTATAAGAAAATCGATTCTGAGCGAAAACGGCCAGTCAGCCTATGATATTACTAAGTATATTTTATAATATTATTGTGAATAAACTAATTTATATATTTAAATAATTATATGGAACCTTGTTTTAAATTTTTAATCCTCAGCTATAAAAGTTGAACATTAGGTAGAAGGTAGATCTATAGATGCAGGTACACAAAAAAATGTCATGTTTTTAAGATTTATAAAATTAGAGTAATAGAGAAATATTAAAATAAATATAGCTGTGTATTTATTACGAAAATTATGATAAGGTAGGAAAATAAAGTTGCACCAATCAATTACTTGGGAAAATAACAAATTGCAAGACAGTTTCTCGATGTGTAGTTACTGACGAAACTAATATGTAGAAGTTGATGTTTTAAAGTAAAATAAATAAGAAACCTTAAATGTTGTATACACCACTTGATGTGAAGTGGTTCTGTCCTCGAAAATAAGGAATGAATGAAAACCGACAACCCAGTGAACATATAAACATAGATATATATATAAAATGTGTCAATGATATCAAACAACGTTCATTCGATTTTGCACTTGTATAAATATATCTGAAGGATAGAAATTGAATGCTTTAATACAATATAAATACGAGTACGTAAGTATACCTATATAGGATATTTTAAAGTAGTCATGTTTGGACACCAAATATAGTTACTGAAAAGATTTCAAATAAATTCAAATAAATATTTAAGAAAGTTATCGATCCTTGGATGTAAGATGTAGATTGCTAAGACGTAGAGTTATTCCTCGATAATTATATTTTACATTCTACCATTTTACATCTATTACAAGACACACGTATTCAATTATACAAATTAAAAGTAAATAATAATATTAGCTTGTATTTTATTCACTGGTGACTCGTTGGCCTCTTAAGTGGTGAGGCAGACATTTAATACATTTAAATATCTAATATAAATGTTTACATTTTTATAAGTACAACTATGAACTGAATAATTAAAGGTATAAGGTATAGATTAATAGGCTATTTTGAAATATAATTAGATAGATATTGATGGTAAATAAATTATTATAAAGGGATATTGCAAGTGAAAATGTGACTCACTTGCCTCACTCTGTAAGTCGCCACTGATTTTATTACGAATTTCTAAATTAATTACTATAATATAATATAATCCGCACATACAATTTAAATAATTACACTAATTGAATTTAAATAACACATATCTTAAACAAACAAAAGTTCAATATTTTAGAGTAGTACATCATAATATTAAAATAAAATGAATTACAGACAAAATCTAAAGTTTGAATTATATTTGAATAATATTTTAATACTTATTGACCCATACTCGTGTGATTCAACATTTGAAAAACGAAATCATTAACAGGACAAAATTGACAATGTTTTAACAGTTCGATTCTTGATACATTTTTGTACAACAACAATTATGATGTTTAATTAAATTGTGGGAATAAAAGTTATTGTAATAAATAAAATGTATAATTAAAGTATTTGAAAACGTATATTTTATCTATAAAAATATTTTTGCATGATAAAAAGCTTGAAAATGTAATAACAAGGTTCTTTAAAAGTAGATTATACCGGAACTAAAAAAAACTGAAAATATTTAAACACAATATTTTTACAGACATTATTTAAGTTTAAATTTGGACAAAATTAGATATTTAAACGAAAAATAACGGTTTTAAATATTTTTTTTGTAATTCAAAAACGTTTTAGATTTTAAATTTGTACGTGTATTATTATATTTAATATTCGCAATGTCACAATAAAATTTTAAAAACATTTTAATTAATTTTATTCCATTATCAATTTATACCATGAATCCATTATGGGAAAAGTTCTGACTCAAAAGTTAATAACAATAATATATGATATATAATTATATTATACTATTATAATAATTAATAATAGCTTACAATAAATTACTTTCATCGCAATATATATATATATATATATATATGCATATCATAAAATATACTTAGTAATATAGGCTAATGTCGATAGACCATTTTCGCTTAGAATCAGCTTTGAATGGAATGATTAATCGTTGAATTGAAATTTAACTGGTATCTACGGGGCTACATTACATTGACTTATTCAATGGTGAGGTACACTTGACACCTACTATGCAACAGAGAGGTTACCTACTTTCCCACTTTTTAATTTAAAATTGTATAATAAGAACAAGATAAAAATCAAATTATATCAAATATCCAACTGATTGTCTTTTATTGATTTATTTTCATGATAAAATTACTGAACAGTTATATTTCATTTTTATTGTTTACAAATTACCAATAATAAGCTGCAAGCTTGTCAAATGTTTGTTAATGAATGATCACTTAAACATAATTCGTTTAAATTTGAACTGAATCCTAGTATTATCATTAATCAGTAATCAATTATTATAATATATTGTGTGTAAATAAGTCTATTAATATTATAAAGCAAGTGGAACAATTTGTGTATTTCGTATAATATGTAAGATTTTCGGTATCCCATTTGGTTGGTGATTTAATTTCAAAGAGATGTGAATATTTTATCAATATACCCATAGTGTATGATCACTTCTATCTTTGAACAAAATGGACAGTGCCTAGGACTCTATTTGGACCACTTCTTAGTGTAAACATTTGTCCTATGACCCTCAGAAAGTTCTATATGGTTTTCAACTGAAAGCATTTATATTATTTAAGTACGTTTCACGTAAGTACTTGTGGATGAAACGTACTTAATAATATATATGAACATATACGAATATGCTAATGAAACTTCCAACTATAATATGAACATAATGATTAATAATTGATAAGGTATTATAATATGAACATAAATATATTTACATTATTAGGTTACATTAAATCGAAAAAATCTTTAATACGAATTCCTGTATAAATAAATAAATACGTACTTATTAATTATTTATTTTTATCCAATTGATTTCATTCTTTGGTAACTTATACTAGCTTATACCTACTAAGCCATCTGCCTACCTATAATTTTATTTGTAAGGTTTATCAATCACCAATTTAATTACCTTCGTATAGATACATTTTAATTGTATTAGTAAACTTATACATATAGGTACCTTTTATGAAATACGTAAAAATACGGAAATCTGATGACATATATTGGGAGCTTACAATATTATACCAAAATACATTTTTATACATCGCCGAGTAATAAAACTTGAATCAAGATGGTTTTTATATTTTATTGGCCTTGCGAGTTGAAACATGAAAAACTTTTAGTACTGAATAGGTAATAGGTATAATAGGTATACATAAGTATTCTGAACGTTTATAGTAGGATAGTTTCAGCACCTAATAAAATTTATTAAGGTTTACTTTTTGAAATAATCATAAAATACTGCTCTGTAAAAATGTCTCAATTTATTTTGACCTCTTTAAATATTTTACTGACATAGTTATTGTTTACTGAGATAGTTACAAGTAGTGTTACTGTTGATGGGATATCACAACAAATCTTCAAACACAAATGTGATTTTTTGTCACTGCTTTTACAATTTATATCTACTAAATACCGATATTCATACGAACCAAAAATTAATAAATCTAAGTAGGTAGATAGGTTTTCAAAAAATAATATTTATGTAGCCAATAATCACTAATTAGTTAGTTATTTCTTATTACCCATTTGCAGCGAATATGATTTATGAATAATTAAACTCCCATTATGTAAAACAAACTTAAATTTTTATCGACGATCAATAATTTCATAAGATAAATATGATATTTATATTAACTTTGAGACTTTAACATGAATATACAATATAATATATTTAAATATCTAAGCAATATGTTATATTTATTTTGATGCTTATAAATCAATTATAGGTTAAAAACGTATTATTTAAAAAAAAATTAACAATAATTTCATAAGCAATTATGCCGTTTTCTTGAATTTATAAATGTATACCAAATTGCAACCTTCCTACATTGTATATGCATTTATAATAGGTTCAACTTAGCTTTTTGTTTAGTCAATATTGTTTGTTCAATATCGTTTTAACTGCCAAAAGTGAAAACCCATTTGAATATTATATTCAAATGCACAGCAGAATATTAAACAATAATACAAGTTACGAGATCACTTAAAGTTAACTAAACAAAGTTTGTTTCATTTGATTGTAAAAAAAGATTACCTGCCATTAATACTTGAGTTCAATATAATGCTTTTATTGTTTAAATTTCTTCATGTAAAAGTTAACTCAAATCTGTTAAAGGAACAAGTCTCAGAGTAATATATTGTATACATATTAAAATGTTAAGTAACGCTGCAGTGTCGTGAGTTGAAACATATGAATTATTATTTATTACACAAAAGAAATAAGATTTCAATAAGTCCTCTGTACCTAAGAACTGTGAATTCCATGCACGTAGACTTTAATAATATTATGTTATATAAATAATTTAATCAGAGTCACTATAAGTACTTTTGAACTTTACTGTATTTAGACAGCAAATAACAAAATCATACTTTTAACATAATATATATTATATTTTGCTATGTTTAAAAATCAGTAAAATAGTAAATTTAAATACCTATCTAACAAAAAACTGACTGTGAACAATAGGCTAAGCCAGAGCCCATTCTAAAAAAAGTCTGTCTATCTAATTAATTTCTGACTTTATCTCATTAACGTTTTCAACGACTGAAGAATATTTCAATCACCCATTGAAATTCTTTAAAACTAGCCAAGCAATAAAATAAAAAGAGATTTGCTCTGCACATGAATGTATTTATATAGGTATTGAGGTAAGTGACTAACGAAATGGCCGACTTGGTCGCAATGTAGATATCACTACCTTGATAGGCAGACTTAATTTCTAGTAGCAAACTTCTTAATTTCTATTATTCGAATCTATGAAGGTAAATAAGTCTATACTTATAGATACATTAATATATTCTAAAAATTAGTATTGCCAAACAAACAAAAAGGGAATTTAAAATAAAATTTTTAATGGGTGCATAATACAATTATTAGTAGTAAATTCAAATTGAAAAAGTAAAACAAACTCAATAATTTTTCCATTTTATAAAATTTCAATGGAATAATAAATAACAATATATCTATAAATGTGTTCTATATACTAAAAGTAAAACATCATATTATTAGCAATAATATATAATTGGGCTGTGCCCGTAATGTTTTAAATAAATAAATAATGAAGTATTGAAATCATGGTGTAATTGATTGGATGTTTATTATTTACGGAAATCATATTATTTAACTATGTATACAAATATTATAGCAGAAAATTATTTTATTATTAGCAGTTCATATTTCCAAAGGTTATTTTGTGTTTATAACTTTTTTTTTCTTCTTGTTTAAGTTTTTTAGCAATACAGACACATTGCCAACATATTTTATTTATTTCCTGAGGCGGGAACTTCGTTTGCTCGAGTTTGAGTATTCTCCCCTGCCTCAATATATAGAATATAAAAAAATCCTATTATTGTTTCTTGTCGCTATTTTGATGTGAAAGTAAAAGTTCTTTGTATTCTTTAGGTTTTATATTGCATTATAAAATACACCATTGACGTGGTGGTGATGTCTATATAATGTGTATATATATATAAAAAAAAACATTTTCGAGAAGCTGTTTATATAGGACTTAATCCATTTATTGTTCAATGTACATTTTTAGCTTTCCAGTTCCAAAAAAGAGGCAAAAAAGACAGCGTTAAGCATTTGTAATCTGTGCTATTTTTAGGAAGTGGTTAACTTCGTGTAATGCAATTTTAAAAATATTGTTTATTATTTATACTTATAACAGGTCCCAACATAACTAAAAGGGTACGAATATAATTCAATGACGTAGCGTGGAATATAAACTAGACTTGAAATACTCATTAACTAGTGTACAAGTGGACGATTATGGCTATAATTCGTAACATATACAAATTAGTGGGAAACTGGTAGCCGGTAGGGTGTATCAGTTGAACCAATGATAAGCTTTTGAAGAAATCTCAAGTTGTAGTATCAGTTATCTATTGGCTAAAGTTGTCAAACCTAATTTATGTAGAACAGATGAGTAGTCTTGGATATGAAGTGGTAAATATATTGCATGTTAAACGATTGTGATTTGTGTATTATATAGGGCAGTTTTTTTTTTGTTTTTTTGTAGGAGGAGCACAGCGAGAATGAGTATCCCAACTAACTTAGAGTATTTTACTGTATTCCTATAATCTTATACTCGAAGTTTTGCGGATTATGGTCTAAGTGAAAAAACTGCAGTATTTACGTGTGTTTTATTTTAAACATTTGATCTTGGAACAGATGATCGTCAACTGCCGTCACAATATATATATATTTATATTATATAATTATGTCATAGTTTAACATTGCAGCCAGTCAAGTACAAATGTACGATAATATTAGGACAATATTTAAGTTCAAAATTTGCATCAAAAGAGACAAAACGAAAAAGAAATGCATAAACCGGACTGGATACAGAGACGGGATATTGAGAACATTCGTCGCGCTTCACTCCAGTCACTTGAGCGTGGGATAATAGTGTATAATTATAACAAACTTGAATCGAAAAAAATGAGTTTGAACGGAAATTGTTTTACTATACTTAGAGTTAATGGAACGTTTTTTTAAGTGTAAAGTTACTCAAAAATTATACACTCAAACGATTTCAAACACGAACACCATATTAACATTTATACCCTATTAAAACAAATACAAAACTATAATAACATCATAAAAAGCCACCTTAATTCAAACTTTAAAAACTTATAAGACATTTTTATATTTACGATAAAGCACTGATTTATAGTTACCTATGATGAAAAATGGGTTCGTATTTAATTTTTGGGAGGTGAAGTGAAAAAAATGAAGTTGAAAAAATAATTCAAATCTTAAAATAAAAAACCTGAACGAATTTTCTTTGTTTAAATATCCAATAATTTCATCCAAGTTTTAACATAAAATAAATATAGCTCAAAATAACTTAAAATAACCTTAGCTGTAAGAAATGAACATTTTATACATTTTTAATTTTTAAATTTAAATTTGATAAATTTTGTCTAAATTCGAACTTTAAATGCTTAAAGAAAAAAAAACTGTACCTAGGTATGTATTTTTAATATTTTTAAACTGCTATTGTAACATATATCAGGAGTCTTGTATTACATTTTCACGCTTTTTGAAGTAACGAATAAAATAATATGGATATTTATAAAAAAAAAAAAAACTAAAAATATTGGAAACTGAAAATGTCCGTAAACAGATAAAAAACTAGTCAAAATATTAATATTCAGTAAAAATGTCATGGATCTACGGTAATTTGTTATGGACCAAAAAATAAAATCGATTTTGTCAAAAACAAAGATTTTGATTAAAAATTCCCGTTTTTCCTTCATTTTTTTCCTTTTTTTACTTTCGAAAACTACTGGGAATTTTAAACGTTGACCTCTCCAATGCACCAACTAGATTCACTTTCCCACCGGAAAAGATACTGAAGTTGACAGTTAAGTATTATTTTAAGTTTTAACTACTTGTCGTGTACATAGGCACAAAAGAAAAGTAAAACATACATCATTGTAAAATCAATAGGTAGGTACATTCATCGATCCACTCAGAACCTAAAATATGTATCTTCAGCAGAAACAATTTAGTGTGGTTAACTTTAATATTATAGATCATATTTCTTTGGTCATATACATTTTTAATTTGCACAATCTTTATTAATATTATAGGTAGTGAATTTACGTATTATCAAACTCAATGGTAAGGAAACATGTGGTTTTAAGGTGTTATACATTTTAGATGTATTATGAGTTATGATTCTTATGAGCATTTTAATAACGTAATTGTAAAAATCCGACGTACAATCAAAAATTATGTTCTTATCATATATAAATATAATCTGTCATTCTGTACTCTTAATGATTTTAACAACAAACATAATATGTTGATGATAAAACTAATATTTTAACTATTATATTTATCACATAATCTAGTATATGCTGTATACGACAAACATTAAACTCCTAAAAACGTATAAAATTGAAATTTACAAAATCAATTAACCACATGTAGTATAACCATGTAGAGACACGATATCGTGTACCTATAATTATTTTAACGAAATATTATGTTATTTGCTGTCAAACCATAAAGTGGCAGGAAAATTAATTATTATACTATGCTTTGTAGTGGTTCTAGAAATAGTTGAAATTCAAAATACCTCCTCGGCCCCGATATGTATGCGTCGGAATGTAATATTGTATATATATGTATCTAAGTGACAAATGGCCAAAGGATCTTCTTATTTATCCCAATTAATAAAATAAATAATATAACGGGCAGTGGACTTTACCTTTAAAATCCCAGGAACTTGTAGCTTATTATGCATGCACATTATTATATATATATGTTGTGTGTGTATTACTATACGCCCCGGGACGTGAAAGTGCCCATATTCCATTTGATCACAGACGGTCCAAGCTTTTTGCACCGTTAGAACACTGCGCGAGACCATTTTTATGCATAAATAAAATACCATATAACACCGAACAGAGAGTGTTGTAAATAATATACAGCCATAGTGCTGCATAGAAGTGTTGTAGAAAACGGTTAAAAACAAAATAATAATAATATATCATGTAGGTAGGTTTTATATATTTTTCATAAGATTTTCTCCACTGCAATCTGAAACTGAAACGTCCGTCTATGTTTTTTTTTTTATATAATATATATTATACTGTCAGTTGGACATTGGTCGGGTTTATTAGTTTTTTTCCTTCTCGATTGGATGTCGATTCATGTGTCTGATTTTTCTAAAAATTAAAATGTTTATACACATTGATTTCAATATTATGAACTTTCGCATTAAGTTTTAAATCTGCAACAAAATATTGTGAAGAAGATACCATCCAACAAGGTTATAATAATAATTGGCCAACAATATGGATTTAAATAAAATAATATTAATTAGGAAAAAGGTAGGAGTAGGTGTATTATCCGACGTCATTACGTCGAGTACAAAGTGTAGGTATATTAAAATCCTTAAGTCACAGATGGGGTGTTTCCGTAATAGATTGTTATTGATTGAACTCGTAGCTCATCACAATATTCAGGTACAAGAAAAAATTATTTAGCTCTTGTAAATTAAACCTATACCAATTATTTCAATTAAAAGTATTAATGTATATTTTACTAAACTTTAGAGGACCATAGTTAATAAACTAGAGAACCAAAATTGATAATTTGACTATCAACATTTTCTGAAAAAAAAGCTTTACCGGAATCCATTAAAAAATATACTAGTTACCATTTAAAGAATAAAGTTGGTTTTGCTATTGGTAGGTACACCTGCATGTTTAAAAATTTTGAAATTGTTATAAAAAAATTGCCTGTCAAAAATAAAGAAATATGTTTTTTTTCGTTTTATCGAAATTCTATGCCGTCGATCCATAATCGTTAAAAACCCCTCGTACAATGATATAAGATACACCCTGTATATAATATATCTATATAATTTACATAAAAGTATAAGTATTATGAAATTACACTATGGAATTATTCTATCGAATTCAGATAAGGTCGAAAAATACCTATAACAAACGTACATGTAATCCAGCCGCCATGTAGTACATTTCTATTAAGTTTAATTCTATTTAATTAAATATACGATTGTACGAAAAAATAATAATAATCGTTACATTTTTAATACCAACACGATTTGGGTGTCGAGCGACATCCCTATAATGTGTTCACTTTTTTTTTATTCTTCTTACCGACATGGTTTCAATATTTTTAGTATTAAACTACACGGTAAACGTAGACACCAGCTATATCAGAAAAAATAATTTCAAAAGATTAATGGACTTATGGAGCAATATCACTCTGATGAAAAAATTTAAAAGCATACATACAAAATTAATGCATAAAAACTCTTGTCGAAGCGCTCAGAATCAAGTGCACTAATAAAATATTTTAATATTGATGCCCTTTTAAATCTTAGAAAAAACTGGGTATAGTTTTAATTATTTTTAAGAACGAATAAATATTTTGATTTAAACTCAAACATTCCAGAAGTATACAATTTTGTTTTTAATATCACAATGAATATTAATCTTTCACTGAGTAGTTAAAACTTAAATATAATATGAGAGTTGAAATAATTTAAAATTTAATTTAAAAAAATAAAGAATTCTAAGTATATTATAAATTATTTATATAATATATTAAGTAAAAATAATCGTTTTATAGTTATTTATATTAGCGAATTAGTATAAATTACCTTTTGTATTATAATATGGAAGTAAAAGTAATGTTTTCTTGAATAAACGACCCATTTAAGTAATTTGAATAATACTTTATTAAATGTCCACAGTTAAAGTATGCAACTCGATTTATTCATTGAAAATAAATCAATTTAATTAAAAAAAACTGCAGAGTAATACCATTTATTTTTAAGAGTTCAGGTCTTTTGAAAATAATACATAAAAGGTAAATTTCGATCGTTGTCCGTTGATGTGAAAATAATTTCTTTTAATGATCGATTTTATAAGAAAAATGTATTCCCAATGTTTGCACTCAAATCTATATTAAATATTATTTTATTTTATTTATGTCCAATTATGTTTATATATATCTAACTAAACACTAAAACCATTGAAGGTATACCAAAGCACAATAATAGGTGTTAAAAAAAAATAATACTCTTTAGAGCAACGATATACCTATTGTTAATGGAGAAAAAACAAGCTTATTGCTCATCATTTTTTTTAAATAGAACACATAAAAGAAAAAAAAACATGAAAATTTAAACATAAACATCCATAGTTAAGATATTATTTTTCATAACTCTTCAGTTTTAAGAGCACATTAAATAATAAAAATCTACACAATATTTTCATTATCAAATTAATTAGTGTTTATATACTATTGTCTCTGTGACTATGTGTATAATGAAATACTTTTTACTAATAATTAATATGTATGTAGTATCTAGTATGCACATACTACACAGTACCCACTATATTGTGTGATGTCAACAAATATCTATACAATAAAATTAATCGTTTTCAACATAATTTATTTAATTCCTTACAGCTGCTGCTTTTTTTAAGTATATTAAATTATTACATATTTTGTAGTCATAAAAAAGAATTGTTACGATAGTGAAAAAAAAATGTCAATTAAATTAAAACTGTTAATGGATACGATGAGAAAATATTTAAAACGCATTGTTAAGCTGAACGAGTTAAATTTAAAATAATTATAGCTCATCCAGCAAACACGTTCGTTTTGGTCGACGAACATTCAGGTCTCCCAGGAACAGCCCAACATTCATTAATTGAATCGTTGTGTGCAAAATACCATCACCAATATTTGTTATATGCAATCAACTATAATTGTGCGAAAAAATAGAAACTATTTCATTTTCTTTGAAACGAATTGAGAAGGCTTGCAAATTTCACAAACGGTCATATTTATAAATATAGGTCATGAGTAGATATTTATAAAATGACATATACTCATATCTACACAAATACATACGTATACACACATACATCCGTTTAATTTTGCAATTACTATGAATCTTCGCCGATAATCATGGGTCAATTATAATTTTTAATAATATAAAAGAACTCTGGATACACATTATACACAATATACTATAATGCATTATTATATATAGAACTATACACACAACATACTGCAGTTGTTGAAGTGTGTACGAGGGACAAAAGTCACAGACAGATTTGCCGCTACATTATTAGGGAATTACCTCGAATACGTCTTTATTTGTTTAAATTATAAAAATGTCCATCTCTCATTTATTTTATTTTACCACGAATTTCTATACTGAGGTGCATGTGATCTTGGACCTGTCATAGATAAAAAAAAATATATTCTTATACATATTAATAACTCTATACCTAGCTATAGGTAATCCAAATAAAATACCTAATAAAATGATTCGTTCAATATACTTCCGAGTGTAGGTGCGTGCTCACGACAGGTCATATAATACGATGAATTGCAGGAGTTAAATCCATCTATTAAGAGCACGTTTGTTAACATTTGCAAACGTTCACATCCACGTTAAGCTGAAAATATATTATATACACCCAACGCTTCAATACACGTTAGTTGAACATTAAATCAAACCATTTTAATAATTCAAACAGCATATTTTGAGCCTACCTACCTGTTGCTTTTAATTTTGACTCAAAATATGGTAATTTCTAATAACAAAACAGTAAGCGAAACTAGGCAATGATGTTTAGAAAATCGAAAATGACGATCAATATATATATTTCAATGAACTGTATATTTTGTTTTATTTCAGATCCCTATCTTTACAAATTAAATTCTTTACTAAATTAAATTTTTATAAAATTATAATAATTTAATTTTTTTTTATTTTGCTCAATACTAAATAATTTTGGCACTATAAAGTTTTCCCATTAAAGATTATATTTTTACAACATTGTGTCTTACCAGAATTATTTTTTAATAATATTAAAGTTTCAAATAATAAGAATATTCGCACCTCAGGTAAATATTTCACTGGCAACAGTAAGAATTTCTATTTTAACCTTTTGTTAGCGTAAAGCGTAAGACATGACGTGTGTTTCTTATTTACTTTATTAATTTGAAAAGTTTCTTAACGTAAATAACATGACAAAAGATCTCCATCTAAAATATTTTTTTTTACAACGTCTCTTTTAACGACGTATTGTTTCCGGTTATTGTAGCAATTATATTAAAACTAACAAAGGAAACATTATATTATACAAATGGCATGTCAGCATTAAAGTAATACTTCATAGTGAGAATATTACATTTTTTTACAAGTGTATAACCAAAGTTGTGGGTTACAGGTATTTGGTATACCTAATATGCTTATGCAATTGATGATTTATTTAATCCTCAAATATTACCACAAATTACAAATAATATGGACACATCTCACATTAGGTACATAAATATGTAGGTATGAATTATTATATACATTTTTATTTGAAACAAATAAATTATAATAACAGTTTAGATTTAGATATTCATATTATAATATTGACTTATTAATAAAGTGGTCAGTGCCGAGTTTCAGGTTAGTGAGTTAAGGACTAACGACTATAGTATATTGTGTAAAAATAACATTTTTATTCGTTTAAAACACCTGGGTAAAATGTAACTTGATTATACAGTTTGTTGGTCAAATACAGGCCTAAATGCTGTCTGGCCCTTGCAACAAGTAATTATTAGATTTTCTTCTATAAAAAAGAAAAATGGATACTTTTGACACGGATAAAGTCATATTTTCTTCGACAAGGTACGTTTACGTGTTTTTTTTTTTTAAAAAAAGTACTTGTATTCAAGGCTCAAAAATAATTGTATTTTATACGTATTCATGAGACAGGCACATATCTGTTTAAAAATATTTTAGATTACAATTGAAACAATTGTTTTTGCATATATATTTTTTATTTTATTCTTTGAGAAAACTCTTTTTGAAGCAATGAAAGTGTTTAAAAAAAGTTTTTTTACATAAACCATCTATAGATTGGAAAGTTCAGAAAGTTGAAAGAAAATTGTGAAAAACAATAAAAAAAAAGACATTTAAAGTTTGAAAATACTTTTTAGAAGCATAAAAATGTTTTGATAATAAACAAATTGATTTGAATTTGGAGGTAGAATATGTAATATAACTTAAAAGTATGGAACATTTTATTTTATGCAATATTGATTATTGTAAAAAAAAAATTAGGAAAGCCCACTCTACGAACATGTTAAATGGTATATTCCTAACCTAACCTAAATAAAACCTAACCTAACCTAACCTAAATAGTATATTCATTAAACTATTAAATAAATAATATTGATAATAATTATAGTAACATTTTGTAATAATAATCATGTTACGAATAAAATATCCATCTCCTTTTTAATCAAATCAAATATCATAACAAAGGCCCAGAGTGAGTTATATGCATTTGCATGTTTTTTTTTTTTTTAACAGTGCAAAAATTAGTTAAATAAGCTACAAGTTTGAATTATAGTCAATAGATCCGGACTATACAAAATTGTATTTTGTATATTTTTGCATAATTAGTCATTTTTTTTATGTGTACTACATATTTCTATATTTTACGAATGCCGATCATACCCATTTTTTTTACTACCTATTGTGTGTTGGTTTTTCCGGGCTATTCCGGACGAGTCATCATTAAGGAAAAACTATTTATTCGACGTATAGTGTATACGAACAGACCATTGCCATAATCCATAAATATTGATAAAAATCGTGTACCTAATATAATACAACTATTACAACTAGGATATTCCCTCTGTTCTTAATTTGATCTATACTAATATTATAAAGTTGAAGAGTTTGTTTGTTTGAACGCGCTCCTTTCAGGAAGTACTGGTTTGAATTGAAAACTTATATTCTTATGTTGGATATCTAGTTCATTTATCGAGGAACACAATATAGGCTGTATAACATCACGCTACGACCAATAGGAGCCCGGGGAGGGGCTCAAACAAGGATTTTGAGATTTACGATGAAAACGTTTGTTTATAAATGGTTATAGGAGAAATAATCAGTAGAAGTAGTATTTATTTATTTTTGGTTTCCATTGGCTACTCGGGCAGACCGGGTACAATAATGCATAAAATCTCATTTTTGTACATTTGCCTACCGAGGTGGGTGAGTTGCACTTATATAGCCGCTCATCGCCGTTGTCCGCCATCCGACGTAGTGGCTGAGTTTCCCTTAATGCAAGAAGTTACGCCCAAGAGTAGTTGAACAATCACAATTTTTTTAAGAGTTCTCATTTTTTACTGGTAACGGAGTGCACGGGATTGGCTTTTATTAATTAGAATGCATTTTCGTTTACATATTTTGGGATATTTTAAGTGCATATTTCAATAATAGTCAATGCATATTTCGTACGTTTTTAGTGCATATAATTTTGGGCCTTAATCATAACTATATACAAGTATGCAGCTTCAGATGGACACAACGGTGAAAAACTAGTACAACTTAAAAAGACTTAAAACTTTTAGTTTAAAATTAATATCATCTACAATTCAATAATCTCAATAAATATTTATTTTTTAATCACTTTTATATACCTACCTACTATACACAGTAAAGTATTATATAGTTAAACATTTTATAACAATAGTAAACTATCGTATTCAAAAAACGGTGCTGAGTGAAGCTCAGTTAAAGCCTCAAATCTCAATGGCTAAAACTTCTTAATATCGTTCGCTTTTCTGTGGGGTTTCCTTCATCAAAATTCTACCCTATTATATTTAAGTACATTTTTAATACATTTAAATACCAACCAAAAACATTTTTCACGGCTAAAACACTTTATTTCAATAAAAATATTAGTTAAAATCAAACATTCTTTGTTTTGTTCAGAGTTTAAAACGATAAAAACATTTAATAACACTAAAAATCTTATAACGTTGTTGTTCATTATTCTTTATATAGATGTTATAATAGGTGTTAATATCCTTTAAATCCCTGGAAACATTAAAATCCTTCATCATAAATAGGGAATAGATACCTTGAATATATTATATAATATGCTAATATGCATATTTTGAAATACCCTATCTTAATTGGTTTTCATTCCATAATAATCAAATAAATATTGGGAACTTACAACTTAAAAATTGTTATTTTATTTGTGTCTTCAGTCATTTCCGATACGTAGCTACAAGACAATTAATTTTCAAATTGAATAATTGGAACTCAAACAAAGTTCAAATATAATAAAGCACAAAAGCTTCGCTTTAAATTTATCTATTGGTTCATTTCAATACAAATTAATTTTTTAGGTACCTTCGATATCAATATATTGTTAAAAATATAAAATAAAGATTATTCGTAGCTTTCAACTGATACAATTATTGTATTTTTATTACTGTACTTATTCGGTACACAATACATTAATATTCATGGTTATTTATGATGAAAAAATATTATTATAATTAGGTATAATATACCTATAATTAGTTATTATATTATATAATAATTGTTCCTTTTGAGTCCATTCCTTTTTCATCTCGTTGCAATCACACCATGTTTAACCGGAAAAACTAAGTTTAAAAACCTTATTTTACTGTATACATTATTGGGGATTGAAAGTTTATCAATAATCAGGCCGGCGGGGGGTGGATCTGTCACGGGAACATGTAAAATAACATACAAATGATACACAGCGTCAACGTTACATCTTATCACTTTCAATCGCCAATAGATAAATCATAGTGTTTTACCGTCATGATGTTACCGTCTGAAATTACAGGTCAAACCGTTTTGGATTTCTCTTTAATGTTACATGGTACAATCAGATTTTTTGATTAGAGCATTATCCGTTAAACATGATGTGATTACCACGGGAATAAATGAAAATAGACTCAGTAAGAAATAAATGTAATATATTACTGTCCTACCTGCAGTGCAAGTTCCTTCTAGTAGGCAATATACAGTTTTTGGGCAAAAGTATTCGAATACGTAAATATATATAATATTCATTACATTTATAATAAATACTCTTCAAAAGTGTATGTACTACAATCTGCTTTTTGTAAATACTTTGAAAAATGTATAAGATGTTCCATTAGTAATTGTTCTGAATTTTTCCATATACACAGTATAATAATATTATGTTTAAATTATATTTTATTAACTCTATAGGCTGCTATATCGTATCGTATGTCTGTAATTGTAGCCTTAATAAAAAATTGGTAGTTTAACACTGTCAAAATTATTGTACCTATTAAACGTCATTATTATTAAAAAAAAAAGTTTTCCTAATAAACTTGTTTTAATATAATTTATGGAGTTAAATGAACGTGAGTATTTATTTTATTTATCTCAATAGTTTATTATTTTTATTATTAGAGGTATGCGTCAAACAAATTTTCAAAGAGACTAATTATTTTTTAAATTAATATTTTATCACAATTTTAAATATTAAAACTTTTGGTAGGAAGGAGTACTTGATAATCCGTCATCCTTCCCCTCATCAGTGCATTACTGTTTTCAATCAGAATATAATTCAATGAATTAACTATATACATAATATTATGTACGGAATATATTGTACACAATTTGGTGAAGTTAAGTTAAAAATAAGTATAAGAAAATATTTGTCCAAAAAGTATCTGTATTTCTACTCAAACCCCAATTACTTATTTCATCAGAATTCAAATATTTTTGAAAATTATCATAAATAATTTATAATACTATAATACTTTTATACATTATACGTATCTTTTACGAACCTGATAGTTAGTATGATTATTAGTTATTTTTATTACTTATCAGGATTGTAAAATATAAATTGGTAATGGTGTAATATAACACAAATCACAATATACAATAAACATATATAATATATTTATATAGTATACTATTATGTATTGTACTGTAAATAATCTAAGTACTATAACTTTATGGGGGCCTAGCTATTATCTACTACAACAGTCAACAAAATTACAAGGTACCTACACTGTATTACACATAAACAAAATAAAACACGAAATATTATTTTTCGTTAGCATTCATTCACACTAATCAGTGGATCAATATTTTTTTTCAATCTCTTGATTGGACGAAAAAAGTATGAAAATGATTTTATAATATTTTTCTAAATTTCTATTTTCCTATCAAATTTTTATACTTGAGATATGTATATTATCTAATATTATCATCTGATAAATACAATATAAATCTATTAAATGCTATACACCTCTGTATTACAGCATTTTCCTACCTACCTACCTATAATAGTTAACTAAAATATGGTTTGGGAACAAATACTATGGTTAAGAAGGTATAAATTTTACGACTCATCTTAACGACTTGAATTGGAAAAGTTGAAACATAATTTACAAAAATAATTATACATACCTATAGGTACTGCGGTGTTTAAGTATATTATATAACACCACACTATACTACCTAAGAATACAAATGTTTAAGTCAGCAAAGCAATTTATTTATGTCTATGTTTTACAAAATAGTTTTTTATTGTGAAAAAAAGCTTCAATCGTCAGAGGATGGTTCTGACAGCAAGTTTGATGTAGATTGTACTAAAGGAGTTAAAAATATAAAATTCTCAATACTTTTAAAAATAATCAGAAAAATCAAGAAAATTATGGAAAAATAATTTTGAGAAAAACCAAATATTTTTTTTATCTTAGGTATTAAGTAAACATTGTTCAAATGTGAAAATATAATATTCTGTATATAGAAATCAACTTATTGAACTTTTGATCTTAGGGTTAAAATAACTGACATAATTTCGTTGTTTTATTTAAGTACTTTATAATTATTGAAAATTAATTTAAAACTTGTATTATATTATAAATAAAAATACGTGAATTTAAAAAGAATTAATTAAATAGAATTTTAATTTAATGTAATTAATTGTTAAGTTTTTGAAGGAAAAAAATAATAAATTGATAAACTATATTTTACTTTTCATCAAAATTTAATTGATATGCGTACATTTATTTTGGTCCTTTGTCTGCATTTTAAATTATAAAATCAAATAGGTACTTTCTTCGTTTTGTTTTATTAGTAACTAAAAAAAATAACAAAACATCAACACAATATATTATACTATAGACGTTTGTACCTGAGAATTGTATTAAAAATGTTTAAACCTAAAACTTCCATGAAGTAATTTAAAATGTGAAGTGAAAAATATCAGCTAATTCTTATTAATTATGTAAATCCAATATTTAAATTAAAATAATATTAAGTAGTCTATACTCCATACGATATATATTTTCATACATATTTGTTTATCATTATTTATTTATTTGATATATATTATAGATTGTAATAGTATCCCTTTAAAAATCGGAAAATATTCAATTAAGATTTCTGGTGAAATTATTATATAGGTAGGTCTAATATTGATGTGTATAGCTTATAATATACAATTCAAAATGATGCTATATTATATATATGGAGATATGTAAACGTTTAGGATGAATTTTTGTCGTTGGTATGTTTTATATTTTTTATGGAAAAAATAGTAGTAATAATAACAACAACGACGATAAATATGGCACTATTACTTACACCGCGTAAACATAAAAAAATAAACAAATATAATAATATTACAGCTCTGTTTTTAAATTAATCATATTATTATACTATTATTATTTTATCACGTACTTGAACGTGAGCGGCGAATGCGGTGGCGAGTACTGGGATGGCGACAATCAGCAACAGATGGTTCATGGTGGTAAAAACGTGTGGTTCCCGACGGCGTGTCCCGCGATACGTGGTTTCGGTACAAATGACAGTGTCCAAATGCCGACTACCCTTTTATACCAACCACCGCTACCACCGCCGCCCACACCCACGAACAACCCCTCTTGGATGACGCAAAGGGGGTGACGGCACGCGGTCGCAAAACCTATAGTCGCAAAGACTGTACCGCGCACCACTACGATATTACAATAATATGATATTACTTACCTATGTATTAGTAAGTTATAACTTAAAATAAAAAATATTTTAAAATATTTATTCTGGGGAATCGAAACTTTCCGCCATTAAATTAGTCATTTGTATAGGTTTCTGTTTGTTCGTCTTTAAAATAATCGTTTGATGACGGAATAATTATGAGTATATTGTAATAATATATTAACAGGAGTTGAATATAATAGTGTGTAAGGACACTCGAAACCGAAGTTATAAATTACAATTGACGTTTTTACATTACCTGCTATTGACTTGCATAGTTTACAATAAAAATTATAATCACATGTAGGCCGAGTACACATTTTCCCTTGTTTGTGTAATAAGTATTATATACATTTTATGAGTTGATAAAATTCGAGAAAACCCTAAATCCTAAATTTAGAAATATATATTTTTAGTCTCAATTCGTATTTATAATACTGAAGTTTTAAAAAAAAAATTAATTTGTACAAAATAATAATGCTAGGAATTCCATCATATAACCATTTCGAAACTCTGAGCCCAACTTTGTTGAAGACAACTTAAAGTCAACAGCAATTAATTATAAAATCATCTTATTTCTCAAAAATATTTATAATATGTATAAGTTAATCCATGAAAACCCGTGTATTTATTCATAAGTAGCATTAATATTAAATATTTTTGTAAGCTAATAATCTAAGTTGTTGAAGCTGTACCAAGAATAAAAAATAAAATAAATAATAACTATTAAATATGCCTGACGAATTCGATCAATAAAATGTATAAATTAAAAATGTTTTAATATTACAACAATAAGTAGGTAGGTATTAATTAGTCTGCGTTTTCGTTCTTTATCGTTTACCCGCAGTAGCTACTTATACGTAAATACCGTAAATTTAATTTAAATTTAAATTATTATGCCAATTTGATATATTATTATTCCTTTTGCAAAAAAATCCAAACATTGTTAAATCTTTGGATTCTGTGAGTTTTATTTTATATATATTTTTTTTAAATATAAAGTCACATAACACGAAAACTAAATTCAAGGCATCAATTACGTATGTGGTATTAGTTTAAACGTCGTGTATAAGCCACTGCGCCCAGACAGCATTTTTTAATGATAATATTATCAAACAAAAAATTGCTGTCTGGGCGAGGTGAGTCTGACAGACTGACCTACGTCTACGGACCATCGCACGAGCACCGCGGCAGCCGTTTTCTGCGTATTATTTCACCCAGAGCTCTGCGGGTTCCAGTCGTTCCGACCAGTGGATGATCCAGAGGGTGGAAAAAGGGGGCATTCCGCCCCATCACCGTAATTTCCCTTTATTTTGCACTATGTTTAGCCAATTTTGTATCAAATGTTTGTACTACCCCCGCCCAAAAAATTAAGCCCTGGATCCACCACTGGTTTCCAGTGGTTAGGACTCCCTACAACGCAATCGAAACCAATTTCCGATCGAAGCTTACCCCCCCCCTGAAACTGTGTTAGGAAGCCCCCACGAGTACTATTGGCTTGCACCACGATTGTGCTCGATATACGCTCCCTCCCCCACCTCTCAATATTATAACACTTCATTGCTAGAACATCGACTTGTAGCCGTGTAGGACACGGTAGAGAATCGTCCTCCCGACTTAAGGGAGAAGGCGAGAGGTCAGAGCCAGAACTGCGCCACTCGCCGGTTTGTCCCGGAGACAATATGTATGGATAATTAATTATATATTAATTCTCCAATTACCAGCCGTCTCGTGCGCAATGCTGACCCTTATTTCCCTCTTTAATAAACAAGCCTATAGTTTCTGTTGAGTATTAATTTTATACTTCACTATACTACAGCACTTATGTAACGGACTCGTTCCGATTTGTAAAATAAATTAATACTTTCGTGACCTTCGATAGTTCGATACAGCAGCTCGTCCCGAAGTATGTAATCCAGCGGTTTTGCTCCACAAAGCGTCATGGGTCGGTGGCCTATATGGTGACCACCCCGCGTGGGTGAGCATATTACCATACTGAATTTGTTTTTATTTCGGCCGCTTTCTTCTCAGCTTAAAAGGTCATCTTACGGCCTCCACACACTTAAAAGGAAGCAGTCCAGGGTGTATCATCGAAAGGGGCAGCTGTCTGCCGTCGTGTTTTCAATATCCCGTGGCAACCCCCTCTCTATAAATGGTTATTAAGGACACCCGCTATCCACGATACCTCCAGACGCGATCTACCTATACCATATACCTAACGAATACGAAACCACGGTTTGACGCCCTTTGCGCGCTTGACTGTGATTTTGCTGGATACAAAATATAACAGTCCAAAAATCGTTATTGTACTATACTATACTATGTCTACTATAATACCTATCGTCAATATATCACATATATAGTCGTAATAAAGACTTTATGATTCTATTATAGTTCATACATATCAATTTGTTCCATTGAGCTATACTCTTAGAAATCTATATAATTTGATAATACAGTAGGTAGGATAAATATTAAATGTATATAACATAAGAATTAAGAAATACTGAGAGAAATATTTCCATGTATAATTAGAATCAGGATAATAAATTATTATATTATATACATTTAAACGAACAAACCTCGTATTTTAATCAACGTAAATTTAATTTAAGTCATAGAATATTCATTACACAAGTAAAAAATTAAAGTATAAAATAACTAATTGAATTACAATGGCGTATTTAAGACTTTTCAAATGGGCAAATGGTATTTTATCAATTATCAAAACACTTATAATTAATAAAAATACAAATTTTAATTACCTCTTTATTTATACCTTCTCCCCCCACGTACGATAATATAATAAAACATGAACTATTATGGTAATAATATATTATATATTATATATTATATATTTATTATATTATATTAATGGTGTATAATTTTAAAAATAACTTGCGCCGTTACATTAGTGTTTTTGTTGTTATGGATTCAAGTCAAAACAAAATACTAAATTTTTGGAATAGATTAGGTGCACAGTATACTGTACGGTTTAATAATATAAACGTTTCATTATTATTTATTGACCCTCTAGAATTTGTAATTTAAGCATACTTGTACAAAAAGCTGTTAGAAACTGCTGAGTTTCACTGTTTTAATGAAAAATCTTCTGTCTAGGCATTTGCGTAGACTGTTCTCAGAGTTCAAAACCAAATTAATCAAATTGTAATATTATACATAAAACTTCAAAATCCACATTTCACCGTTAGAATGATAATAAAGATTTTTCGAAGACTTACACATTTTCACCGAAATGGCTAAAAAAAAACAAATACAATTTTTTACTCTTACATAATATTTACTTCAAAATAAATTGTAAGAGCTTTACTATTATTCCTACTTACGATAATCATAAATTATATAACTATATATGGAGGTAATATATATTCATGGAATGCATCCGTCCCACTGGCAACCGTTTTCCAGCGCGTATTGCAGACATTGGTCATGTCCGTTTGACGCGGCCTCGTCACACGTGGACATGTCCCAAAGGCAGCCGTTATTGTGCGCGTACATTAGACAGGGCAGGTGGCCGCCGGCCGCGGCTGCTTCGCATGTTGTGCTGCCCCACAGACAACCGTTTTCGTGGGCGTACACCAGACATGCCAGGTGGCCGTTGGCCGCGGCTTCCCGGCACGTGGCCGAGTCCCAGGGACAGCCGTGGTCGTGCGCGTACCGCAGTACGTCGATGTGCCCACCGGCCGCGGCCGCCTCACACGTGGCCGCGTCCCAGGGACACCCGTTGTCCTGGAGGTATGCTAGACACTCGAGTTGGCCACGACCGGCCGCTTTCTCGCACACGATCCAGTCCCACGGACAACCATGTTCCCGGAGGTACGCCAGGCACTCCAAGTTTCCGTTGGCCGCGGCGTACTCGCACACCGACTCGTCCCACGGACAGCCCCGGTCGCGCGCGTACTTAAGGCACTCGAGCTGTCCGCCGATGGCAGCCTGGACGCATATGGTTCGCGTCCACGGGAACCCGCGACTTTCGGCGAACGCCAAGCACTCCATGTGTCCACTGGCTGCGGCCTTTTCGCTCATCGAGTCAGTAGTTGTACCGTATATGTCATCGTCGTCGGACGATGTGGCTCGAAAAGAGTTCGACAACAGGTATGAAGGGGTACTGTCACGGTGTGAGATTGCGGTTGACCCTTCAAAAAAAATATGACGTTTGACTATTATAACAAATACATTAAACGACGTATTATATGGGAAAATCTTCCCAAAGTCCTGCCACTACTATTTGAATAAATACTTGTGGAGCTCAAAATTCCTATCACCGATCACACGAGCTGCTCAACGTTATTATATTCGATCGATCGATATCGTATGTGCCGGTTCGGATTAAGAGATATAAATGTAATCGACCAGGGTCGTGGTATTTAACTTTTGATTTAAACGACAAATAAGTGACAGAGGTTGGGTTGTGCAAATAAGGGTAAATAGTGCGACAATATTAAAGTTTGCTATTCAGTCCCCTTTTAACCTTCATATTCGTTCAGTCCATATAGTGTACCTTAATATCTTTACATTTACCGTCATAGTTTAAATCAAAATCGTCATCAATATTATTTGATTTTGTCTCGTTCTTCAGGTATCTCAACACATCGATACAGCATGGTGCAATTTCGATTTTTAAAGTCTCCAAATCATCATAAAATGCTCTTTCATCGTCATTGCAAACACAGTACGCTAGCTTGGCTAGAGAAAACATTTTAGAGATCTGCAAAAAAATTAACATTTTAATAATATATTATTAGTATAACAAATACATTCAACCAAAAGTTTTCGTAGGTTCGAATGGTTCAAATCATTTAGTTTAAAAATTTTGAATAACATATTCAAAATATTTTGAATGTTCTAATGTTAAAAAGTGCCTATATAATATAATATATATTATGATATAAGGTTTTCCGCCCCCACTCTTTTTAAACTCGTTGAGATATAAATATACATAGGTACTTATACAGGGTGTAACAGAATGACCTGAAAAAAAAATTGATACTGGTTAAACATATTACATAATAACAACAATCGTGAAAATTATATGAATAGTAAATAATTTCAGAAATATACCAAAATATATAAAAAGAATATTTTGAAAAAAGTTAAAACACATCAAATTAATTTACTCCTAAAAATAATAATAATTAAAAAAATTTAAAAAAGAAACTACTTGACTTAAATAAACGATTTTACCATCAACAATTTGTTTATTAATTAGATTTATAAATTGGTATTTTGAATTTTCCCAAAAAAATTCGAATATTTTTTAAATTTTTTATTTTCAGTAGGTATTTGAAAAAATATGTTGTTGTTTTTTTAATATAAATGACGGACGTAGTACTCTACTTGACATTTTCCACTTCAAACAAAATTTATGATCATAAATATGTTTTATAATGTTATATGCCCACCACTATAGAGACTATAGAGACGCTTGTTTTACAGAATATAATAACGCCTGTATGTAGGCGTCTTATCTTAGATATTTTGCTTATGCGCGACAAGACTATATAGTATCGGTCCTGTCGGCAATTCAGTCTAGAACTCGACTCATTCGAGCTAAGTAGTGAGCTCGTAGTATAAATCATATTTTTTAAAACTAATAAAGTATAATATTCTCATATAAATCTAAAACGTGTATTCTTTTATTAATAAACTATTAAACAACATTTGATTATCACCCGCTACACAGAGAACGGTTTCAACAAATTGTCGTCTTCGGATACAACCAGAGACACAATATAAAATATAACAGAACATCACAGGCATACGCAGTGGCGTTCATAACAATAATTAACCGCATTAGTTGTATATATACCTATTGGGAATTAGATAATTTTTTCATTTTATTCTATACCATCCGACGTCATTAGGTGAATATGTATGTTAAGGTGTTGTCTTGCATCTTTGGTCACTAGTTCTTAGTAAAGCGATGTATTCACGTAGCTAACTATCGAAATATGGTTGACTTTAATAATACTCCTATTTAGCTGTTCAGTGGTGGTTCTAGAGCTATAGATTTTGAACGAACAGTGCAATCTCCTGCACAAAACTGTTAAGTATACAGTTTAATATTAATATACGTTATCTCTAACAAAAGTTCCTATTCTATCGAGAACAAGCTGATTCTATGCATCCTTATTTGACACCTTATATTCGTTAGAACGCAGCATATCTCTCGACTGAGTATACAATTTATAACTCAAATGCCAGTTGTGCAAAAAATATGATAATAGGACTTAATTTGCATTAATCTAAATTCCATAAATAAAAATTGTATAAACCACAAAAAAAATATAATATATTTATATATCATCCATGTTTAGCAACTCTATAACGGTATATATTTCATCATAATGACCATGATCATTTCGGATTGAACCCATATTGAATACAAAATTAAAACTATACTATAGGTTTGTATACCTAATGATCAAAATTTCTCTTAGGACTAAAAAAATTGAGAAAAAATGATATAAATATTAAAATATAAATCACATTAAGCAAATATTTGGTAAAATAATTTTAGCAACAGTAACAGCGATATGTACGTAATTTAAAGTTTAAACCTATATAATAATATAGTAATTTTTGATTCTTGTTGGGTTAGGTTTTATATATTACACTCTATAATACGGTATGCATACAATTAAAGAATTTAAATACCTTTTATATATGTTGTGTCAATCGGTCCGTCACGATTTTACTACCAAATATATCTAGTAGTATCGTCGATTTTATATTCAAAATTTAATCCGAAGATATTTTATTAATATTAAATTTCGTAATTATGCCTACTACTGTGATTTAGTATATAATATTATGATAATATGTAGGCTACTATAGCAGCCAATGATTATTATAACACTGTTGACCATTTTGTTTGGTAACCAATAAAAATATTTAAATATGTCGATTTTTAGTTTGGCAATATATTTATAGAATAATAATATATTATTACATTATAATAATCAATAATGACTTTATTTTATTTCAGATTTTTATAGACTCTTAGTTTAGGTGTAGAAAAGACAAAATAAAGCTTGTGCTTCGCCTTATGGTTGTGGTTTTTTTTTTTGTAAATCAATAAAACAAAATGACAAGCTATAGTTAATTCGTTAAAATGCTGAAAAAAAGTTAAACTTAATTCAATTAGCTACAAAAACAAGGAACATTTTTTTTTCGATGAATAAAGGATAATGTTTGTGTTATATTGTTTAAGTAATTTTTTATTGACTTTTTATGATTAAAAAATCAACAAAAAATAACAAGTATTTTCTATTTGATTTTCAGTAGTTACAAAGAAATGTTGAAATAAAAATACTATAAAGGTATACCTATAAAGTTAAGTACAAAAAATAATACATATTTCCACAAATATTTATCACTTTTACTAAGACAATAATATTCTGAACCCATAGTATATGATTCCAATGAACATTTCGTGCAATATTCATTTAGGAAAATATTTCATTTGGTTTCTGCTATGCCCCATTGCCCCCCTCCCTCTTATTTCCGCTGACGAGTATAATTTTCCGGACAACGGTAATTTGGCCGATAACATAATATAGTAATAACAAATATAATATACACACATGATATCGGTTCGTTAATACGGTGTGTGTGTGTGTGTGTGTGTGTGTGTGTGTGTGTGTGTGTGACACGAAGTCCACAAAACACTTGAACTCAGAGTTAATAATTTTCCACGGGCCGATAGACAATCGAACCGGAAACGCGGACGTCTTCGACTAGGTACACTGGCCACCAATTGCAAACGCACTCATAGGCGTACTCGACGGTTATAATATTATTATGGCAATTAAATGAAATAAATCGTGTTCGTCACGGCGGTGATTATTCACATTACGATGGCGATCGCAGCCGATCGTCGTGTGCATACCTATACGGTTTAAATACGGTCGTCCGAGGCTCAGTGGCCCTACACGGAAGATGAATCGGTTACAAGCAACTACTGTGCTGCTAGTGGCATCGGTGGCGGCAGTGGCGGCCGACGTGGACACTACCGCTGCAGGACTTGGTCAGACGTCGCCGCCGCCTTCGGATTGGTTCCGTGGCTGTGGTGCGACCGACTGGTCGGAGTGCGTGGCCAGGACGTTTAGGCTGTTGGAACAATCGGACCGATTGCAGATAGCCGACGGCGTACGTCTGGTCAAGACGACCACAACGACCGATAGATCTACCAAGTAAGTTTACTAATCATATTTGTCACCCTGAAGTAGTCCCCTTACAATAGATCCGTACTTGATAATATAATATTATACAATAATAACAACTGTTGATACCCAATTAAATAGTAGGTATACAAATTAGAAGTCTATTATATTATACTACCTGCATAGACCCGAATCTCCGATTTGAGGGTTGTTCTCAAGGGGGTAAACGAGGGTTTCATATTATCCCCACTCTCCCACGAGGGACCTATTTACTCCGAAAATTGTTAAATAGGCATACCGCCAATGAATATATTATACGTAACTGTATATGTGAAGTATATTAATATGTATAACCATCAATAAAGTTAATCCCCCCACCACCACCATACGTAAAAGCTGAGCACCCCGCTGACCGAAGTAGTTAGAAAATACTCCAACTGTGCCGGCCAGCAGTAACTACTTAAAAATAAATACCGACCACTACCATATAACATGAAAGATTCAAACAAACAGAGGATTTTTTTTCTTATCAGCTCTATAGATTAGAGATTCAAAATAAATTGTATTTTAGATATTTGTAGATTTTCTGATGATTCGGTGTTTTTAGATAAAATTCCGAACATATTAGGGTTTTCAACAAATTACCATTTTTGGAGTAAACTATAAAGTTCATTGATACTGAAGCTCAGTAATGTCACACTTCCATGTAGGTAATAGATATACGCATTCTAGATCTGCTACTGACGGAATAATAAATTCACATTTTGTTACTCAGTTGTCACCAAACGTATAGTGTATATTTTATAGTAAATGGTTTTTTTTATGACTGAATATATAAATAATAATATAATATGCCATGTGCAAATATTGTATTTGAATTTTTATATTGCATGCATAAAGAAGTTATATTATAGTATTATACCTACTTCTAATATTCAGTAATACCCATAGGTATTTTATTAAAATTATTAATGTCTATTTATTTATTCTAAAATAGTAATTACAAATGTAACGAACTAAATGAACAATTAATCAGTAATAAAATTAGGTCCTTTGTAATAGTGTACAATATGCATAGACGCATAGTATATTACTTCCCCATTTATAGTAGGTACTACTAGGTAGGTCCGCATAGGTAATAACATAGGTACCTACCCCTAATCATTGTATAGCTATAAAATCACGCAGCTCTAAACCAATAACAATCTTTGTCTTGAAAATAATTAAAATAGTTTCCATGGCCTAACGAAATTGATTTTATACTTTTACCACGCTACTATTCACTATTTCACTTTGCTCAGTTATTAATTACGAGTTAATTATTGAAAATTACATAAAATGAATCACAATATTTTTTCCGTATATAACACAGAGATATTTTCGAGAGAAATTTTATAAAATACTTTATACGTGTATGGGTGAAGTTATCGCAAGTAGTAAATTATTATAGTGTTAATTCCCTCGACAAATTAACCACAAGAACTAGGAAACATAATATAATACCTATATTAGTATACTGTTAGAAGTTTTCTCTTTTTCCTAAAAAATACTACACAAGACGCGGAATTCATCAGATGGGTTTTAATAAACCATAATATTTATGCAACTATACAATATTGTCAAACTTTGAAAATGTTCGTAGTATAATATTGTTACATTATTAAATACAGCTACATTATATTATGTAGGTACCTATATTAAATCGTTAGTATAGTATAACTATGTATTATTGATAAGTGAGTTTCATTGAACAATCATTAATTATTAGTTACTAACTGAATTCGACTTTCTGCTTAGATGATAAAACGATACAAAATAGATGCGCTTTAATAAAATATTCAATATTATTCAAATTCAAATGTAGTAATAATATTGTATTATTACTGAAAAATGAAAATACCTACATATTCAATAATCAATATTAGTGGTCCGTATAAACTGTATGTACGTGACTTGGTGTGGGGCAGTGCGTACACTCAACTGTGGAAACACACTGATTGTACGTAAACGGCCGGCGTTGCTAGTTCCCGGATGGGTGATCACCCGGGATTTTTAGCAACTATTCCTTGCCACACATACAAAAACATGTTTTCAATAGTTCCTCTCCCTACAAACAAACAAAAAACCAACAGCGAATGGCCTAAGTTGCCGGGCTCAAGCTCAATTAAAAAAAAAACCGTCATGTACACGAGGTTTCTAATTCTTAAATATATTAAAGATTCTAATCTTTCAAATTGTATTTTTAATTTTGAATAAAAAAAAATTAAATAATAAATGATACATACTTTGGAGGAAAAATTATTATTATGTAGTTAAATATTAAATTTAGGTACGCCTTAGCCACCAACTGCACGCAGAAAATGTGTAACTTTAAGGTATCGGAGCGAAGCTTCAATAATAAATAATTGGATACCTATATATAACTACTATACATTGGTACGGTGCAACTCGTTTGCGCACAATCCAAATTGTTTACCTAGATATCGATGACTCGTTTGCGCACAACGAATACCGTCGTTAAAATAAAAACGGACGACTCGTTTGCGCACAACATAAACACTGCATAACATATATTTTATATTTTTAAATTTGGACTAACTTAAGTAATTGATTATCAGTACATCAGCATATCAATATTCAATATATCATTATCATCATTGAAAATAATCGACGTGTATTAAACATAATATTTTTAAGCAGTCGTTCTCCAGAAAGCGGTACTACCTACTGACTAGTGACTATGGATATCGAAATTTGTGATATTTTTGAAAGAGAATTTCGAACTTTAAAATCTAGTGATACACATTTTAGGTGTACAAATAAAAAATGTTCCTTGAGTGATGTAGTAAGGTTAGTTAATAATAAAAAAATATAAAATTTTAAAAATTAAAAACACGCATAGAACCACTATTACTTCTTATTAATTGTATAATTATATATTTATTCAGAACAGACACACACGACATGCACATTTTTAATCTGTACAAAACAGATGGTCCTAAGCCTATATTAAAGTGAGAAGAGAAATGTGCTGTTCTGCTCAAAGTGAAATGTGCGCAAATGAGTTGTACCTTTATAATTTAAACCCAAAATATGTGTGCGCAAACGAGTTGTGATTTTGTGCGCAAACGTGCCGTAAAAAAGGTAAATGTGCGCAAACGAGTCGCACCCACATTGGTATTATAAAAAATATATATATATTTATTTTAATGTTAAATGTAAAATGACTCACAAATATTTCAATTGTATTGACACTAGAAAGAGTAGTAAATCTGAAATGGTGTATAAGCTAATAAAAAAAATCTATAAAAATGACAATTTTCCTAAACACCATTAATTTAAATTAATATTGTAACAATCATAGAAAACTATGAAAAAAAAAAACATTTTAAAATTAATAATATATTTCTTTCTCTGAATAATAATAGTGTATACAATAAAAAACGATAAAAAGCATCGTGGTGACTATATAATATTATAAATACCTATTGTTGGACATCTAGACATTTGTTATAACTTATAACTTAAATACTGGAAATGGCACTTTTTTAGTTCATTTATTTATTGATCAAACCATATATTTTAATATATGAATTAATTATATAGAGTTTCATTCAAAATAAACAAATTATATTAATTACGATATAGCATCAATCTACATAAAATAAAATAGAATAGAAACTGATAGAGAGTAGGTACGACTGTACTAGAATATGATAAGTTGTAATTAAATACAGAATATGGATTTTTTAGTAAAAATGGACTGTAAGATAATCAAGAGAAGCATTTCCTCGAAATGATCTTGTGCATTCAAGGAGGAAATGGGGAATGTCACAGATTTACTATAATAATTAGTAGCTATAGTGTGGGGAGCACATTGAAGAGTCATTAAGTATTTTTAGAATTGTTGACATTAATGATATCGGTCTGTCATTTTTTTTCCAAACCGCAATAAATCAATTGGTTTAAACATTCATAATAATTAGGTATTGGATATAAAAAATAAAATCACATTTTCGAATAAAGAACTAAATAAGACGTAAGCACGTATTTTTGATTTTCAATATTATTTAATCAAATGAGTTTAATCTTATGAGTACAACTGTAAACTTAATTCGATTCACCTACCGCTGGCCGGTACCCACAATCCACATGATATACAAAAAATAATTCCAAGTAACTCAATACTGAAATCAAAATATGATAAAACTTACTTTTGCCCTTTTACTACTATATAAAATTATTTATATTGTTTGCCTGAATAGAGTATTACAAGCATTCTGATATAGTTATAAAGAAGACTACCTACTGAACTAAGTAAAAACTATTTTGTAAGTTTCTGGTTTCAGCGATTCTATAAAATAAATAACAAATTTCACATATAGGTAGGAATACTCTCAGCGGCGGATTGGCTAAAAATTTCGGCCCGGGAAATAACCGTATGATCGGCCCACCGTCCAAAAATAATAATTGTCCATTAAAAAATTTTTTTTTTAGTCATTGTCTTATTTATTTCATAATAAATATTATATTTTTATTTAATATAATATCCACTCACTTACCTTTACTTTTTGCATCAGTGCTCATGCATCATGCAATGTGCACGTATAAAACAATATTAAAACAAATTTCATCTTCAATTTCATCATGATCATTATTGTCTTTGTCACTATAAGGCTGCATTGTTGTTTAGTACGACTAGGATACTGATTTTTTTAAATACTTCCAATTAACAGCAAAACTTAATAGTTCTGACTTCAGATTTTCATGTGTAATATCGTGATCAATTTTTTTTTAGTTTTAAGGCAAGATTGACAAAAGCTTCGTTTGATAGTTTAGAATTAATATGCTGAAAGTTTTGAGGTGAAAGCCAAGATAAATCAGTGTAAATCTGAGAGTTTGATACAAATCTTTTTTCCATACTACTAACTACCCCATCCATTACAACATTGTACACTTCTACTTTGAATTTTAAATATGGATCGCTAATAGGGTCATCTTCAACTGATTCAAAATGTTGTTTTTTTTTTCGAATTCTTAATTGTGGTAAACTAGTTTCTATTACTAAATCATAATTTTTGTCTTCAGTATCTTCCAAAGTCTCTAATTTTGTATTTGTATTTTCAATAAATTTTGAAACAATATTTTTCAATTCTTGGTCATCTCTTGATATTAATTTTAACTGTTCTAAAGCTCCATAAGAATAACTAATAGGTAAAATCCTTAATATTTTAAATTGCTTACCTCCATTGCTTTATTTTTTACGTTTTGATTAGACATTATAGAGCGAATATTTTGGCATGACTTAGCAGAATCCGCAAGTAATTTTTGTTTTTTTCCCTTAATTTTTGCGCTCCACCTTTTCTTATTTTATTCAGGCAGTTTATACATTTTTAGACAAATAACTAATAAGACATTAGAAATTTATAAAAGCGTTCTAGAGTAACCTAGAATATTATAGTCTTCATGCTGTTTAATATACAGTAGATAGTAGATACTATAAGGTCTATGAATGTTGAATGTAATCAACAAAACAGCTGTATCATTTACCACGAACATGTTACGTGATAATAATATTTTTATCACTTTACCTTAGTTCACTAACCATGCAGCTATTATTTATAGAATAAATTATTGTAGAATTGTTTACATCACGTTTAGGTTTTTATAACAATAACAATCTTATCTTATAATTAAATACAATATACTTAAAAATAATTTTTAATCCAAAATATACATCGGCCCAGAGTTATAATACGACAACCGGCCCACCGGGAACTTTCCCGGTATCCCGGTGGGCCAATCCGCCGCTGAATACTCTAAATAATGTTTTGATTAGCTATTATCGTTAAATCACTAAATTTAAACATTTTACAAGTCGTATGTCATTTTGTAATCATTCATTTAATTGTCAAATACCTTATTCATTTCTAGTTATACATTTTAGTTCATAAACTGACAAGATAATACATTTTTTCAAACACATAAACAAGGCAACTCCTTTAAAGCTAAAAACTAATTTTATTCAAAAGTACTAATGTATAACTTTTTTGAATCTTTTTTTACAAAATTTGAATTAATTACAAATAACATTAAACAAGCCGTTAGTTAGTTATAGACACGTATAAGTATTAAAAGCTAAGATGAGAGAATTTGAGTGTCACAGGAGTACCCCAAATTATGTCGATCCACTACTCCATTCATTTAAATTTAAAATACTTATAACTTGGTACCTATAGTTAACTAATTTTACAAAACGCGAAAACTTTTCAAAAAAAATTAATGTTTATTTGTTAATCACATAGGTATTATCACCTTCCATGTGATATTTTTTTACCTTGAAATATTAAAGCTATATTTATTATGTCCTATATAGCATGTGTAATAACTAATAGTAATAATTATTTGACCATTAGGGAACAAGCTTTTTTTCAATCACAAAATAATACACTTTTATGCATTCAACGTTCTTACCGATGTTTTGAAATTGGAGCGATTTAGTCATGAATTAATAATTTATCTAAATCAAATGAAAAAATAAATACTATTGTAATCATTATATTAGTTGAGTTGTGGTTAAGAATACTTAAATAATGTCTACATGAAATAGTTCAAATATGTTTGAAGTATGAACTACAATAACTTATCTACTCAAGACACACTCACGCGTTGTAGTGAGTAGTGACATAAAAAATAATAAAAATCATAAACGTAGGTATAAATAAATTTAATATTAAATAATATGTATAAATAAGAAATATAATAATTATTCTTTAGTTATTTGTTAATATTTATAACAACAAAAACACTGCGTCAACTAAGTGTTTTACCTGGCTAAGAAAAATAAACTCAAGTAGTCAAGTTATAGAGAGTTGTGATATCAAAAAGGGGCTAAATAATTTCTTAAATTCATTAGTTTTTTAATATCACACATTTTCTAACTTGAATTTTTATTTTATTAGCGAGATTTCTACTCTTAGTTGACGGAGTGTTTTTGTTGGGATATCTCAAATTGTTTTATTAAAATGTTGGATATAGTTGACCTATATGTGATAAAAACATCAAGTGAAAAATTTTTGGACAAAATATCTTTGTCGTTTTATAGATTGAGTAAATTAATATGATATATAGCTATAATGAATGTTGCTGTAAAAGTCCAGTTGCTTGGAAGGAGAAATATGGGTGACCAGTACAAACGCGGTGGAGGGCACAGGCGCACAGCACTTCACATTGTTGAAAAAAATAGCTATTCGATTAGGTAATAATTATGTTGATATTTTTGCATATTACTCAAGCCGTAATCCCTGGATCTACTTTAAATTTAGAAAAGTATCATCTAAATAGCTACTGATCAACCCGTGTAAATTTCAAGTCGATCGGTTCATTAGTTTAGGCTACAGAGAATTCGGATCATTTTTGAACAGTGTCACAAATTTCTTTTGTCTTGTACAATATTAATTGTCACAGTACGTGATACATACTTCTTCACTGTTATAAAAATATCACGACGATGTTCGTTGAACGATAGACAAATGCCGAAGAGTGCCGAGAGGCTAGTAATATCTTAGCCTCGGACGAGTCGGATGGCCACACAGATATATTTAATAATATATTTTAAGTTATTATATATATCTGTGGATGGCCGTACGATTATAAAATATATCATGATAGTGGGGTAAGTCGGAATTTTGTTATGAAATGAGGCTGAACGATTCGGGCCTCAGAGTTTGTCAACACTATCCATTAGTCTTTTGTCGAAGTGACGTGACTTCCACTAATAGAAATAGGAACGGAGAGGTTGTCATAATGTCGTGTAGTTTAAGTATATAACACCTACCCATAATACTTTTATCACAAACTAAAGATATTGGTCCTTATCAAACAAATAATAATGAACATTTTATTATTATTATTCAATTTTTAATTTTGTGCTTGTACCTACTATTACAGTAGAAAGGAGTATTCGATTGATTAATAATAATTAATAATTTATTGTTTATCTGCAACATACGGTTCACTGCATATTTCGTAAAATTACACATGTTAAATACGAGTTGGCCGTCTCGTACAGATATATATATATATATATCGTATATTATATATTGACGTCATCGTCGGTGTAATACTTATATTATATTTCC
Source organism: Macrosiphum euphorbiae (assembly GCA_949089665.1). Classification (NCBI taxonomy): domain Eukaryota; kingdom Metazoa; phylum Arthropoda; class Insecta; order Hemiptera; family Aphididae; genus Macrosiphum; species Macrosiphum euphorbiae. Next base: position 35,739,922 of record CARXXK010000001.1, read on the forward strand.
GCTGTTAGTGACTGATGGACAGGATGGTTTTAAATTGTATACTTTGTAATTCATCTCAATTTGTTCACACATTAATTGATAATATAATATACGTTATTAATTATAATAATTGCATTGTAATTTTATTTTATTTTCTTACTGTTATTATGAGTTGTGATTACAATAATAATTATTATAAAGGTACTTACACGACTCCATGTGTTCTTGTATAGCTCTGCGAATTTAAACAGGAATTAAAGTCTATATATTAATTACTAATACTCAAATACAAAAATTTCAATATTCTCGCTTTACGAGTAACGATAGATGATAAAAGCGTTTTGGGATTCAAAAGTATGAGTATAATGAACAAAATGACAATAAAAACGACTATAACAGGGAAATGCAGGTTTAATAAGGCAGTAGCGCACTGCCGTGGACTGTAGAGTTTTGTCTAATAATTATAAGCGATCGCGCCGTATCGTATACGTGTTTAATAATAATATAGTAATATGTGTTTGATGAATTTAAAGTGCCCTATGGGCTATGACTAATAAACCTAACATTGGTATTGTAACTCTGTTTTACACAGAACACAGCTATATATCTGCAAAAATCGATTTATTACTGTATAAAGAGCTACTGATGATAATTTAATTTAAATTTAATATAATGGCTTATAAGTAGCAGCATTATAGCTTCATTGTATGAAATCCTATTATAGTTATGGTTCGTCATAAAATGTCATTAACTATAATGTTTATTAAATAGCTGGTACCTACCTAGAAAATCTTATTGGTATTCAAAATCAATCGGAAAGAAGCCTTTTCTGAATTTATACAAAACTGTATACGCAAAGTTATAGAATATAGTATATTCTCTGATATCAAAACCTCTTTAACCCTAAGCCTCCATAATTCTAAGCAGACTTCATTTTTAATATCTGATGTTTGTCGAGATAGATAGTTCTTAATGTTGGAATACATAATATACTGTAATTATTTCCGAGTTCATCCCGTTATATGATAGTTGATAGTAATAATTAAATAAATAAATATATACATTTGTAGGTACAGATTGGTATAATTAATTAATTAATACCTTACCGATTCGTGTGTAAATGAAACATGCATAAATGTATATATTATACTAATAATTAATAATTTTATATTTAGGTACGGGAATCATACTTTTGACCTAATCAACAGAGTGGTTTCATTCGTCGATAGCCATTCATTGCAAATTGATCTATGGACACCAGACAATAGCGTCACCACCGAAGGTATGCTGCAGTAATGTTTTGATACATTATACACATTCTCAATTATGTTTATGTACATTAATTAACAATGATTAACGTGTATTGAAGGTCCAAAGAAATTCAAACAAAATGATATTAATGATAAAATGGACTATGAATAACCTCCTCTAAGTGATATTACGTATCATAAACAAAATAACATAAAATATGTATAACGCACATAAGTATACAAATTTCTAATTTCTATGATAATATACATATACTTGCAGAAAATTGACTTATCCTGTATAGCGAATTTAACTTTGTGTATTGTGTCTATGAGTTGTACATGGATGTATAGAAAGGACGGTATAGGTCAATAACGTATACATTGTAATGTCCAAGCTCGACAAATGCAGAATCCAACATGAATATAATAAGATATAATGAATCATGCAATACTATATATATTATGTAAATTCAATTAGATTAGTTTCCAACTACCGTATCGTTTTTATGAACAGAAAACATTCAAAGCCCCTTTCTCATCGTAAATTTACTTAAATATGCAGCGTCATAGGATGGTAGTTAATGTAATATTACAACGAAAAACATTAAACTACTTTAACGATCACTTAGATATGTCGCCAAATAATAAATTGGATTCATTGTTCATCATTCAATTGTTTTGACCAAACATACCTTTTTTTTGTCCATGTAAGTAGTGTAGTAAGTAGTAACCCGTTGCTGTCACCTGATTGGTTACTGCACACTTCTTTAACGACGAAGGCACGTACAACATGTAGTTTCACTGGATCGGAAGTGGTTGTCGATTGTAAAGGATACATTTAAGGACACATGAGGAAATCACTGGCATGTTTACATTGACTTCTATCGATTTCGTCATAGGTGGAATACAATTCTTTTGACCTACTTATAGCTAGATACTTATGATTAGATTTTACATATAAACAATTATTTTGGTCACAATTTGATACTGGTATTAGCTGAAAAAGGGTTAATTCATGTTGGTATACTAAAGGTACATTTATAATAAATACAACTTTGTCTGTCTGAGAGGGGCATCATTTCTTCCACAGTATTTTCGTTTAATTCCATAGGTAAGTCTGTCCCGCTGGGTAACCCTATTTTAATGACCATTGTTTTAGTAATTCTGGTTGGTGCGTTCATTAAACTGGAATGGACTAATCCTACCTTAGCCGATTGTATGATGTCGAATAACATAATGATCTCAGATAAATATAATTCGTCTGAAAAAAATTATACGCTGGATAGCTCTTTATGTTAAGTTCGTTCGTCATACTTGTCAGCTGCTGGATAGCATCGCCTAAATCAATTACAACGGATGGTCGTTTCCCCCTATCCGCCTCGAGTTTGACAACCCTTAGTTGTTTTCCTACGTCGTTTATTTCTGAATAATTTGTATCAGTCAGTTTTTTAACATTAGCGTTGTAATTTAAAACACAGAATTGATCGCACAATCCAAACAAAATTTGGGCTGCCTTTGTTATCTCTTTAAACGGAAAACCCCTTTTTGTGATACGTTATTATTTTATCACTGGAAATAGATAAAATTATATTTTCACCGTGTTTTACGTGTTTAATGCTTATTCCCTTTATTTATGTTATTTTAGAATTAAAAATTGGTTTAGCTTCTGTTTTTTTTAACTCTTCGAAATCTCTAATTGGCCCTTCATTGGTAACAACATGTATACGTGATAAGCAATCCGCGTTGGAATGTTGTGAGCCTGCTCTATAAATTATTTCGTAATCTTATTCCTTGATTTGTAATCGCCATCGCATTAACTGAGACTAAACGTCTTTTATATTGAATAAGTACGTTAATGGGCGGTGATCAGTAATTATTTAAAATTTTTTTCCGTATAGGTATGGTTTAAAATATTGTATAGCCCATACTATTTCTAACAATTATTTTTGTATTACACTATAGTTCGTTTCGGCTGTATTTAGTGTCCTACTTGCGTAAGCGAGAGGTTGATCTTTTGGTACATCACCTTGGGATAAGACAGCTCCGATCGCGTATTGGCTCGCATCGGTCATGAGGTTAAAATTTCCGTTTTCCCAATTAGAATAGATAAGTAGAGGTGGGATCATAAACCTACTTTTTAATTCCAAGAATGCACCTTCGCACATGTCTGTCCACACAAACGGTGTGTTTTTCTTTAGTAAGCTAGTTAGAGGTTTTGCTATTTTGGCGAAATTATCAACGAAACGGCGGTAATCATTTAATAAACCTAAGAAAGACTTAGCGTCTTTCTCGTTAAATGGTCTCGGATATTCTTTGATGCAAGTTAATTTGTCTGAATCCGGAGTTACCCCGTTTTTGAATATCACGTGCCCTAAGTATAAAACCTATTTAAGTAGAAACAAACATTTCCTGTCTGTAATTAGATCTATTAAACTTGACCCGCGGACTACAATCTCATCTAGATATGCCGTACATAATTCTTCCAATTCTTCCATTAAAATCGATTTCATAGCTCATGTTGCCGCAGCTAAACTGAGTCCAAATGATAATCGCAAAAACTCGTAATAACCTGATTTTGTGGAAAAAGTTGTTTTATGGGTCTTACCTCATCAATCATTATTTGGTGATAACCACTTGTCGGTTTACTACATACGGTACGATTTGAACGAATAAATCCAATAATGCAATGTGAATTAATGTGAAAATATATTTAAATTTTTTACGAAGTTTTTTTGAAATCAATCATCACACTTAATAAAATGTAAATATTGGAGAATTCTTAACTGATTAACAATTATACCTAATTGACACAAATTGTAAACTTCATAACAAGTTTAAATATTATGTCATCAGATTTGTTATGACATATCTATTTTTGTCGATACGTCGGATAACAATTTATTGATTTTTATAAATATATAACTTGTCGACTAAGGTATAGGTAACATGCGCACACAGATGTATCCCGAAATTCTTTTACATATTTTACCTCACACGCACTATAGTGGTCACTTACTACCCACAATGCACATATTCGCAAGGCGCAAATATTTAATAAATTGCCTATATTGAAATCCTTCAAAACGGTCTGTATCAAATCTTCTTTACAACGTTGTGTCGATGTAATACAACGATCATATATCAAATAATTATCTTTAAGAGTCACAGACCTCAGTCGTAATTATGAAATATACCTAATATCATGACATACAAACATAATTCTTACCAAACTTAACTAAAACTATCTCTCATTATGTTACCCAACAATATTCCAGATAATCTGAAAGAAGTATAGTGTAGTAGTTTTCAAAATTAACTAAATACAATTAATAATTGTTAAAAAGCTCAATATTTTAACTAGGTAATAAAAATGACGAATTAGTTTGAGACTATATAGAGTCATATAATATACAAAGTACAGATATTAAAAGAAGTAGGTAATGACGCCGTTCCTTTTTTATAGGCATCCAAGTCTTTTAAATACATATTATATACATATTATTTTCTTTAATCTACACATAATAATATACTAAAATAAAATATACATTTAATAAAAGGTACTGAAAATTAATAAGGAAACCCACAAATAGTGGTGTAACTGGATACAAATCTAGGAGGGGGGGAATTAATCTCCCGTTCGGCCGTTCCTGTAGTCATAATGCGATATCAAGATAATAACGTGTTCACGAACCAAGGATAATAAAAGTCACGAATATAATGCGATTATTGCGATAAACAGTAACACTGACAATGCATCAACATAATATTATTCAACAAGAGAAACCAAAAATAAATATAAACTTTTATATAGTAATTTGAGGAAAAAAATATTTTAATATTATAATATTATGTTAACAGTCTTGTTAAGAATACTTTTTACATTTGGATTATTTGGAAGGGCAAAATGATACTTTTGCCCCCATAAAAATTTAAGAGGGGGCAAGTGCCCCCCTTGCCCCCCGCAATTACGTCATTGTCCACAAAGTAGGCAATGTAATTGAAATCATAAATTTGATATTATTATATTTTTTCTGTAGGTTGTTCTTGCAGTAATACATTTTAAATTAGTATTCTTTTCTATTTATTACGCAGCAGGCGGGCTGCAGATTGTGTGAAAAATATAGATTTGCCGCTCCACCGTGGAGAATCTAATTTATACGAAAATATAATATATTATATATTATAATATGTGCGTGTAGGTATGATGTATATTATGATTTATGACACAGTAATCCTCAGTATTATTATATTAAAATTATGTGGGGCGTGTACATAAATATATAAATAATTCTATAACAATATTAATATAAAATAAGAAAATATGTTGAATTATAAAACATAAAAAAATATTTGGAAATTTTTTGCCATCGTAATTTCATCAAAATTACTAATATTATACCCTTTGTCGAAGTTCAATATCGGAATATTTCTCTTGTGTCGATTCAATAAATAGTATATTAAATATTATATCATATCCACTTAAGTGGCTTGGCTCACACCGATGCTGTGAAAAAAATTGTCAGGATTTACGGACTGCATACCCACTGGCCGCTCGTTTTACCCTGTTTTGGTGTGCGTCCGGCCATTGTATTAACTGTTAATTGTTATACCCGCATACGCTTACGGATCAAAACACCATAGAATAAATTAAATAACACTGTCTCCCTCTTATTAATGCATAACATGGACAATATAGTAATATTTAACCTTCGAAAGAATCTGTTGTACTCTGTTATATTTAATATCAGAATGAACTGCTCTAATATCAAATATAAATGTCAAAATATTACTTAGGGCAGTGTACCAGTGTTTCTAAACCTTTTTATTGTGGCAACCCCTACCTCACCTATTCAATGTTTTGAATACATTCTACTATTCTAGGACACCTCATAGGTTTTTTTTCGATATTTTAATTTTGAAGCTAGTATTAAGAACATTAAAAACATTTTAATGTGGGTGCCTCCTACTGCTTAAATAGTCTATTCATTTTTAATCAAATTTTGAAATGAAATTGTTATTTTTAGTTAGGTAAGTAGATAGATTTTTGAAAAGAAGCCATATCGTTATATAATATGGTCGATCATTGTTACCCATTACACGAAACGTTTAGTCGTTTGTACACACAAAAAAAAAATATGATCAGAAATTAATTCATATTTGATGGTCTTTTTTTTTCATATTACGGATACAAATGCATGAAATGGCACTTTATAACTATATTATATAAGTATCTAAATTTCATATTTTTATCCTATCATAATTTTGATATTGTATATATATAATAAAATGTATAAGACCCTAAAATTTGAGTTTACTCGAAATACAATGACAAAGCCAAAATGTACATGTCATATGAAATGCCTAAATATTACTCCTTAAAACATGTTATGGTCGATCCCATTTAAACATAATATACAAATAAAAATATTCTCGATTATAAGCTATTAAAATAATATTGTAGGTTATTATTAGGCAACATGATAGTAGCCACGTCATGTTATCGAAGTATTGTTTGGTCAACATTGTAGACGTTTATATACAATATACATAAACATAATTTTAACCCTAAACCTATATTTTGAAGTGAAATGAAGTGTAAAATGTTACTACTCTCTAATAACCCCGGTGTCCATAATTCAAAAATCATAATAATAACAGTTGTACCAGCCATAGAGCTATTAAATAAACTAAGTTAGTTTATAGGTCTATCGTCTACATGGTACCATAGTATATTACAAGAGCCGCCTGAAAACAACTTACTATAATATTATGTACCTAAACAAATTCGGGATAAAAATTGCTGTTAAGAACCCTGTTTGATATGTGGGTACAGCCCGCATATGTTGTGAAAATATCGTTGACGCGTTTGTTTGACTTTGTTTCGACAGGGCGCAGACGTCACGCTTACCGGAGGGTGTTCCCAATCATCGTGGGCACGTACATGATCATGTCGGCCGTCCTTATACCGTTGGGCTTCATGTTCATGTCCACGCTGGGTGGCAAGGCGCTGTTGGTCAGCAAAATGGCTCTAATGGTGTCACTGATGAGCAACATCAAAAAGATATTCTCGTACGAGTATTACGTGCCGCCAGCACCGGCGGCCGGTCACCAGCACTGGAAGCGAACGCTGCTGGCGCACCGCACCACCGCCGGTCCGCTGTACTCGTCGTACACCGCCTACTGAAAACGCAGTAATACCACAACACTCGGGATCAGATTTCGGGCCGGCCCTTAGCCGAATATTAAGCCCTTCCGAAACTCGACCCCCTGTGAACTTAATATTATGATCGTCTACATTAATAATATGATGTCACATGGAACGAGTTTGTGTGACGATTTACAATAATTTCCGACCTATATTATTTTTATTTATTTATGTAATATTTAGCAGTAGATATAGTACGTCAAATATTGTACTCGATATTTATTTATTTATTTAATTTACTGTCAATATATTATACTGTAATGAACGTATCTAAGTATCTTACATTGAACATAAATACATAATATTATGTTTACGTTCGATAAAACTGCACCCCATTACCCCCAATACGTCCTACTTGTTTTTGTTTATTTTGTTAAATACCAATCAGCAGGCTAGTGGCCGCATGCTTATTGTATGTACCCATGCAAACTGTGACAAAATTAATCTTTTTCAATTGGTCGATGAATAAACTGCGTTATAACACCAACACGGTACATTCCGACATTCCATTCATTGCTTACCCGAGTAGTGTGCATAACAGTCGTATAGAGTAAACTTTACAGTTTAGTGTTTACGATAAAATATTTGGACTATATATTGATTAGTTATTGTTGTAATACTTAATAACTTATAAGGCAATTATACAGCACGATGTCCAAGTCCAACTATTAATACGTGAATACATAATAATCAACAATTACAAGTACAGAAATAAGTCGGATAACACGTCAATAAATCGCCATACTATAATTTATTAACAAATAAAGGCAAAATTAAGTACCACCGTTATTGTTTCAAAAATAAACGATTTCAAGTTAACTGCTACACAGCCCATATTTTATTTTTCCTTATTTGTTTTAGATTCTGAGCGGAGCTATTAATCTATAGTTGGTACATAATATTATTATAGTGTACACTGTACATCAATTCAAGTTTTTTTATTTTTGGCTTCACGTTTTAAACCACAAAAACTCAATCTTCTAGTGAGTGGATGATATTTGGTAGTATATTGGATCCCAGGTTGGATTCTATAATAAATTGTCACTTGGGGGGGGGGGGGGGCAAAAGTAAAAAATACCAGTGCTTATATTTACAAATTGGGAATACCAAATGGCCAACAAAAACAGCAGAAAAACCGGAATATAATAAATGTATTATATTGTTTATAAATGTTTTAACACATTTTCATAAAATATTTATATTTAGGTATATAAGTTTCAATATATTACTATCTTGGTTCTATTTAAAGACATATGAAGTGTTCAATCTTTTTTCGATTTATGTTAATAACATTTTGGTTTCTGGGTTGAAAACCTTGAAGTGTATACAATTTTATTATACAAGGATTTTTGTAAGTTGTTTAAAAATTAGTTTAAAAAAATCAAATATACATAATCTGAATTTTTTGTATCTTGTCATTGAGTAAGTCACATTAATATATGTGTTAAATTTGAATTCAATGATAAATCATTGCACACAAAACAATATATGATTCTAAAAAAAATTTATCTGTCAGTCTATATTACTATAAATATACTTAATGATGTATTCATATTGGTATTCAAATTATTTATTCATTACATTTAGTAATACGGTAGGTAAGATAAATTATATTTTGACGAAACATTGCATATGAATTTTTTTTTTCATTAAACATAAAGGCCGCGGCCGCTCTGGCCATTGGTCTGACAGTAACGTGTTATAACACATATATTAGGGTATTTTAAATACATAGGTACATAATATAGACTTAAACTTAAAATTAGAAAGGCTTAAATTTCATTGTACAAATAAATTTTTTTTTAAAACATAAATAAATTTTCAATTACAGTAAAATCTGGACTGAGAATTTCGTGAAGATGTGTGGAGCAGAGGGTTTCATCTAGATATTTTTGATGATTTCTGTATTCGGTTAGAATGTGCTTAATAGTTGGACACCACAGGGTCGTCTCTTGTCATTATAGATAGCGATGGGTTAGTGAGGTGTGGCCTATTCTGAGACGATTTATAATTGCTTCTTGTCTTCTGGAGAAATCTGACGGTGGAGGCCATCTGGCCATGGGATTATTAACATTTTGATTTCGTTAAGTTTAGTCGTTTGTTTTGACCAATATTGTTGAAACACTTTAGTAGTGTGATTTTTTCTAAATTTTTTTACGTCGGTGTAAGAGAAACCTGGAATAGTGATGGCTTTAGGTGAGCTGTGTGAGAGTTTTGCATATGAAATTGTTATTTTGTATAAAACTATAAAATAATATTCATCAACATTTTCACTTTCAAGCAAATACTATTTTTAAATTATAACAAAAGAACTAAAATTGTGTGAATATCTAATTACGTCCAAATCTGAATTTAAAATGTTTAAAAAAAAAAATTGTATTTTTATATATTTTAGATTTTTGGTTGCAGTATGAAAATACGTACTTATGAGTAGCATGTATTAAAATGTTCTCAAAATGTGAATTTTAAATGCTTTAAAAAATGTCCCTCTACATCTCTACAGGGTGATTTTTTTATCGAAGAACACTCATTATTTCAAAAAGTATTAATGTTTAAGAAAATATTTTTTTACATAGTTTCAAGTTGTTAAAAAACAATATTTTTATTAAAAAATTATATTTTTAAATATTTTTTATCCTTTTTATTTTTTAAGTTTTTTACTTTTTTGAATGACAACATCTAATTTTAATTTGATATTCAAAAACAGAATATTTTTCTGAGTATTTCGATACATAAAAATTGAATTTAGGGCAATTAGTTTATGAGTTATAAGTATTTAAAGTTTAGATGAGCGGAGTAGAGTGGTACGGGGTTACCCCGCGAAATGTTTGTCCTCTACTCCGCTCATCTAAACTTTAAATACTTATAACTCATAAACTACTTGCCCTAAATTCAATTTTTATGTATTAAAATAATCAGAAAAATATTCTGTTTTTGAATATCAAATTAAAATTAGATGTTGTCATTCAAAAAAGTAAAAAACTTAAAAAATTAAAAGGATAAAAAATATTTAAAATATAATTTTTTAATAAAAATACTGTTTTTTAACAACTTGAAACTATGTAAAAAATATTTTCTTAAACATTAATACTTTTTGAAATAATGAGTGTTCTTCGATAAAAAAATCACCCTGTATAATGGTTTTAAATGGATAACATATTAACATAATATGAGGAATCTTGTGTTGAACTTTTAAATCATATATATATAGATATAAATTATAAATGAAAAATGTTATGAATTTTTAACTACAAAATAATTTTCAAATGTTCGTGTTTTGGACAAATTTCGTTAATATTCTAACTTTAAACGCTTATAAAAAATATTGTGACTATAAATTTGTATTATTTTGTAATTGGTGTGTTAAAAAAATTATGACTTATGAGGAACTATTTGTATTATTTTTTGAACAGTTTTGCCTGGAAAAAAGTTTTTAATCGGCATTTTTTTTTTTGGAAAATGGCGAAATTTTGTGTCCCGACGAGTGATCACAGTTAACCTGACACTTAGTTTAGAAGAGGAACATTCCCGTATTATAAGGAACTTCTAGCAACCCTAATAGGTATACCTACCTAGACCAGATGCGATAGCGTGTGCGTCTATAAATGTACCTATAATATTATTTTAAACACAATGTAACCTTGTCAAAACTGTTTGACAGTTCGAACTCCTAAGCTTATGAAAAATAATATGGAAAATGCTATTTATAAATTATATGATGTAATAAATTGGTCCAAACAGGTTCATCGTAACAACATTTACAATTATTTTGCTAACTGGTCATACAATTTTCTCCAAACAAGTCATGTTTTTATAAGTTGGTGTAAACGGGATCTTTCGTTTGGATAATATACCACTTCGACTTTATCGCATGCTGTAATTTGAATATTATAATTAGAGCTCAGATTTTTATCCACTAAGAAGCATCAAAATATGCCACATAATATGCAGTCAAAATCGTAAAAATATGCAAAAAAATCACAAATTTGTAAAATATTAATAGAATTATTAAATTTCATAATTAAAATAAATTGGTACCTATATTTAAGTATCATAAAAAAGGTATTATAATTTTATTTATTTTTTAAATTGTATTTATTATTAAAATGAATAAAAAATAATAAAAATATGCGACAAATATGCAAAAAAATTAAGAAAAGTAAAATTAAAAACAATAAAACCAACAGATGCAGAGCAATAAAATAAATTAAAATTGTACAAAAATAAGTGCCTGTTTTTATGTGTTATTGCGTTAATCTACTTGAGACTTTCCCTCACAAACAATAGATTTTCCACAAGGGTTGAAAAATACTATTTTTCCATCAGTAGTGAAAACCTCAGTGTCTTGGTTCACTGAGGAAATCCATTATCGAATTTTATTGCAAATCGAACTACCTATTAACGATTTACGTACAATAAGAACTAAACGGTATGTCGATAACTGAAGGAAACAGCATGAGTAAATAAATTGTCTAAATATAAAAAGTTGATTAGTATATTATTATATTATTATTATATTATTATTATTAGTATATTATTATCTTATCTTTATTTCAATTTCTATTTATTGTTTAGTACGTCACGCAAAATTTATTTTTGATTTGTCTACTTGACAAAATATATTTTATACCTGTTTTTTTAAATTTTCGCTTCAGTATGCAATTCATTTTGAATTTCGTAAAAATATTCAAATATATGCAATACCATTAAATATTCAAAAATATGCAAAATAAATTTCGGCATTAATTTCAAAATATTATGGTTCGTAAAGATTACTGACAAAAATCCAAAAATGTAAGAAGGAAAAAAATTCAATTGCGGAGAAATCAGCATTCTAATTATAATGTTTGCACCTATATTTATTTTTCGGTTTAATTATTATTTTAGCGATTATAATATATAACTTTGTCCTAATAATAATATTCATTTCGGCTAATTCAGAAGAAAATTTTGAGTCTACTGGTACACGAAGACTCCCGGGTTTTGACGCCTTGCGGCTACAACCACGGACCTCACATTAGCGCTGTGCGCTAGTCGAGAGCCGCGGAGGTTCACGGTCGACGTACGGTGGCCCAGTCCGCCGACCGCGCGTCGTCTACGGACCACGAGCACCGGGACCGGGGTCCCGTACCATGAAGACTGGCCAAGTGCCGCCTGAATTCGCCTGGTCTGGCTGTGCGCTATCCCCACACCGAGTGTTTCTGGTTACACTCAACCTCCGATGATACTACACCGGTATAGCGGCTAGACGTCCGAGAGGAACCGACAGCGTACCGGTGACTCGCGCCCCCGGGACGTGGCGGCCGTTCATCAGAGGTTTTCGCCTGTCAGCGAGAACTTAGAATAAGCATCTATTGACTTAACCACAAAGTATTCGTAAGAATACAACCACCACGATTCCTACCGGCAACGGACGTCCAGGGGCGTGAACCATCACTGGACGCCCGCGGTGAGCGGCGTCGTTGCCGACGGGACCCCACTCACTCCCGTGGTACTGAAGCGTCTTCAGTCAGACTTTCACCCCCTTGAGAGCTACCAGTTCTAGTCCGACAAGACGGGCATTGGTCTGCCTTAACCACGGACGAGCGTCCGCGGGGTGCGAATTTAATCTCGGCCACCACCCTTTCGAACCATCATCAGCAAGGACCCGTATCTTTGGGTTAGTCTGGCCGAACGTCCCGACCCGGATGCCTGCCGAGCCGAGGCGCCCAGCCCAAGCTGACGACAGCCCTACCTTTCAGTCAAAGGTTGGACTATTTGCGACGACCACCCTCGCCTACCGAATTAGGGACTCTAAGCAGACGAGCCATCAGCCGCGAGCCCGTAACACTCACCGCGGTGACACTTGACTACTGGTACAGTTGATACTTGATAACCATAGTTTTAGTCACCTATTTTCAGAAATAAAGTATAATGATTTATGAATTTTGTTTTATACCGTGTTTGCCGTTGAGTTTACATTGTCCCAAAATTATCATCATCAATGATGTAGTCCTAAAAAAAAAAGCGGGTAAGTGGATGTCGCTCTGCTGTACAGTAGATTACAAGTGAGTCACTGTACAATGGATTGTAATATACTTGAATTCAATCATATAATATCATTGTATACGAAAAACGATTCTGAGCGGAGACGGTTTGTCAGTCTGGATATTTTATATTGTTATTATTTATTATAGCCTGTATTCGGTAAGTAGGTATATCTATAATGCAGTTATATCATATAGCTTCAATGTACAAAGATACATTTTTAAATTCATCACAATTTTTATTCGTTTCAATGGTGATTAACAAAGCATTAGGAATAAAAATCCCGTTTTCAGCGGTTTTTCGTATTTGGTCGGTGGTTTTGCCCATGGCATTAAATAACTATTCAGAAAATCGAAAAATAACCTCTTTAAAGTACCATCATGGTCCAATTTTCTAAAAGATAAGATATTATGCTCAAATCTAAGCTCTCCTTCTGGTATAAATTGTATACAGGATAAAAAATAAAAATAATAAACACCATTATAAAACCACTATTAAAAAAAATAGCTTCTTCGCTTCTCTCAGAATCTAAAAATTGTATGAGTACACGCCTTAGCCATAATAATAACGTGGGGGGTTCTGTTCCACCATTCCTCACTTTTCCATCTATTTGTCTACATATTATACAGTATTACCTAATAAATAATAAATGATATTAAAACTCGTAATTCATAAATAATGTTATAAACATAATATAATAAAAAAAAAAACTGAAAATTGTATATATTACCATTGATTATAAACACTTAGCATTTAAAATGAATGATATTACTTATAAATATTAAAATTATATTATATATCATACCTAGTAAGTAGTATTACAATTTACTAATTATATAATAATAAATATTATGTATAAGCAAAATACCACTCACTCACTCATTCATAGCTAAATCTCATAGCTACATCTCAAAAACTACAAAACGTACGAACTTGAAATTTAGAATAGTGGTTCCTCTAATGATCTAGACGGGCAATAGCCAATAATAAATGATTTTCCGATATTCGCCTAAAGTTTAGGGGCGGCAAAATGTTTATAGTGTACCATTACCTATATGAAAACCTTTTTAAAAAATATTACTTATTTTTAAAACTAACTTTAATGACAGCAGCAGACTTAAGGATATCTACTGAGCTTTTAAAAAATGAATACAATACAGATTTGGGAACTTCATTTCCCAATGTAGGTATTCATTTTGGCAGTTATTGAAAAACCATTTCCAATTCCCCTTCAAATATACAAGACATGTTAGTGTTTATGAGAAAAATTGATTAAAACGATAAGGTAAGATAGGTAAGAACCTTAAGAGATTAACCTGGGAGCTACATCCGCATGCGATGTCTACGTCTTACAAGCGAATATAACATAGCAAATTGTAGGTACGTCCTTCAGATTACATTTAGCTCTGTTAGTTTAAAAATAAGAGTGAATTGACCTCTTATAAAATTTAGAAGTAAGAATATTATCTAGTGAAGTAGTGAACCTCATACGGTGTTTTTATATTTTAATTTTAAAGCAAGTTATGAGTATTTTAAAATTGTAAATTGTTTGTGCAACTTGCTTTAAAATGTATTAAAATCTAAAAATAAACCTATGTGGTTCACTAGATAATAATTTTACCTTTAAATTTTATAAGAGACCAATTCATTCTAATTTTTAAACTAACAGAGCTAAACATGATCTGCTAAGCGTACAATTTGTTAAGAGGCTGAGAGAACGCATGCAGGTGTAACATAGGTGTAGAATGGAGGGGGGGTTATAGCCCCCTTGGAATTTTGTTTAGCCCCCCCCCTTTTGTAATTTTTTTTTTTACGATAATTTTTAGAAAATATGTTGTTTACCAAAAACATAATAGGCTATATAGCCACCTTACATAAATTTATCACGCTACGCCTATGGGATGTAGCGTCCTCTTATGTGGATATTACTTTAAGAATGTTATTATGCACTCCAGACTGTCTCCAGTATTAGTAACTTTTCAAACTGAGAGATCGTTTTCAACCCAAGACAAATAAAATCATACTTAAGATCAAACATAGGCGAAGAAAGACTGTCTGCATTAGCAATTATGAACATAAAGGCACTATAACAATAAACTATATAATGATATATCTTTTTTTTCTCATTGGATATTATAATTTAGATCTTATATAGGTAGGTGCATCCAATAAAAATATTTACTAAATAAAATAAATTATTTACCGAGTATTTAACTTTAATACGCCATGCCCATGGCCCGTGTACCAGCTACCATGATGGCATGATTTGTGTAATGAGTATACTCGCATAAATAAAAAAATTAGGAGGTGGGGACACAATTATTAAACGGTTTCGTCAGACCAGTAAAGAAAATCTATCTTTTTGAAATTTGATCAATTTAAAAATATAGACATAATACTTCAAGCATCTAACATATTAATAATTCCGAAAACTGAGACTTATGGATTTCCAAAAAATCATTACTATTTTTGTTAATTTGATTGTTGCTTGATATAGATGTGGTATCACGCGTATTGGATAATACGCGGTAAACCAACTATAGGTATGTCTCTAGAATAAATTCAGATTAGCACTATTAACCTTTGAGGCACGGTGATATGCGTTTTGTCGATTCTACGTCCGTTTCTTAAATTTGGAATGACTATTAGGACGCCACAACCAGAGCACTGTTCAGTTTGTAATAAACCTGATTGAATATAGGTGCGTGTGGGTCCGAGCACTGTTGAAATATTAAAGGTAAGAACGAAGAAGACTTTGAAATAATATTCAACTCTGGTTTTTAGGTCGGAAACGCTTTTATTACATTTAAAACAAACACAAATAAATCACTTAGCAAATTCAGATTGCCTAGCCCGTACTACGATCGACGTTTCCCACGTACAACCGTCGTACCTACGTCCTCGTCGAATCACTCAGCGACAACGGGACCCCCCCGTGCCTGCGAGTACGGCGGTGTTATATAGTAAAATATTATTGGTACCTCAGCACATATTGCTCCACTGGCCTGACCTATGTCAATAATTTATAATATTCCCACCTATATTATGTGTACATTACAGTGACGACTGTCTAAAATAGGTGAAATGGTTATAAAAATGGTATAAATGGTTTTTCTTTTTTTTTTTTAATTCTATTCGACTATTAACCGAATTTGTAATGAGATTCACTCGGTTTCTGAATCTCGATTTTTTTTTATAATAAATCATATTTTTAAAAGGGAGAAATTAGGTAACTACATATCACTCTGTTGTACAGTTGTTAGTTGAATATCAAATATCTAATATTAAATGAATATCAATATATGCAATAAATTATTGCATACAAAAAGCTATTCGGTGGCTTGGCGTGGCGTGATATGGTTGAATTCAGTCTTGAAGCGTGTTCTAAATGCAATCATCATCTGGTGTCAGCAATTCCCGGATGGGTGACCACCCATGTTTTTAGTGATAAATCCTTACCATATATACTCACAAGTGTTAAAATCCAACCGTACTCCAGCTAATAGTTGTTACTAGACTTGAGATCAATAAATAAAAAAAAAAACTATCTCTCTATCAGCCTACACTACTAAGTATATTATATTTCATGATATATTTATATTTCTACTATGGTAATATAAATAACTATTAGTAACTTTTACTATTAGTAATTAATTTTTGCCGAAAACATTGCATTTTTTTTTTTTTATTATTATTAAGATATGCATAATTCGTACTATTTAAGCATAATTATGTATGTGGCGACAGAAAAACATACATGCAAATATTAATAAGAAGCCACCCATTATAGTGGCACTTGACAATATTAATATTTAAATAGGTATTATAATAGTATTTATTTATATAATATATTATTGTAATTATAACTTTTTAGTCAATACCGAATTAACCTAGAATGGTGTGAGTAGTTCATAGTTTAAGTAGCCTGTAGCCAATAAAATATAATTAAGCTAAGTGTTTTGAAAATATCATTGTGTATTTAAAATATACTATTATAGGTATAATACGTACAAGTTTCTAAATTCATCCTCTTGGTTTATATATCTAACTACCTCCAAATTTAAACTTCAGATGTCTATAAAAGAAAAAAGGTTTTTTAGTATAATATTATAATATATGGTGACCTCATATATTAACCAAAATAACTAAAAATCATAAAAACACAGTTTATTTTACTAGATATTTTAGTTGAAATTCAGACAAAATTAGATATTTAAACGGAGAACAACGATTTTGATTATTTGTTTGTGATTTAAAAATGTTATTCGTGGGTAGATACTTGAAACTTTTGAAGTATTTACCTATATGAAATGTTTTCGGCAACAATTAATTAACTTATTAAGTTGCAAATTGTATATTATGCGAGTTGCAATTATAAATGTTTTTAATAAAATTAATAATTTTAAATTACAAATTGACAATTATTATAATATTTTATTGTTATATAACTTATAGTATATATGAAGGTCATGTACTTATCTTCACTAGTTATGACATTCAATTTTTATACGATATAAAAAAATATATTTATTAAATTATTAATTTGAGATGAGTCATGAGTATAGTTTAAATTAGTGAATAATAAAAAAGTAAAATGGTATACAGTGTACATTATGATAAAAGTCCAATAAAATTGTTTTTTATAATTTATAAATTAGAAACTAGAAAGACACATTCACTCTTTGTGTGATTTACATAGGTACTAATTAAAAAAAAAATATACCAACTTTTTTAAAACTGAGTTAAATTAATATTTTTTTCTATATTAACTTTGAACTTATCGAGTTATTGAGTGTACCATCGCTGGATGATTTCCCTCATCATGTGCTTCGTGTGTTTTATATGTATGTATAAAGTATTATGTCAGTTATCATACTTATTGTGCAAATTGTACAGATTGTAAATTTTCTTATAGAAATTAACAAAAAAAAACTTATTTAGTTATTTAGTTAGATTTATAATTTATTAACTGTTAACTTTTAACTTATCGATCTTGTGTCCTCTTAACTTAGCTTAACTTGAGTTAACTATTTTCATTAACTTGCCCCCTTTGATAAAATATACTTGTATAGTAATATAGGCTGATAGACGGTCTTCACTCAGAATAGTTTTGCGTATAGTACCTACAATAATTTTATATTATTGAATTCAAATTTAACACATCCATTATAGTGACCCATACGATACTTAATGTAAGTACAGAAAAGCTGTACTCGCTTGCCCACTTTTTTCACTTAATTATTAAGAAAACTTCTGGGAATGTTTTATTTTTAACCTCCCGCGACTCTCAACTCTCAAGTACCATTAGATAGATATTGATGTTGAAAACCAAAGCATTTTTTTCTACTGTGATAGTGAGTGTTTTCAGACACAAAAAGTAAACACATAACATCAATACATTCATGAATCCGCTCAGAATCTAAAACAAAGTAATAGGTCGATAAAATGACAAGTTAATTTTTAATTGGTTTTGAAATAGAAATTGCAGTTGATATTAAATATTTGAATGTAATTTTAATATGTTTTAATATAAATTTAAATTCTATGAAATAGCTTTATAAAAATAAATTAACTCAAATCTGATAAATATTAAAATATATAATATGATTACCATCACACAGAATTTTTACTAACAAATTAAGATATTAAAATAAATTTTTGATAAAATCTTAAAAGTTTTTAAGAATATTGAACTGTTCACTTATCAATAGTGTTAATATTTTTTGATTAAATTTGGAATGTATACGAGAGCATAAACGCGTTTGTAATAAATTATAAAATATATTTATAATAGGCAGTTTAAATAAATATTGTGATACAAAACTTTGTTGTTAATATTATAACAAATATTATAATGCAATAATGCATCATATAGAACGCTTAGTAATTTAATTTTTTTTTATTTAAAAATTGGTAATAATATACCAATGCTTCAAAAGTATACATATTGAGTAGTGAGCAGATGAAATTCTAAAAAAATATTTATATCATTTTTAATTACTTAATATTAAAATCATAATAATTTTTAGATTAAATAAAAATAAAGTAAAATAGAACAAACCGATGGGTACCTATATTCCTATATTATAAACGATTTTATAAGTAGGTTTTGGTAATTTTGCGATTAAAATCGTTATACTTTTTATAACATTTCTAAAATCGTATCATTTTATATAATTATAATGAAAGTGAAATAAAATATTAAATTAACTGCATATATTAATGTACCTATATAGTGTATTTTTAGATAAAAACTCGTAACAATCACGTATAACCCATAAAATATATAATAATCTTTATTACGAAGAATCAAAATCTACATTATTTAAATTTGTTATGTACATAACTTTTAAGGAATATTTTATAAAAAGCAGTTAAAAAAAATGAACACAAATTGGCTCGTTTTGCATTCAATATTATCATAATTACCATTTACCTTGTGTATGTATCGGAGTACTTACCTCCTATTCTACATCACTGCAGTGACAATGATGAAGGAGCAAAAAGTCTGAGAGTCAATCGATGTGGGACGGGATACATTTTAATGGCCGAAGGTCGCCAATTTTGCAGTATCCATATCATAATTTAATAATATTATGGTTATGCAACCCTTGGATGAGCATATGGGCAACCGGTTTTTGGACATAAGAAGACCAAACAAAAAACAAATACAGACTAAAAAAAAACCACGTATAATACGAATATACAATTATTTAAAACCAAATACATTTATATGATAAAAAAATCGATAAAAAATTGTAATAAAAAAACCTTGGAACGGATATCGAATATTTATCGCGGTAGGAGGGGTTTTTCGTGATAGATATCCATAAAAAATTCTCCCATCCCGGATTACTGGTTTCTTGACAATTTTTTTTTGCTGGAGACCATCCAATACTGTAAAAAATATTCCAATATTGTAGTGCCCGAGCGTGTACCTATATATAGTAAACGCCGACGTCCAGTAAAGTATCCAGTCAATCGGTAGCTACAGGGCTGAACAGTACCAACAGACAACAAGGCAGAAGCGACAAGCATTATGGCTTCAAGTGCTATGGTGAGAAAGAACAAGACTATTTTTGTGTTATACTTATCATACTTTTGTAGTTTTACAGTTAAACGACTTGTATACGTATTTCTTCCTATATTAAATATATAAAATAACTTAAAATTATGAACGTTAGTAACGATCCAATTTTATTAATTTAAAAATGATATAATCATAATATACTAGTACTTAGGTATACTTAGCATAACTTCTAATAAAAGTATTCCTTGTTTTATATACTTATTTGATAAATATTTACGTTTAAACATCGTCTTGATATAAAATTAGCTATATTCCATTTCATGTTTCAATGGATAATAATCACTGTAAAGTGTAGATGTTAGGTATATATTTTTCGACAGAAATTGACGTGTTGAAAAACCTTTTCACTATACTTCCTTCATAATTATTATTAATATCTGTCAGCATAAACATAAAAAATTTATAAGTTAGCAACAAAATACTTATCTTAATACACTTATATATAGGTAGGTATAGGTACTAGGTACACTTACTAAATATATAATATTATATTTTTGAAAATTTTAACTTATTATTTAGTTGATAATTATTTTGATAATATTATTCAGTTTTAATTGCAGATATAATTAAAATTTATGATACCATTACAATTTAAAGATATATGCAAATGATAAGCTAGTCAAATTATAAATTGATAGTTGAAAAATATAAACTTTATTCCAAATATATTTAATATTTAAAAATGCACTTGCATATAATAATATAAATAACTATATGCAGCCATGCAGGTATATAGTTACAGTAGGGACAAGTAGAATATACTTACAGCCAAAGGAACAATTTATTATTTATATTTATTATATTATGCAAATATAATCAGTAATCGTAGTTGTACACAAAATTATATTTTATTTCAATATTTTTTCTGATTTCGATATAATTTCATTATTATATGTTATGATACGAAAATAGTTATTTATTAATGTATAATTGTAACAATCATTGCTTTTTTCAGATTCAAATAGCTCTTCTAGGACTCCTAGTTGTGTCCACCACATTTGCCGAAGTCAAGAAAGAGAAGAAAAGAGACACCTTATTCAACCCATTCTCATTTGGAGCCAAGACTTTTGGCCCATCAACCCCAGCTCCATTTGCGTTTGGTAGCTCGTTCTCGACGACTGCTGCACCATTCAAATCCATTTCTTACAGCTCTACACCAGCTCCGTTCGCGTTCGGCAACTCTTTCGGAAACTCTTTCGGCAACTCCTTCGGCAACTCTTTTGCGCCGAATGCCTACTCCAACGCTGCCGCAGCTCAGTCCTTCGACGCTGCTTCGTTAGTTGGATCGTCCACACCCACTCCATTCTACGATGGCTCTTTCGGTTCATCTACCCCAGCAGCTTTCATCGGATCATCCACTCCAGCACCTTTCGTGTCTGGCGCCGCTGTCTCTAGTGCCGCACTATCCGACTCGAGCTTTGGGTATTCTTCCACCCCCGCAGTTTTAGTGGGCGGAGCTTCACCAGTTGTGTCATCCACCCCAGAACCCGTCCTTCTGAACAGATCACCAGCTTTCGCTACATCATACGGTTCATACTATTCTGGAGCTTTTGCCCCGTCATACTCTCAAGGTGCAATCATCAAGTCTGACGCAATTAGCCATGATGCAGTTGAAATACCAGCAGTAGCTAACGCCCCTGCACCTCATCATGAAGTTACCATCGCTAAAGAAGTTCCAGTTCCATACTACGTCCAAGTTGAAAAAAGAGTTCCATACCCCGTTGTGGTTCGTGTACCACAACCATACCAAGTAACTGTAGAAAAACACGTGCCATACGCTGTGCAAGTTAATGTAGACCGTCCAGTTCACGTTCCTCAACCATACCCAGTCGAAGTTGAGAAGAGAGTACCATACCCAGTTGAAAAGCCAGTACCTTATGAAGTGAAAGTCCCAGTCGACAGGCCATACGCAGTTCCAGTTCCAGTTGAGAAACCCGTGCCATACGCAGTTGAAAAGCCAGTCCCATACCCAGTGCGAGTAAATGTTGACAGGCCATACCCCGTAGAAAAGCCAGTACCATACCCATACCCCGTCGAAAAACCAGTGCCATATGCCGTAGAAAAAGCCGTGCCATACCCAGTAGAAAAATTAGTCCCATATCCCGTAGAGAAGAGGGTGCCCTATCCAGTCAGGTACGACGTTCCAGTTAAAGTTGCAGTTCCAGTAGAAGTTAAAGTACCAGTATCTGTGGACAGACCAGTCCCATATCCAGTAGAGAAGAGAGTGCCATACCCAGTTCAAGTTCCAGTTGAAGTTAAGGTCCCAGTCCCGGTTGCAGCCCCGGCTCAACGTTTCGCCACTGTCCACTATTATCAACAATCTCCAGTCGCTTTAGGATATGAATCCAGTGCTCTTTATGGTCAATCTGGTTACAAAGCATTCTCATCTGGTTTAGCTCAAGGTTCTGGAAGTGCATTGTACAGCTCTGTTCCATCATCTGGTAGTGCATTCTACAGCTCTACTCCAGCGTCTGCTGGTGCGTTCTACAGCTCTACAGCTAGCCCAATAAGCACATACAGTTCAACTGTCAGCCCGGCTGGATTCTACGGCTCAAACGTCGCCCAAGAAGGTTTCGTTGGTTCATCCGCAGCTCCATTCAACTTCGGCCAACAATCTTTCATCGGATCTTCGACACCAGCTCCATTAAACACTTTCTCCGCTGATTCAGCATCATCTGATGCATCATCTCTATTCCAGTCCAGAAACAATGGTGATGAGGAAGTCGCCATTGGAAGTGCATCTTTGAAGTCACAGGAATTGAAAGCAAACAACTTTGACGTTGTCAAGAAGTAAATCGTTAAAACTTCAAGTTTATCTGATATGGAATTTTCATTATTTTTAATGTTCACTGAATAATAATAATAATGGCAAAACGTTCTATTTATATTTTTTTAAGAAAGTATTTTTTTTTGCAGATTAACGATTTCAATTTTTAATCTGTAATTAGTGAGATTAAAATTATAAATAAAAAATAATATGTGCAATTAATCAATTTAATGTATTATTTATTTCATATTGTTCAACAACATGATCACGATAAGACAGTATAGTTATATATAGTTATAAAGTATATAGTTGGTATATATAGTTTGAAATCAATATAAATTAGTAAATAGTATGTACCTAATGAAAAAGTAGTCTACAGAAAAGTTAAAAAATATATTGCTCTTCAATATTAAGTAGTAGGTAGGTAGGTACATACTACATAGCTACATAGATTGCCATTGCCCATTACGATGATAGGAAAAAAAATTATCGTAATACATTAGGTAGTTAGTTGATTTATTCGTTACACCTTTTTGCACAAAGTGGTATGAATGTCACACTTTTACGTTGCTATCGGATTTTTCAAACTTTTAAATGTGGTAGCAGGTATCAGTGATATCACTTATAATTTTAGAGTTTTTAAATTTAATGTTACCTATAGTCAATATTAAGTCCATTAAGTCCGAAATTTTTTTAATTTTTTTTTACTCCGTTTTTAAGTTAAGTTCCGTAACCATATGGTAACGCTAGGAGCATATAATACCCATTTTAAAATAATCATATTTTTTTTCAAACAAATATCGGTATAGTAGGTATACAATTTCAACAATACAATTATTATTGACGAAATCAATTGTATTATTTTTATTATTATTATATAAATATAATTATAATACAATTATAAATATTACATTAAAACTGAATAGTTGTACACAAATTTATTTTTTATGGAAGTTAGCAAAACAATCGATACATAGTCCAACGTCACATTTGACACTCATTGTCCGTCCAACTGATTTACAGCCAACTTTTGTACACCTCCTTCTTTTCTTCTCTTGAGTATATGAAACTAAGTGGTCTATATGATCATATCTAATGTTATCGGAAACACGACTGTCGGATGATGACAGAGATCTTGAAGGTTTTCCTGCACCTATTCGAGCTATCCCATATCTTTGTAAATATGTAAGCACTAAGTCACGGCGGAAATCCAACTAGGTAATTTGTTTAGAGTTGGCTTTTTTGTACAAAGTCCAACTGTTGTTCATTGGAATTGGGTGGACTGCTCTGCTGTACAATGGTTGTCGAGCATGTCGTTGTAATGGATGATGTGTATTAGTGTATTATTATAGGTAATGTATATGAATTCAACGATAAATCATTGTATAAGAAAAACGATTCTGAGCGGAGACGTTGTGCCGTACTTCAGTATAAATAATCAAATTTAATAGTCTGTTAAAAAATGTTTTTATAAAAATCTAAAATATCTCATGGCTATAAATAGCGTGATTTTCAGGTGAACTTTTTCATTTTGATAGAAATAGAAAAACTTGTTGGAAACCTTCAATTAAAATGTCTTATGTTAGCTATGAAAAAAAAAACTTTTATGAATTTCTAACTGAAAAAAAATTTCCAAGATTTTATAATATTATCATAACTATAAAAAAAAGTCATAGTTTGAAAATTGTCCATGTATAGAAAATTATAATAAATATAAATAAATAAATATTTGGTGATTATTTCAAGAATCAAGAGTCTATACGGTTATTTGTTTTTGAAATACAACAAAATATCGAAAATCGATAAATGAAAATTCTTTAATTTACCGATGAAAATCCAATATCGTAAAAATTAAAACGCTCTTAAAAAATTAATGTTACTTTCCAGTAAACTTGTTTTTTGTTTAAAGTAGGATCGTTTGTGGGGAGTCTTCTATCAACATTTACAAATTATAATGTTAGCTATGAGAGGAAAAACTTTTATGAATTTCTAACTGAAAAATAGTTTAAACATTATCAAAATGTTGTCAAAATTTGTACTTTGAATGCATATAAAAAATAATCATGCCATTTTTTATATTTTTGAATTACATTAATGAAACCAATAAGGAACCTTGTATTAAATTGTCGAGCTTTTTTACTAAGTTTTTATCGAGAATAATTTTAAAAAATTTACTAATTTCCAAACATTTTTCAAGACTTATAACTAGCTAAAAAAGATTCTACATTCTTCGAAGTTGTTACCATTCATTGAAAATGCTATAGCATAATATAAATATTTGGTGAACATTTCAAATTTACGGTTATTAGTTTTTGAGTTACAAAATTTTCAAAAATTGGTTTTGCATAAAAATTACCACTTTTTTGTGTTTTTGATGCTTTCTAAAACTACTTAGAATTTTCAATTTCAACCTGCCCTAAAGTACAAACTAGATTCACTTTTCTATCAAAAAAGATGCTGATCTCGAAAATAGGACGGACAGAAAAAAAACCACACACATCATTGTAAAATCAATACCTACCTACATTCTTTCGCTCCGCTCAGAATCTAATATGTAATATAATTTGGATCGGGATTACCTCCCCCTTTTTGTGCGTTCTTATGTACTTATATAAAACATAAGCGGGACCCTAGGCTCGCATTTATAGGTTTCGCCCCGTCGGAATTTTGATCGCTACGATTCTGATATTATATCACAATATCGTTATGGTTCACTTTACAAAATTGAAAATATCGAATAAGACCCAAAGATGATGACAATGTCATGTATAATATTATTATATAGTCATGCGTAAAGGTACATCTAGGTAGGTACTCTACGTTAAGGCCTTAAGGGCTTACATTTATTTAAACCTTTTAAATGTTAAATATTACATTATTTAGTAAACGACTAAACGGATATTGTTTAAACTAAATAACGAATAATACTTTATGCCCATAAATTATAATCTGGAGCCTAGAGGTATTCAGATTTCAGACTATGCGTCGGGACAATCAGGGGCGTCGCGGGAGTTGCGAAGACGCGAGTCCCGTCAATAAGAACCGGTAAACAAATTTAATGTAATATATAAAGATAAATATTATTAAATAAATACATTTACATACATATAAACATATTTTTTTATTTTTTTTTTTGTCAGTAGTAATTTGAGAGCCGTCAAAATATTTTGAAGACACAAAGGAGTCGTGGAATGATAAAGATTGAATACCTTTGCTGAGTGCTGACTGCTATAGGTAATATTATAATCTATTTTATGTGATGTTTTCGTAGCAGTTCTGTCAGCACTACGTAGACGTCGATTGACGCTTGGCAGTTGGCAGTCAACGAAATACTAACAGATGAATCAATAATAGGTTGGAACATTATTATTATTATTTTTTTATTAAATTGAATCAAATTTATATAAGATAAAATAAATTAGGTACGCAATCGTACAAATTGTATTCATTAATTGAACCCCTTTTCTAAGGCTTTAATCTTATCTTGTGGTGGTGTAGTTGAAATTAATATTATCTTATTAATTATTACAGGTAACAATTATTTATAATTTATAATTTTGTCCAACAAATAATAATTTAAATCGATTGACGGACAAGGCGAGTAGGCAGTGCCGGCTCAAGGATTTGCGGGGCCTGGTGCGAAATAATTTTTTTATGAAAGAGTTCTCTTCCTGAACACTTAAAAAAATATACAAAATGGATATTAGGACACGATTCGGTCAATAGTAGGGCCCCTTAATAATGGTTTAAATAAATGTGCTTAATGAATAAGTCTCCCCGATTTCATGAATTTGTTACGCTTACTGGACCAGCTATTGATTATTATTTATTACTTACAAGTTTGTAGTTTTCAAACTAACCGTACTTCAATGTTTATTAGTAGTGCGTCAAACCTTATACGTCTACATTATATACCATATAAATAGTAAATACTACGTATTCATTAAATGTTCTTAGGTTCTTGCCAACAATTTTAATTATTCTGATAAGTTCAATAGTATGATAAATAATTTATAATAAAATCTTCTTTTAATACATAAAATATTAAACAAAGAAAGAACATGAGAAAATAATTTATTGTAATAATATTTTTAAAACAAATAAAATGTATACAATAACTAAATAAATTATTTTTTTTCTGGCTTTTTGATGCGCAAATTGGTCGATAAGTTGGCTGTAATCTAATGTTTCTGCTAATTCATTTTCAATTGAAAGCGTCGCTAGTCCAGAAAGTCTGTCTTGAGAAATGGTACTGCGAAGATAGTTTTTTATGATTTTCAATTTCGAAAAAGCTCTTTCTGCACCTGCAGAGGCCACAGGGATAGTCAACAGGATTCTAAGTGCAATGGTTATATTAGGAAATGAACTACAAGATGTTTTAAGAATCTCAAGAGCTTGAAGGGCAGTAATATTTTCGTTTACCATGGTGCGAAAAATTATTAATTCATTGCATAAATCAGCTGCTTCGATATCTCTGGATTCACCATCTGTTAGTGTCATTTGTAAATCTTGACAATGTTTAAATAACTCATCTTCCCTCATATTTTTCAACTGACCAATTCTGTACAAGAATCCAAATTGTTCATTGTAGTTAGTTATTTGTTCAAATCTTTTTTTCACTGATGCCAGCGTTTGGTCAACTAACACTAAAAAGTACTTCACTCTGAAATTTTCTTCCTCGTTAGCCAAAGAATCATCTATATTCTCATAATCAAACATTTTGGTTTTTTTTCTAATTCTATTTTTTTTAAACTTTATTTCAATTCCCATTGGTGATATTATTTCTTCTGCTTTAACCTTAGCTAATGTATATCCATTTTCTCTATAGTTTTCCAAAAAAATAATTAAGCTATTTAGCAGACTTGCTGAAACATCTAAATCAATTGTTACTGACTGTAGACTCTTACTTACAATATTTATTTCACATAAAATATCATACCATATTATCAAACTTAAAATAAATTCATAGCTACATATTTCTTTGGCTAAAGAATGTGTTTCACTTTTTATTTTTAAATCTTTTGTTGTATCCGAAATCTCCTCTAAAGCTTCTACAACTTCGTTTAATTGAAATCGGATGGCTTTCACAGCGTTCACACGACTGTCCCATCGGGTTTCTGCCCATTTTTTAATAGAAAGTTTATTACAATGATTTTTTAAAATTTCCCATCTATTTATTGATGCTGAAAATAAAACATAAATCCTTTCAATCATTCCAAAAAATAATTGAGCCTGAGAAGAACTTCCTCCAGCATCCTTGAGACAAAGGTTAAGGCTATGTGCGGCACATGGAACAAAAAATGCGCGAGGATTTTGGCTTAAAATATGAGCCCGTACACCTTTATAGAGACCCGCCATATTAGCACCATTATCATAAGCCTGTCCTCGACAGTTATTTATGTCGAGACCATACTCTTTCAGTTTTTCAATCAAAATGTTTGATAAATCCATTCCAGTAGTTGAGTTTATATGTACAAAGTCCATGAAATATTCTTTTATTAATTAGGTAATTTAATAGTTAAATATATTTTTTCAAGTAAGACATTTTTGAATGCTCCCTAAGTACTATATTGGTCAATGTATCAAAGTTTAGCGCCCTTATTTCATATATAAGGTAAAGGTGCAAAGCGCGGGGCCTTCGAAAGCGCGGGGCCTGGTGCCGGGGCACACCTCGCCCCCCCCTTAAGCCGGCCCTGCGAGTAGGTACCTACCTACAATGCTTATTTATTTCCTTACGTGTTTTTTGCAATATAATTAGGCTATTTTTTCATGATATTACATATTATTATAAATTATATAAGATGGTAATAAATATTGGATTGAGATAAAACAAAGTAAATGGAAATTAGATTGCGAGTAAAG
This sequence comes from Macrosiphum euphorbiae, assembly GCA_949089665.1. NCBI lineage: Eukaryota > Metazoa > Arthropoda > Insecta > Hemiptera > Aphididae > Macrosiphum > Macrosiphum euphorbiae. The sequence continues at coordinate 35,769,102 of CARXXK010000001.1, forward strand.
CGATCAGTATTTTTGAGTTACCTACCTATAGGTATGGGCTGGTCAAAACTTTTGCCCTCTCTCTTAAAAACTGAAATGACGGATTTCCTTATTGTACAACTAATTTTAAACCAACCTCATAGAATATACTTTATTGATATTAGCATTGAAAACGGTTGTTAATAGGGGTTTAAATGTAGTGAAAACATTTTAGGTTGTTATGTATCAAATCCCAATGTGATGGCCGATGGGCCTAATGATCGGATTTTTAGGTTTTTAAAAATTAAAAGTTTAAGCTATATGATGCTTATTTTCTCTAAAATATTAAAACACTGATGTTCTAAACATTGAATCATTTTAATTATTTTTTTTATAATACAATTATTTTTGTGGGTACTTATTATAAAATTAATCCCCATTTGGGAAATGAATAGTTTTATAGACAATAGCGCAATCGATTTATTTTAACACCAATAACTAATCAAATATTCAATTTTATTTCTATTTACAAATTTATTTACCTTTCTAGAGTTGTATAAATTCAATAAATAATTATATGAAAACTAAAAATCAAAACTCTAGCTGAAAGGCCATAGGTAAACTACTTATGCTATGTTGCTATATTGTCATGATTCGGGGGTTGGTATAATTTTAAGTTTTAACTAACTGATATAACCTGTAAATTTCTTGTACAGAAATCTGACTAGAAGTAATTAGGATGTCATATATTCTTTATAATTTAAAACTGTGAACTATAATTTTATTTGGACATATTCTTACAAATAAGTTGTGTTGGACTTATACAGATTTTTGAGACTCTAATTTATGAATTATTCAGACTTTCCCTCATCGATATTATTAAACCATACTGAAAGCCTGACTTGTACACAGCTTGGTACAGAAATTAATGAAATACAACTTTTCAGATCACAGATCACATAATTATGTGATAATATTAGTATGCCAATATCTTATTTTTTTTTTACAATCCACATTAATATACCTAATCTAATACAAAGTTGAGATGTTAGAATCAATGTATACAAACTTTTATTTATTATTTTTACCAAAATGTATTCATTTTTTAATTTTTTGATTATATAATATATTATTTATGTGGGGTCGCATAAAAATTCATAAATTTATTAATTTAAATTAACAAAAATTGAAGACCCGTTATAATTCACGGGCCACTAAATCATGTTTAAGCGATCATTAGATTACTATTGATTTATTAAAATATGTTAACTGATTGTTTAAGCAACCTTGTGTGTAAAAATTAATAGTTTAAGAAATATGATCACCACATTTGTACCAGTGGCGTACATTCAAATTTGCTCTGGGGGAGGTTTAAAAAAAATAACCAGCACTAAAACCTTCTCTTTGCAACTACCCATTTTCCTAACAATCAAACACATTACACGTATAAATATTAATAGGCAAAATAGCAAAACAAATACAAAGGTTTACGTAACTCATGGTATTTAAATATTATTTAATATTCACATAGTAAGTACAGAATATTATAAATATTATATTATTAATTATTTATAATAAAAATTCTATTGATTGTGATATTTTAAATTCGAATGATTTTTAAAGTCTTCCAATGCATGTTTCCAATCATCATATTTTTTTTAATACAAATGCTCCCAATTTTTGGTTATTAACACCGGCTTCATTTTTAGTAAAAGAAACACAATATTTGCAATACGCACAATTGTTTACTTCTAAATAGGCCAACCAGGGAAAGTTAATTAGCCATTTATATTGAAATTTCAACCTCAAAACTTTTTGTTGCTTACCGACTACTGATATTTTGATAGGAAAATTGTAATTAATATCAGGGACCCAAATTTTGCTCAAAATTTCTTCTATTTCACTTTGCGTTAAAAATGTATTTGTGTAATGTGCAATGTCAAAAATATTATAACTGGAAGATGTACGATTAATATCTGTAGTCGAAGGTGTAAACTGAGTGATAGGTGTATCAGATGCAGATGCAGTTGATGGTAATGAGGAACTAGAGGAACTTATAACTGTTGTATTCAATGAATTTGACAATGAATTCATTATTGAGGGTGGTTTCGAAAAAAAAGATTGCAGTTTCGATTGTTTTTTTTTCAGCCATGATTACTATTTATTAATAATTTTACCTTAAAAACCTAAAATATATCGAAATCGAATGATAATGATTATGATGTGATAATAATAATTTTTGACTTAACTACTAATTTACTAAATTTATTTTTTAATCAACGTTAAATTAACGAATTAATTTTTTTATTTGTAAGTTAATTTATTTTGTTTTTCATTTTTTTACATTTCATTATTTAAGTCTATTTTGTTGCCATGTCAAAATTTCAATAATATAGACATAATATTATGATATAGTTTGCCGACACTAAAATCTAAAAATAAACAAAAATAAATAAATCAATTACCTATTGATTTTATGATTTTACGGTTTTGTGAGATTATTAATTATTATTAAAAATTATTATGAACAGTATTCACGTTGATAGTTAAAACATTAAAATTAAAAATACCTACTCATCGTACACAAATAATATCTGTTTGAAAGACAACTAAAATATATAATACTTATTTATTATTATTTATTACTTATTACTTATGTGATAGGTAACTTCTGTACTTAAAAATACAATATATACTATATCTATATGTGTATGCATATTAACTTAACTGAGTTAAAAAAAAAAAAACTTAACTCGCCCAGTCTTGTGTGTTTATAATGAGTCGATCGAGATAAAGACAATATTAATATGTATTTATATCCGCACGCAACTAACTGACTGTGTACGATCAAAATAATGTCTATTTTGATTGATATACCATATTATACGGCACCCATGATTTCGTTATGAAATCTTTTTTCGTTGTTGGTTAAGTACCTATAGTGTTTAGTGTTTACTCAATAGTCATATTATTATGACGTATATTTGTGTATACACGGTTGATTAATAATAAGAAATTCATCAATAATATCACATTATTTTTTTTATTTTTTTTTTGGTCCTGGGGGGGGGTTTGAACCCGAAAACCCCCCCCGTATGTACGCCACTGATTTGTACAGTTAAAATTCATCACAATTGTTTATGTTTAGATATATACCTACAGATGTTTAAGCACATTTTATTGATTCAAATAACTAATTGGAAAAATAAGCAACCAAATCCAATAAATTTCTTTCACTGGTTAATCACACATTGCATGCATACAAGACAGAAGTAATGTTAATATAATGCGGAATAGTTTTAACACGTTGACTGCCACGCGGCCCCCGGCGGCCATAATAATATGTATCATTGGTGCGCCAAGCAAATTTTCTGGTGTCATTACAAATTTGTATATATACTATTGAATTGTATGTTTACTAAAAAATTCAAAAAAAATATTAAAAATATGTTTATTACATCAAAAAAATTGTAATTTTTCCAACTACGCCACGGCGCATTTTTCAGTTCATTATTGTAGCGCCATGGAAAAGCTAATAATATAAATCTAAATTCATTTACGGCAGCCCGCGGCCGTATGGCCTCCTAGGAATGATATGGTGCGGCAGCCGGCGGCCTAAAAATGATCGATACGTAATTATTTTTATGCGGCCGCATGGCAGTCAACGTGTTAATTTAAAAAAATCATCTTGGTCACATAAATTTAAAAAAAATTATTTTTATTTATTAAATCCCAAAATGTTTATTTTTGAAAGAAAATAGTTATTATAATAGATTTTGTAATAAAATCATTTTGAGGTATAAATTATTTTACAAGTCAGAACCACTGGATAATACAATTCACGCATGTATACTGTAAATAATTTATCTTATCTTCTATAATCATTATTATAACCATAATTTGGTTTTTTATGATGAGAATAATGCGAATGTCTATCACTCCTGTCTTCCCATTTTCTTTTATTATCTCTTCTACGATTCCAGAATGGTCTATATGAAGGAACTACAGGTGGAGTTGTAAATCCAAGTTTTACTAAAGCAACATAATCTTCATCGTCATCTGTGTATCGACTTATAAACTCCTCTTCAAATTGTAATAACTTTTCTTTCTGATTCTCTGTTGGTGGTTCATCAACACATGTTTCATGGATTTTATATGTAGTGATGTTGTCTTTAATAACTATTTCATGTTTGCTGTCAGTTGAATTTTGATTGCCTGGAGATGACATTTTTAATCTGAGATATCTTCTATTGTAGAAAAATGTTTTGGCACCACAATCAACGAGTCAGCATCTTAAACAAAGAACCAACATTATAATGAGATTAAAGATATTATTTAGAATAAGAAATTAAATTAAAATTAGTGGATATTAACGAGAACTACAACTGCTAGTAAATATTATATGGACGCTAATGTTTTAATAATATTAAAAATTAAAATATTAACACATTTTTCTCTGGGCAGCGTCGGAGGGTTAGATATAGAAATGTATCCTGCTAAAATTTAAGCCCCTTTATATTAATATGTTATATTTTTATTTACCTACCAATTAAGTTACCAAGTATTACTTTAATTAATTCACCTTTAGTATATTCCTGACATCGATACATGATATTTATACCTAATTTTTAAGGAATTACAATTTTTTTTTTAAACAAAATGATTTAATATGTAGTTTAAAATTCAAAACAATTACATGTACAATACCAAAATGATTTATAATAGTTAATTATTATTATATCAATAACTGAGCATACTGCATTCATAATATAATCAGTAGAGTGAATACTGCACGATAGCCCAATATTTTATTTCATGGGTTGCCAAACTACAACCCGCGAGCTGAATTCGCACCGCCAAGCTAATTAATGTTTTGAAAATAATATATTTAATATGCAGTAGAAGCCGCTTATTATATAATTGATACAATAGCGTTATTGAAACAAAATGTACCGGGACGGACAGGCCGTATATTAGAACATCGAAAATAAATCGGATAATTGAAACATCACATCAGTTATTTGAAACAATTGGGCAAAGGTCAGTTGAAATATACACCGGATATCTGTGCGATAATCAATGTAATTTAATCTTATCTTTGCTGTCGTTACATTTATATTTGATAAATTATAAGATGATGAAGAAGAAAACAGCGAGGCACCCCTGGCACCCCCATCAAACAAGAAAATTATAGAAGCTCTAAGTGTCCTCAGGAGAGTTGTTTAGCAGCGTGTGGATGAAATAAGTTTTGAGCAGCATTATTCATATGAAAATATGGTTATGGAGTTACTTGAAGCAAAAAAAACAAACTTCAATCGGTAAATATTTGAAATAATATAGTAAGATAAATATTTTAAATATGTAATATAGTAAGATAAATATTTTAAATAATATACATATACATACATACAAAATTAAATAAATACATACATAAATAAATTGTCCACGTATTTTTCATTTTTCTTTCATAGTACAAATCAAACAAATCGCTTATTAGAAACAATCGGTTAATTGACACATTTCACTTTGGTCCCAAAGTGTTTCTAATAAGCGGCTTCTACTGTATTTGTTTAATTTATTTTTCATTGTTTTTAATTTATTGATTTAGGTAATTAAATAAAATGTATTTATTTATTTATTTTTGTTGGTGTTATTAATAATGGCTTATAATAGTCATACATAAATACTAACACTAACTAATAATAGAGAAAGTGGTTACAAAATAAAAAAAATATATAAATAAATAGTACTAGTTACTAGAATTTTTTATTTTTTATTTACTAACAACCAACAAATTAAACTCACGTAGTTCGTTAATAATACTTGAGATGATGACAACATAAAACCCTTCTTTTGATGGGTATATTTTATCACTAGTAGCCAAATGTAAAGGTTCAAACATCCTAAAACATAACATAGTTCATACAATACATACATTTATCAATATATTATGTATATTAAATAACTAGTAGCAGTGCTTGAATTGAGGGGGGTCGAAGTCCACTTTCATTGTAAAAAATATTTATGTATACCCCTTCTAATTTTTTTCCAATTCAAGTATTGACTAGTAGTAATAACTATATATTAATTAAATATTAGAAACAAATTGTCTAAATTAAAAGCTACTCCTAAATATCAAATAAAATGTAAGAATGTAAGCTCTATAAATATATGATGATTGATAAGGTACTATTACACATTTTAAAATAATTTGTTATTACTACCTATAGTATTTTGAATTTATTATATTTTGACATCATAAAGTAAAAGTAAATTTTAGTAGATAACTGTTAATTAACCTGGATGTGTATACTTCCATTACTAGGCTTGTAATTTTAAGCTCTAAAAAACAAAGAAATATTTGACTTCGTATTTTTTTTTTATACAAAATATATATTTTTACCCAAATAATTTAATATATGCACAACTTTAAAAAAAAAAAAAAACATGTGTTTTGGACACTTTTGGTGCTTTATATCGTTTTTGATATTTTAACTAAAATTTATAAATATAAAGTTTAAAAAACTATTTTTATCAGATATATAAAATATAGAACGTGCAAATTATTTTTATATAATGAAAAAGTTGACTATAGTAAATTAATTTTTAATGTTAATACTACTGCTTTTAAATGAAATTGAAATATTATTATTTAATTAACAAAATATGAATTAGGAAAATACAGCCCAGTCGCTAACAAATTATTAAAATATACAAAGATAACATTTTTTCAATTATTTGTGAAGAATGTATTATGAAAGAAATGTTTGAACCAGATTTGGAATATTTTGGTTCCAAAGTAATATACAAATACATAAGTTTTGAGCACTGATTATTATAATTTTATAATAATAAATCAATATCTTATAGATCGTGTTGGTATAAATAAATAAATTAAATGTTTAGATATAGCCATATAGGTATACTCTATAAACTTACCATCCAATATGACGTCCACATTTAGCACATACACAAACTTTCCAAACGTAACCAGGAAACCATGAATCTTCAGTCTGCCACTATCAACAAAATATAAATACACTATTATTTATTGCATATTGCATATAATAACATTTTTTAATTAAAAATATTATTTCAAAGTGACTTGGACTTTGGAGGTTTAAACAATTTATGAGAATGTCTATGTTAAATATAATATTTATACTAATATTTTAGATCAGTGATATAAATCAGTGGTCAGCAACAAGTTTTTGAACTTAAATGACTTAGGGTCATATTCAAAAATTAAAAATTTTATTAGAAATTATTTTATTTTATCGGTGAGTATAAATACAATTCAATTATTTTAAAGATATAGAATGGGTAAATTCAAGAAAATATATAAATATAAAATAATCAATTAAATTATCATATTGGAGCGGGTTGTAAGAAATATCAAGAGGGGGGATGAAGCTAGTAGCCGACCACTGATTTATAATAAAAATTAAAGTTAAACAAATTTAGTATTTTACTTACATTGCCTTTTCCAACACACAAAGTTTTAGATAGTGTAAGAATTTCAAATTGTGAGTGCAATGAGTTCTTTACAGTTTGGACTTTGACATCTTTTAAACCAAATAATGGAGATACACGGCTATCTGAAGCAGCTGGACTGTCAATTGATATAAGTGATGATAATGGTGAAATATCTGTGCCACAGTGCCGGCAAAGAAAATAGTCCTTGACCGTTTTTGATAAGTCTTCAGAGTGAATATCAGTGTCCTGAAACCTGACTGAGTTCCCATATGCCAGACAGACAAATAAAATAACCACAGCAAACACCATTAGACGGATACATTGAAATTTCAATAAAAAACTATAAACTGGAATAAAAAAATAAAAAAAAACAATTAATAAATTGAAGGGCTTAAAACCAGTTTATAATTAGCCAGATAAAATCTTGGTTATTTTATTATCTAATACCATAACGGAGGCCAAAACCAAGAGCTATTAAACTGGTTTTTAAGTTTTTGATCTTGGTTAGTGTTAGAAAATAGAAAAACATAGGTTTTACTAGGTTTGTTAAAAAATAATTTGGGTAACATGGGTGACCACCCACCCAGGTTGGTAGTGAAGAATCCTTACCCCATATACACATGTTCCATCAAAACTATACCCCCCCCCCCACCACTCAGTAAAAACCAGTTAATAACCAGTGTTGTGAAGTATTTGAGTAAAAGTACTCAAACAATGTTTTCTGTATTGAATACTTCTTTAAATACTTTTTATTTTGAAGTATTTGAATGGTATTTTAAATACTTTTTGATCATAATATTATATTGTAGGAAAATTTACCAAAAGAATCACATTAGGTACTCTAATTTTTATGACAATGAAAAATAAATAAAATATAAATCATACAAATGATAAATCCAATTATTTTTATTATTAGTTATCATACATTTTGAATTGGATAACTAATTTGTCTATGAGTATGCACCAAACACAGTGAGGTAATTGTTATATTATCATTGATCTAGTAACATAGTTTTTTAAATAATAATAATAAGTATTTCAGATTAAGCAATGGAGGAAAAAAGGGCTGAGAAATACGACGGCAAGATGAGATAAAAAGCAATCCTGGAGCTCACTCTAGAAAATCCATCCCAAAAAATGTAGGGAACGATCATGAAACAATTGTACCACCATAGTTCACAACAAGCACTTTTCTCTTATACACTGTCTACAATAATGTTATTTTAATTAGTGAATGAATTAACTGTTGAGTGAAGCATTAACAAAATATTATAAATTTAATCTATACTTGTATTGGTTGGAATATTTTCAAATTTTAAATTACAGTGTTTCAAATTCATTGTTAAGAATACTTTTACTTAATTATAGAACAATTACAATTGTTTAAAATGTATTTCTTATCATATTTCTTATGATCAATTTCTGTTTATATCAATATATTACAAAAGGACACATCATACATTTTTCGATACCCTAGATTTACAACATATTATTGGTTGTACTCATATGATACATTTAAAATGATTTATGGGCGATATTTAGACATTTTTAGGAAGTTTTCAACGTTTGAGAGATGGTTAAATGGTTTACACTTTACATCTAACTTTATATTATGATTAAATCATTTATAAAAAATGTTGCACTTAAAAAAAATTATGTCTTAAGCAATTTGAAGTAGGTAGATAATGAAATGTACCTATTATTTATACGATAAAAACTATTTTTTTTATTAGGTACCTACTACCACTGAAAATAAATAAAGTATTTATAATCAATGCTACCTATTCAATTTTAATATTTTATACCTAGCCACCTAGGAAACAGTTCAATTGTTTGTAGTGTTACGTGCCAACTACTACAGTTGTTGAAATTTAGGAAGTAAATTGAATTGACTCACGAAGATGACTTATAATTTGTATTTATTGTACTCAAATAAAATAGTTATGCAATATTATTCTAAGTCCAGAATAATTAATTTAAGTAAAACGGTTATAAGCGAGTTGTGACTAAGTATTTTAGCTGGTGGCTGTTCGAGTTGAGGCTGGCTGCTCGTCTGATGAAAGCTTGTCCCTCAGCTCTCCTCGATGGATCTCTGTCCCTTGTCCCTTCCATAAATTCTAAGACCATACATGGTCCTGTGGTTAAGCCTAACGTGATTCACACGCTTGCACGCGCCGGAAGTTTACATATATCTATATTGTACATTTGTGGTGTTATTTAACATAACATCACAAATCTAAACTATATTATTTTAGGATTATTCATATACGTAGTCATATATCTATCGTCGCACGCCGCTCATGGTCACGCACTCGATATTACTATTATTGATATTATTACTATTAATCTGTACTCGAGGAAGCATTCGAGTATAATATTTATATTTACGCGAAGCGTATACATTGTAATGTGTCTTTAGACGAACCATGTGGCAAGATAGTATTTATATTTACGCGACGAGTATAGTATATGATTACTTATACATTATAATGTCTTTTTAGACGAGCCATGAGGCAAGATAGTCACAGCTCGCTACAGTAGGTACATCCTAATCTATTGGTTAACCTTAGTGCCTAATATTTATTCATAGTAAAGAACAATTGTTTTTGTAAAGAATATTTTGCCAACAAATTAAATAATTGTCTAGGCCTAGACATACCTAACTCTTATTAGAAAAATAATAATAACTAGCAAAATAAAAACAATTTTTTTTAAATACTAGATAATTTTTAAAAAGGTGTTGATACCTACAATAAATTTTGTCTATAGCCCACTAAGTTTTACTAGTATTTTACCTAACACAAAATATCCAAATTTGTTTCTATAATATAATAAAAAGTTCTAATTTGGATAATTTTGAAGTTACTATTGCATCCATATTTGTCAGCTACACAATATCTTTTAAGTTTTAACTCTATCGGGTACCTAGGTAGTAGGTACCGCCATTTATAACAGTTTAATATAACATTTTAAAAACTCCACACTCAAACTCAATACCTGCTATTGCGTGATTCTAAATAAAATTTGAATCCGTAATCGAAACATGGTCCGTCACACAAATTTCGTGAACACAAACTTACCTTTGACCGGAAACACGCTGGGAAGTAGGGACAATCAGTCGCGACAACAACGTATGCGTCGTTTGTTGAACAAAATCGTTCTTTGATTTGTTCAGCGTTTATTATATAATAGTATTATTATTGTTATGGAGTGGCAGTGAACAGCAGAATAAAATAAAACAACATGTCAACACTAATATATTGAATTAAATAATATTAATTATTATTGTGATAAATATGTATATTGTGTACACATAATAACAACATAAAGTATAAATATTAAATTATAATAATTTATCGAGTACAGTGAACAGCAAAGTTTGTTGTGCATGGACAGGACAATAATACAAAATTGAAAATATAATCGTCATCGGATGATCGGCAATCGGTACTCCGCAGTCCGCGCCCGCGCGTTATCATTACCACTCGGGCCGGCTTATGTAGTCTTTGGACTCTGGGGCCTGCGTATCATTGGCCATCGCACCCCACTATCCCACCCACTACACACTTCGCTTAGCGCCTTAGCAAATGGCAGTATGTACTATGTTGTATACTTGCATACGAAATACGAATATGCAGATATGCTATAAAAATTAGTTAGTCGATAAAATGGTATGAGTGTATGACTTATGTCGCATGCGAAAATAAGTCGTATGATTATTGATTTGAAGAATAAAATTGGGCCCCTGGGGAGCGCTCGGTAGTTCAGACTTCAGGATGATAAGCCCGTTCAGGCGTTCAGCACTTAAAGCTCAACAGTTAAACAGTCAACTTACTGTAGCGGTAGCCTGTAGGACGTTATCTGTTATCCCCACTTGACCTTCCCATTCGAAAATCGAAATAATTGATATTATAAATAAATAATCTATATTCAGCATTTCAACCAATCAAAATAAACAACTGACGAAACTTTAAAGTTTAAACTATTATTTATTTAATTGAAAAATGTGTATAGGTACATTTAAAAAAAAAAAATTTTGTATTAAGTTGTTTAATATAGATCGCACCATTTTCAGCTCAAGTCGTCTTGGAGGGTTTCTTTGAATAAAATTGTTGGAGTAGAATTTCATTCTCACCATCCCTAAACATATTTTATTTTTAAGGTCTTAAGGATCCCAATTCCCGTGAAAGACCGAACAATTTTAACTAAATTAATAAACCCGTTGGCTATAACCACTATGTAGAGAAAATATTTTCTTGTTAATAATTATGGGATAATATGTATAAAGATAAAAGGAGCGGCTAAAAGTTACTGTCTACAAAAAAAAATAGCGCAATAGGTCTTCAGAAGATCTTCTAAGACCGTGGTGGCGTGGTCTAGACCAGTGTTGCCACGCTTTACAAAATGAAATAACGTACAATTGAAGTTAAAAATCTCGTATTTTTATCAAAATTATCGTACAATAATATTTATCATAACCGCGATTACAACTGATTAATGAATAGATAATAGATACACGGCACGGACTAAGATATACAGGACTGGACACGACAAGGTTGGAGGGTGTGGGGGGGTTGACTACGAAATGTTTTACAACAGGCAGTGTTCGGGGGGATATTTTCCTTTTAGCATTACTAGCGCCGTCTTAGTGGATACTTATGGAACTAGAAATTTGTAAGATGTGTTCTAGTTCCATAAGTATCCACTAGGACGGCGCTAGTAATGCTAAAAGGAAAATATCCCCCCGAACTCCGCCTGTTGTAAAACATTTCGTAACCACAATATTCATCTCGTGTCCAGTCCTGTATATCTTAGTCCGTGTACACGGGTTTTAATCATGCTTTAATTATTCTGTGTTTTAATTGGTGTATTGATTACTATTGAATACACCTTGGGTTTAATATTATAGGTTAATGAAGTAAATAAAGTAAATTTATAGGTACAGGTACAACCATTATACCTTAATATCTATCGTAGACCGTGGTAACGTTGTAGGATCATCATCATAACCAAAATCATTACCATAATATTATGTTCATTAACAATATCCAAATTTATAACCTTATTATTTTCCTTCGAAGTAGTTCGAACACATTTCTATCAAAATGCAAAATGAAAGTTACAACATTTTCTTGTACTTTACCTCAAAAGTCAAAAATCAAATACATATTCTCCAATACTTTATTATAGAAACAAAAGACAGTTTATTCAATTTATTTTCACTCTAATAATAATTGTAGAAAGAATACCTATCGATTGTATTTCATTATCAAGCAATGTTAATCTTAAATTATCTTAAAATGTACAATGTCAAATAGAAGTTATACTGGACCATTTATTAAATAAATAATACTAAATATATCACCTATCTTAATTTATTTATTTAACTATATTAATGTTTTTAAAAATATTTTTATATGCATAATATTTTTTATTTTCTTATTCACAGCAGGAATTCTTAAATCATCATATCAATACAGAAATATATTTTGGAGCACTTCGATGTATCAAAAAACAAAATCGAATTTCGGACGATTAGTCTATTTGTTAAAGTACTTAAAGTTTAGGTGAGCGCTCGAATTAAGATATACATAACATATAATAATGTTATGTATATCTTAATTCTTGGCCCTTGGGTGAGCGGAAGAGAGTGGTATATAGGGGTACCCGTGGTACTCCACCGTCCACAGTCCACAGAACACCAGTTATTTTATCTTCAAATATTTATGGCAGATAAACTACTTGTTTGAAATTTGCTTTGTATCGATAAATGCTATTCGAAAAATATTCAACAATGGAATAGGGAATTAACAATATATTATTTTTCATGAAATTTACGTTTTAGTAATTTAGTCAAAATTCTCGTATAAAATGCGTACGAGATTGCTCTTTCCTCGTACCTCGTACAAATGTATAAAAATAACGTATAAGTACGAGAATTCTCGTACGTGTGGCAACACTGGTCTAGACGGTCTAGTATTCTATTGAATTAGTAAATAGTGATATTTAGTAATTACGATAAGGAATAAAGATAACCCACGGATTTTTATCACTGTCGGCGATGTTGTGAAAGATCTTTGGCACCAATCAGCTGAATGGCGAAGTTGTTTTTGTGTTTGATTTTCTATCTTCCGTTCGGTCAACTATCTCGCTCGCACACCGCCACCCCGTCCCGTCAAGCGGTCTTCGTCGCGCCGACGCGCTGTCCGTACAATCCGTAGTACAACCCCCTCTCGATCTACCCGGAGATACGATTTTTATTTCGTACCGAAATTCGTCTCAAAAACATTATAACGAAACACAACCCGATGCCGATATTGTACAACCACAACAGCAGCGCCGTTGCACCGTCGTGAACGCATATCGCTTTTTAACTCATAATAAAAACGAATCAATCCTCAGACACCGCTCGCATCGCGCCGCAATTTTCCGAGACCCGGTACCGTGTTTTTATTTTTATACGTCCACTTTCTTTCGTATTGTCGTAATCACACGGTGCACCGAGTAGCCGGAGCTGTTTTCAATCATTGGAACGTATCTATGTAGTTAACTCCGCTCGCCGCCGGCAACGTACCCCCTGACGTGCGCGATCGGAAAAACAAACAGACGCCGCGCCCCCCGGCTGCCGTGTTCGAGGTCCATGTCATTGTCACTGCTTGTTCTGCGCCGTATACACGCGCCAGCTCGCCGTCTCGCCGGCGTGTCCACTGGAACGAAACGTATACAACACTCCGTTGGCCTGCCGCCGGCCGTGTATGTGTAGTACAGCCGTCGGACTCCGGACGTCTTCAACGCCATCCCGTGAGTATGATGATAATAATTATATGATTCACACGGGGCCATCATATCCGTCGGCTGGTAGGTTGTCGGCGGTGGGAGAGATGAGATTTCTGGGGACACCCGAGTGCTGGCTTCGTCTGTCGCCGTAATATCGTACACAATCACACTAGTACGGCGGCTGGTCGACCAGCACATCACGGTCCATAATATTATTATACCCACTCAACAACTGTCGTAGTATGTCCCCCACATATTTTGGCGCTTCTGGTGCTGTGGCGGCGAAGAATCGTCGTTGTACAAACAGTACGTCTTGTGTTTCAGGATGACTATTGTGACTCGTGGACAAACCGTCGGATTGGATTCGGCCGATAACCAGACAAACGTTCAAGTGAGTACAATTTCTTGCTGTTCGATTGTGCTCAGACGAATGTAATATACTCTATGAGACATTAAAATAATTTTTTCCCCTCTGTAGAATGTACCGCAGCAAAATACACAAATCCATAGCGTTCTGTCAAACATCAACATTTTGCAGCCTCAGGCCATTGAGTCACATCAAGTGCCTGAACAGACTGGGGAGACAACATCAGCTGATGACAGTGCTGAAAATGATGTGGAAACCAAAGAAGAAGAAACCATTAAAGAAGACGAGATGGAGGAAGAAGAAGAACTGGTATTCCCTATTATGAAACTAGTTAATTTGGAAGAGAAAATACATAGCCAACGTTGGATTGTACCAGTATTACCTGATCAAGAATTATTATCGTTGTTGAATGTTTCAATCGCATTTTGTAAAAAAGGATTGGACATCAACAATGAAGGATGCCAAAAATTTTTTCGTGATGCTATGGTGTTATCATTTACACGAATATTAACCGATGATGCCGTCAACAGTTGGAAAGTAAACATTCAACAGTATATCATGAATAATTGTATGAAGTTAGTAGAACTGTTGGTGCTCAAACTTGACGATGACAACTTTCCATTTCTAGAGATGTTGGGGATGTTGTTTAATCCTTTAAATAAGTAAATAATATATTTTAAACTGTTGTTGATTTTGTTTATCAAATCTTTACTTACCAACAGATTTCATCTATTCAACTGTACTAAACATTCGGATTATATACCAGAAATCAGCACAAACGATTTTGATTTATATGCAAGAACACCGCCTGATTCGCGAGCTCCTAAAGGCTGGCTAGTTGATCTGTTAAATAAGTATGTAACAAGTTGAAAGTTGATAATTTTAATTTGTAAATTTTCAATGTACTATTTTTCAGATTTGGAGTCTTAGGCGGTTTTCAAAAATTATCTGGACGATTTGAATCTAATAAAACCCTAACTATATCAATTATCTCTGGTCTAATTAGGCCATTCGGTAATTGTTCTGAACTTTTAACTGAACCAACGATTCTTAAGTATTTGATGCCTATTGTGGTATGTATGTTTTTCAAGTGTATATAGCATGAATTAAATTGTATTATTATGAATTTAAAGGAAAAAATACCTAGTCTATTGGATGTATTAACTGATGACGAGTTGAAAAAAGAAACCAAAAATGAAGGAAAGAATGATGCAATTTCTTCAATAATTAAGGCTTGTAAACAGCTTGCTGTGAAAATCCCAAAACAGGATGATTTAATTAAACAATTAGAGATATTTAGACTTAAAATGTTACTTAGGTATTTATATAAAATTTATTACCATTAATATTATGTTATTATTATGTGTTCATTGTCTATTGTTTAATATTAATTTTGAATAATAGATTATTACAAATATCGTCTTTCAATGGCAAAATGAATGCCTTAAATGAAGTTAATAAAGTTATTACCAATGTCACATACACTCCTCACAGGCATATAGATCATGATGAAGAATATTTAACTCCAGAAAAGATGGCTGTGAGTTTTCTTGAATATATATAATAATAACCTATTACAATAGTAATGTAATATAAACAAAATTTGATCTTTTGTTTTGTTTTTATATATAGAAATGGATCAAAGAAAATAATGTACTAGAAATAGTACTAAGAGATTCTCTACATCAGCCTCAGTATGTAGAGAAACTTGAAAAAATTATACGTTTTGTGATTAAAGAACAAGCATTATCGTTGAATGATTTGGATGCATTATGGGCAGCTCAAGCTGGGAAACATGATGCTATTGTGAAAAATGTCCACGACTTATTAGCAAAGCTTGCTTGGGATTTTTCGCCAGAACAACTTGACCACTTATTTGAATGTTTTCATGTAATAATTAATAAAAATATATTATTTATTTTTAAGTGAATACTAAATCATTACTCATTATAGGCTAATTGGACTAATGCTAATAAAAAACAAAGAGAAAAATTATTGGAACTAATAAGACGACTAGCTGAAGATGATAAAGATGGTGTTATGGCTCACAAAGTAATTTCAACTTATTATTTAAAATAGCATAATTTATATTATAAATTAACAATTTTGTTATTTAAAAACATGTACCTAGGTGTTAATGTTGTTTTGGAATTTGGCTCACGGAGAAGATGTATCAACTGAGATAATAGATCAAGCACTATCTGCTCATGTAAAAATTTTGGATTATAGCTGTGCACAAGTAATAATATTTTTTTCTGTGATATAAATATATAAAGATGATGGTACTTATTAAATGTTAATATTAATTAATTAGGACCGTGATGCACAGAAAACAGCATGGCTTGACAAATGTGTTGATGAACTTAAAAGTAATAGTTCATGGGTACTTCCAGTTCTAAAACATATGAGAGATATATGTATGTTATATGATTCTTCTCCAGTGGGAGCTCATCAAGCTCCAGCACATACTTTGTATCGGTGAGATATAAAAATATATTTATAAAATAACTAATATCCATATTATATTTTATTACATTATATGCAAAATCCAAAATAACACTAGTATTTAAGTAAATGTATAAATACGGTTTTTATATACCGTGTGTTCAATTTTAAAGGTAACAGGAAATATTTCGATCGTGTGACATTGAATTTGAATCGGGGTTTTTATACTGCATTTAGGACTTATAAATGCATATTTTTTTAATGAATTCAAATTTTTAATTTTTTTTTATCAGCGCATGCACAGTAAAATAAAAATTTCTTAAATAGCAACCACTATTTTGGAGACCGGATTTCGATTTCTTTATTTTTTCTGAACAACTTTGATCTTTACAGTTTGTTGATATCTTCAAAATTGCCATGTTTATGACGGTCGGAAGTTTTAAAATAGTTAATTTGTAAATATTGCATTTTTCAACGGTCTATCTTAATTTATAGGTATTTATAGGTATTATTATAACAATTTATTTTTATTAAAACTACTAAATTATCTACTACTATTATCTTAATTTGTTTTTAATAGTATTATAATGAAAGTTATACTATTAACCTGTGTGAATAAGGTATTTTGATAGCATTCTAAAATTGATTGTGAATAGTCAAACGTTTTTCGTAAGTCCCGCGTGACACATTATTTTCTGTACAATGGCAAACTATTCCGAAAAAACCGATATGGTATTAATTTTTGGAGAATGTCATCAAAATTCGCGTAACGCAGCGGCACTTTATGCTGAACGATATCCCGAGAGATATCATCCACCACACAATTATTTACGAATTAACTATTTTAAAACTTCCGACCGTCATAAACATGGCAATTTTGAAGATATCAACAAACTGTAAAGATCAAAGTTGTTCAGAAAAAATAAAGAAATCGAAATCCGGTCTCCAAAATAGTGGTTGCTATTTAAGAAATTTTTATTTTACTGCGCATGCGCTGATAAAAAAAATTAAAAATTTGAATTCATTAAAAAAATATGTATTTATAAGTCCTAAATGCAGTATAAAAACCCCGATTCAAATTCAATGTCACACGATCGAAATATTTCCTGTTACCTTTAAAATTGAACACACGGTATAAAGTAGGAATTGTAATGATGTGACATGTAAATTTATTAGAGCCCAAAACAAAGACAATATTTAGTATTTACAGTTCTTAGTGTTTATCTTTATACATTTGCAGACAAGAGATCATTGCACGTCTTCAAAATAACCATACTTTAGTGTCTTTGGTCACAGATAATTTATCCAAATATATGGATGATGTGAGAAAAGTTGCCCAAGGTAAATTAATTTTAAATTTTTTATAAAATATTTTTAGTAGGTACTTTACAATAATCAAATTTATTTTAGAAAATCATAATCTTGATCCCGCTAATTATTATCCTGATGGACGCTATTGTCATTTACAACAAGTTCAAGAAAGATTGTATTTCTTAAAATTTTGTTTAAAGGTAACTCCAATTAAATACTTAATAACATGAATGAAATATTTTAAAGAGATTTGATAATTGTTGCTTAGGATGGAAACCTTTGGCTGTGTGCTGAACAAGCACATCAAGTTTGGATAGCATTGGCTGAAAAGGCTGTGTTCTTAGCAGACCGTGAAGCTTGTTTTCGATGGTTTTCAAAATTAATGGGGGAGGAACCAGACATTGACCCCTCAATTAATACAAAATTTTTTGTTAATAATCTCTTGCAGCTTGATCCAACATTACTTACTGAAAATGGAATAAAGTATGTAAAATTAATCATTTTTTTTTATCCATAATTGAAAATGCAAACTATTTAAATACTTTCTAGATGTTTTGAACGATTTTTCAAAGCAGTCAATGTAAAAGAAGGAAAATTACTGAAAAAAAGACGTTGTTATCAGATGGAGAATATAGATTTAATTGGTGTAGATTATTTATGGAAAGTGGTGACTAATTGTACCGAAGACATTGCAGCCCATGCAATACATTTGCTTAAAGAAGTCAATACGAATCTGGCTCCTAGACTGCAAGCCAATCCATTAGAATTTCACCAAACATTTGTGGCCGAGTGTTTAGAAAGGTTGCGTGCTCATTATGACACCGTAAGCATACTATCAAAACCGTTAATGAACAATGATGATGTAATTGAAAGAAACATAGAAATCACTAAAATGATCAGGGTTATGAAAGTGTTGTATGAGTATTTAGGAGAATGTGACGCTTCTTTTAATGGAGATCGTTCATTGTTGCCATTACACAGGTATATATATTTAATTTATATTTTATAGTTTATCATTAAAATAATAATCAAATTACATTTTTTATAGAGCTTGTCGAGGAAAACATATAACTGTAATTGTTCGTTTAACAAATGCCAATCGCTCTTTGGTCGATGATCATGAACTTGTCATGCATAGTAATGACAATATTTCATGTGTACGGCGACAATTATTGAAAAGGTTAAGGAATAGTGGAACAATCACAGCCATAGCTGGTTCTATAAATATAAAATTAGATATATTCCCTGGTAGTAGTATTGACCTCACCACTACATTAGACGACAACAAACTTCTTGGTGAACTCCCTTTCAGAGATAAATTGGTAATATTTTTAAAGTTTAATTTATAGTTTATTTGTTTCAACAATTTATTTGTTTTCAGTATCTTAATGCTAGACTAGTGACCGCTAATACCAATTTAGCCAGTTCACCAGATAGTAGTTCGGATAGCTCTATCACTAATAATCAGCCTCTGTATGATTTTAGCTTAAATATGGATGCAGAAAACTGTTTACCTACTGTGGTGTGTATTATTAATATATTTGTAAGGTCATAATTAACACTAAATAAAAATATAATTTATAGATCATTTCTGAAAATTCGAAATATGTTCATTTCTTCCTACAAGTGTCGGACAAGGGTATTGAAATTGAAAATCAACAACTTCGAGAAGCTGCCCGTTGTATTTTAAAATTAATTCCTCCTGCAGAATCTACAATCAAAAAAATTAAGGTACTTTTATTTTATATTTGTATATAATTAAAAAGTACATCTATTATGGCTCAATAGTTCACATTATTAACTTATCAAATATAAAATTAGCTGGTTTTTTGTATTAATGTATTTAATAATAATAAGATAACTTATCATTGTTGCATTATACATTATTAATACAAAATATATTTCTTAGTTATTGTCCAAGCGAGTGACCCCGCCTGGTCTATATGTACTGTGATTGGTAGTCGTGATAACTGAAAAGTAGCCTTAACTTTAAATTTAATAAAATATCAATTTTCTGTAATATTAAAAATAACTGATAAAAACTGATCCTTCTTAACATAAAATTGGCCATGTTTTGCATTACTAAGCAAAGACAATATGCAGGTATAACGTCTTCATTAATATTAAAATAATTTATACATACATGATAATAATTAAACCTTGTTTATAAATCATTATTTTTAAAAATATTAACTTATTTGGAAAATTTAAAATACTTTAGTTCTAACACCTAGTGAACCCCTTGATGTTTGAACAGCCACATAATACATCTAATTTAATAATCTGATGATCAGAATAAAATAAATAAAATATTTATTTCAGAGATTTTTTACTTATCGATCGGAACCTGTTGAAGGAAATGTAAACATAGATAGTATATATTTTACTAGTTCCTCATCTCAAAATTTATACAACTTAGAGGTAAGTTCTAAATATTGAGGTATATATTATGTAAAATATATTATTTATAACTTTATTAATATTTGTAGGTGCTATATTCTATGTTGTTACCTGCCATTGATCCAATGGCAGATAAAACTCTAGAATTTCAAACACATTTTATAACAAGTAGTCATGCCCCTGAAATTATTCAAATGTTAGTATCAAATAAATTCTTCTTAGAAAATGATCAAACTACAAAAAGGTAAAAACAATAACTTTTGATAAAATAAATTAAATTACAATATGAATATCTTACACTAAAATTGTATTAAATTTATTTAGATCCATTTATTTGGTTGTGCTTAAGATCTGTAGACTTGTATTATGTGTAATGGGACAAGTTATTACACAATTATGTCAATCATCTGGCTTAGTAATGGGGACATCAAATGATAACGAATGTTGTTTGTATAAAGGAGTAGATGTCATTGACCAATGTGATGATACTTTGGCTTTAATGAAAGAAGCATTTGGTCTAGTACCTAATCCCAATTTAGAGTATATGTTACGTAGTGTTACTTCTAAACTCGCACGAAAGTTCATTGATAAAATTGCTACTGGTTGTGATACTCTAGATGACTCTATATTAGCTATCAATAAGTCCTTGTCAAAATTTATGCCTAACCTGGATATGATCTGGACTACTATTCAGTTAGCATGGGCAATGGCTGGAGCCAATCAACACATGTTTGATGGTGAATTAAACAACTCAGATCTGCATGACAATTTAAATGGAAGATCCTTAGAAATGGAAGATATATGTGGTATGCATTTGAAAGATTATAATTTCAATTTAATTCTTATATAAATTAATGTTTATTGTATTTCAGTTTGTAAAGAAGCATTAGAAGTATTAACTCTTTGTTTATTTTTGAAGCCCAATTATTTAAGTCAGTTAATGGAGAAAAAAGATTGGCAAATATTCCTTATTGATTTAATTTTATTGGCTAATAACAGGTATTTTGAATATATTTAGAAAATTAAAGATTAATTGCATTTAATTTTTTTATATGTTAAAATATTAATTTGTTATTTGTAGACAAGTTCGTTGTTCTGCTGCTGAACAATTTCTATTGATAGTTAAGTTTAGCTGGAGTGCAGAACCATTGTTATCTACCATTTCATTAATGTTTTCTGTTCTTAATGATACTGTACTGAAATTTGCTCAAAACTCTTATGAGTATTTTCATGTAAGTTGCTGTGATGTCATTTAATGTATTTAATTCAAAAATTTTTAATTATTCATTTATTTTCTTTGAAGGTTTTAACTTACCTATTAAATTATGCTAGTCATGAAAAAATTCCTGTGCCAGATTTTGAAGAGTTATTAAATAATGAAATTAAATGGTTAAAAAATATAAGAGAGAAAATAAAAACTGATGGTGACTCGGGAATGGAAGAAGTGATTCTTGAAGGACACCTAAACATAACCAAAGAGTTAGTCCAAATGATAAGTATTGAAAAACGTGATGAAATTGGATCCAATGAAACTGCCGGCATAATGTTGATCAAAGAATTACTTGAAGATTTTATTTTTCCTGCATCCAAGTTAATGGAAGATATGACCAAACATCAAGCCATTGATTTTGTTGATATAGAAGTTACGCCTGTTTGTAAATCTCCAAATTCTACAAATGCAGCTTTTGATCTTATTATATCTCTCTGCATTGGCTGTGTATCAAATTTGAAGTTGACTGTTGAAATGCTTACTCAGTATTTTTATTCAGGTAATTGTACTAATAATTACTAATTAGTATGGAAATAGGTTCTAGACTTTACTATTTTATCTCTTCAGAACGCGAAGATCCTTTGGTTGAATGGGATTATTTGCCTATAATGGGTGCAAGAACAGCTCGTGGTTTTGTTGGACTTAAAAATGCTGGTGCTACTTGTTACATGAATTCTGTATTGCAGCAGTTGTACATGGTACTTCCTATACGATTAGGTTTACTATCAGCACACGGTGCTGCTATTGATGCAAATGATGATTTTAATGTCGATGACAGAAATGATAATGAGGTGGTTATTCCATTGCACATTTGTTATTTTTTTTATCAAATAATTTAATTTCTTTAAATCTCATATTGGTTTCATTATCTTTAGACTCAAATGGATATTGCTGAAGATCGTAATAAATTTGATCAATCCAGAAAAGAATACAATGTTGGTATATTAAAACAAGTACAAGCTATATTTGGACACCTAGCATTCAGCAAGGTTCAATATTATGTACCTAGAGGATTATGGAAACATTTCAAGTAATCATAATTCTTACGGCTTTTTGTAAAAAATTTGTATTTACATTATTTTGATAGATTACAAGGTGAACCAGTGAATCTTCGAGAACAGCAAGATGCTGTTGAGTTTTTTATGAGCCTTGTGGAAAGCTTAGATGAAGCTCTAAAAGCTTTATCCCAAGACCAAGTCATGAGTAAAACACTTGGAGGTTCTTATTCAGACCAAAAAATATGTCAGGGTTGTCCACATAGGTATTATAAAATTATATGATGTATTCATTTATTGTATTAAATTACCGTTGATTATTATATTGCCAGGTATTCTAAAGAAGAACCATTCAGTGTTATCAGTGTGGATATAAGAAATCATTCGAATTTAACCGACTCTCTAGAACAATATGTGAAGGGAGAGCTATTAGAAGGAGCTGATGCTTACCATTGTGATAAATGCAATAAAAAGGTTAAACCAACTAAAAGTTCTTTATTATAAAAATCTTTTAATTATCACTAACTGTATATATGATAATTTCTTATAGGTTGTTACAGTTAAGAGATTATGTGTTAAAAAGTTACCACCTATTTTAGCTATTCAACTTAAAAGATTTGAGTATGATTTTGAACGAGTATGTGCCATAAAATTTAATGATTATTTTGAGTTTCCAAGAAATTTAGACATGGAACCGTACACGGGTATTTAATTTAAATAATAGTGATAGTAATGTTTGATTTGTAATAATCATAATAAATTATAATTAATTGTATATGTAAATTTTACCTATTATAGTTTCGGGACTAGCCAAAATTGAAGGTGAAATAATTGACTGTGATTATGATGAGTCTCAAAATGAAAATCATACCAAATATCAATTGACCGGTATAGTTGTCCACAGTGGTCAAGCTAGCGGAGGACATTACTATTCTTATATTCAAGACAGGTACATATTTTTATCATCTATATAATTTACCAAATTTCAAACCCAACACTCCATAATTGTATATGTTACTAATGAAACATGTACACAAAAAATATTAATGGTTAAGGATATTAAAAATAAAAATCAATATTCTGTCCTTTATTTCAACAAAAAAAGCTAGACTTTAGTTATAGATTGGTTTACATATTTAGTTTATAAATAATTATTAAAATATTCCATTAAACAGAAGCGAATTTCAAATTTGTTTCCTGTTAGTTTTTTGAATAATGTTTATAATTATTTAATACCCTTTTCTGTGAATGTTTTATTATTTCCTAGTATTCAATTATTTACTGAACATTTTATTTGTTAAGTAAAAAGACATTTCTAGCCTATGCGGCTATCTTCATCTACAGTTATTTACAAAATGGTTTTAATTAATTTTTTTTTTTTGGCTATTTTAACATGATAATAATTTATACATGACAAAGTTATTATGGTGGCTTAATACTAAACGTTGTTTTAATAAAAACTTGAAGGCGTCCACAACTAATGCGGTATTGAAGCTGTGGTTCTATGTTGAGTAATTGATCCTGTTGATTCATGAATAGACTTAAAAAAGCTATCAGCCAAATTTATGATTTGGTCTTGGAGATATGGTATTTTCAGGTCTTTGTGAATATTTTGTTTTCTTACAAGCTATGGAAAATTTGTTATTGTTCTTAAGATCTTGTTTTGAAATATTTTAAGTTTTTATAAGTAAGTAAGTGTACATTTGCCCCAAATGAGACAAGTGTAAGTCTTTCAACAAAGGGCTCAGTATTTGCTTGTAAATAGGTAAGGACAATTTTTTTCTAAGGTTGATTTCCTGTTTAAAACAGGGATCATCATTGTTAGGCGTTGATAAGCTTGCTGAAGTTTAGATGATAAATGCGATCACCCAGTTAGTGTTAGTCTTTTGTCCAGCATTACATCAAGATACTTGATGGACGGCTTCCAGGGGATTGGTGCTTTGATGAAATTGAGCGAGGATGGAATACAGAATACGGTGCTGCCTCGTCTGAACGTAATGCTTGCGTTTTTTGAGGGATTTATTGTTATTTTCCAGTTATTACACCAGATATATAAACTATTTAAATTAATTTGTAAATGTACTGTTGTTGCTTCTGTAATGCAAGATTCAGTGTTTATCCTTGTGTCATCGGCATAAAGAGTTACACTAGTGTGTGGCGTTATTTGAGTTATATAATAGATGTGTAAACATTAAATAATCTAGGGCCAAGTATTGATCCTTGAGATACGCCCGCTATTCAATATTTAAAAGAAGAAAATCATTCTTATTATATGTGTCAGTGTAATAATGAAAACATTCTACATTTTAATCATTATGTATTTTTAAATGGCCTAAAAGTAGAATTGGACGAGTATTGTTTTTTTATATCAAGTTTAATATACATTTTTTCGAGTATAATAATAATATTTTGTGTCAAGTTAAGTTCAAAATTTGAGTACTCAAATGGGGTCAAGTACTTGAAATTTCTAAAATACTAAAATATTAAAAGTTATTATTGATTACTAAATAATAATACATTTGTCTTATGCTTGTCTTAGAAGTGCAGAAGGTTCATCTAAGTGGTACAAATTTGATGATGGTGATGTAACTGAATGTAAAATGGACGAAGATGAAGAAATGAAAACTCAGTGTTTCGGTGGAGATTATATGGGAGAAGTAAATTTTCATTTTTAATTCCTTAATAATTAAATATTGACTTTTTTATTACTTTTTATAGGTTTTTGACCATGCATTAAAGAGAACCAGTTACCGAAGACAAAAACGATGGTGGAATGCTTATATGTTATTTTACACTAAAGTAGATTGTAACAAAGATTTGCTAGTTAATGGAATGAAAAACCTTAGTTTAAGTAAGTTAAAAAGAAAAATTAATATTATAAATATGAAAGGAGTTTTAATGAATAAGGACATCTGTTCAATAGAAAAATTAATTTTATTTAAATTCTACAAATGAAAAATCTGATATAGTATCAAGATCAACTATAATTTTTTATTCATTATTATACAGGCGATCGGCGTTCAAGTAACAGTTGTATTAAAATGCCTTCATGTATTAAACGTAGTGTTCAACAACAGAATATACGGTTTTTGCACACTCGCAGTCAGTTTACTGAAGAATATTTTAAATTCATTCGTAACATTGCCACAATTAATGCACCAAACATGATTGCTTCATCCAATGATTTACATGAATTACAAATTGTGAGGAAATATTAATATCTTTCATGCAAATGTAATAATTTGTCACATAATTAATTGTATTTATTAGGCTACGGATCAAGAAGAGTTATCTTTGCTGTCTACTCAGTTAGTGAGTAAGTTTATATTTTATGTCGGTCTGCATACTAAGAAATCATTAAGAGGAAACGCCATGGAATGGTATGATTTATTAGCATCACATATCTGCACCTATGCATCTGTGCGTGCTTGGTTTGCTCGAAATATATTGTTTAATCATCCTCAAAGGTATATCAATTGCATTTTAATATTTTATAACATTTTTAAACATGTTTGTATTTTCAAATTTTTAGGTTTGTGGAATATTTATTACAATGTATGAGCTCTGAAGTGCGATCATTTTTCATTAAGCTAATTGCATACTTAGCTCATTATTCTCTTCAAGATGATGCTATTCTTATACCAGCCATTACTTCCAGTAATATATTTATATTGCATAATATATTAATATTACTTTTTAAATATCTAAAAAAATATTTTTCTCTTCGTTTGTAGATTCTTTATTAGATACTACAGCTTCATTAAGTGATCATTTAATTATTGCTGTCTTAAGTCTGTTACAAAAAGAAGTGGGCGAGCATACTAATAGACATTTGCCACATTATTTCTCTTTTTTCTGCATGTACTGTAATTTGGGTATGGCAGAAAAACAGCAACTTATAAAGGTGTGTATATAATTTTTATAATGTGGTTATATTTATTAATACATTTTCATTTTAGTTAAATGTGGCAGCAATATTTATCTTGGTAGCCATTGATGAAGGCCCAGGTGGATCAAACATAAAGTATCAATTTAATGAAATCAATAAACTACATTCTGTGATATCAATTTTGGTGCGGTGTTGTGATTGTACAGAAAAATGTGTATCTTCTGCTCCTGTAAGTACATGTAAATAAACAAATACTGGTTCTCCAAATATACAACCACTTTATTATAAATGTAATCTGTTCTACATTTGAATTTGAATAATTAATCTGCAGGGCTTGAAAATACAATATCAAATTTTTTAAAAATAACAACCATTTTTAATCAGTGATAAAAATATAATTTGTTGTGAGATAAGAATATTATCCATGTTTGTCAGAATTTTTTTTTTATTTTGCCAATATTATGTGTAATTTTTTATTTGTAAATTAAAATGTAATCATTTATTTTTCAAACTTAAATTAACTGAAGAATTAAACACTTAATGAAAAGCCTCTGACACAACATATATATATTTTTTCTACATAGCAAAAAAAAAAAATTTATTCTTTTCAAACTGCTACTGATGGAGTACGAAAGTATGTTTTTTTTTTTTTTTAAAAAATTACGATCTTCTAATGGTGGTTATTTTCTACTTTAGCGAGTATAGCAGCCGACTTGTGCCCTGGAGGTTGTCATTATTCCTCTTAATGCATAACTCTAGGACACCAAACATGTGTTGCCTGACTGGTCGCTTCTGTTTAAAGTTCTTAACCTGAATAGTAGAGTATTTATTCTTCTTACCACAACTATAAGTAACCACTATAATATAGTATATTATACTATCCCTGACCACATATTTAGGCCATCTGTAACTTAAATAGTAAATACTAATCTCATGAGCATGAATGACAATCAGCCACGGCTATAGGGCTCAACATTATCTCTAAAATGTGTTGTATTCGTTTTACACTTTTGCTTTCTCCTTATTGACTTGATTTCCTAATTAAGTATTCAATTTTTATAGGGTACTCCTTTCCTACCGAATCCATTTGCAGAATGTCAACCATACCTAAGAAAAGTTCCTCAACAAGTTAAAGATAGTATTTTTGGTCGAATATGGTATGTATTATCTTAAAATTTTAATAAATAAACATTCATATCAATTTAATATGTAATATGTTTTTCAGTTATTTAAAAAAACTAATTGACAATTCTCAAATGAATGAAGAAAGTATGAAAATGCTACAATTTGTATGTTGGGAGAATCCATTGAGTAGTAGTATGGTTTTAACTGAAATATTATGGCACATTATGTATACATATTGTCAAGAGCTCAAATTTTATTTGGATTTACTATTTGTCATATTAAGTATTGAAGATTCCTGGCAAGTTTTACGCATTCAAAATGCCATGACTGGAAATGGTAAGTTGAAATGAATTTTAGTTTTAGTTCTACACTAATATATTTTTATTATTTTAGAAGATAGAGAAGGTGTACTTGACACGATATTGCGTCATAAAAATCAATATCAAAGACGGTCATATCAATGTATCAAAGGATTAGTTGGTTTATTCATGAGGATACCAATGGCTCATAAAGTTGTACTGCAATCTACAGATCTCAAAAGAAAATGGGTGGAAGCAGTTGATTGGCTACAGGAAGAACTTAATAGAGTACTATTATTATTTTGTTTTGTTAGTATTATCTCAACTTACTCTTGTGTCATTTTAGAAAACATTGACTGGAGGCCAGTATAATACGTATAATAGTTGGACACCCCAGTCCAATGAAAACGCCAATAGTTTTTTCTTAGAAAGGTCAACCAGTGCTCGTAAAGTCCTACAAAAAGCATTTGAGTTCTGCCCATCTGAAGTAAATTAAAACATATTACAATATTAATTTAAATTAATATTAAACAAAATATTTACAAATTTTGCAATGTTCAAAATAATCTTATATCAAATTTTAATATTGTGTTTAAAGGATTTTTCAATTCCAACATTGACCACACAGGATATAGAAGATTCATCTGATGAAGGTGATGAAGTGGGAATCCAACATGCTACTGATACAATGACAACTCTGGTGAATGAACCTTTACAAGTAGTACCAGACATTGTACCTGAGTAAGATAGCTATTTTTATATTTTATTGGAAAGAAACATAATACTATAAACTAACATAATAAAAATCTAGGAATGATGATGATTATGATGCTTCTGTTCCCATTAATTTCAACAATATAGATGATTTTGATAATGGTGAGGGTAATAACGTTGATTTGGTGAACACTCGAATTGTTGAATCATCGGATATGCATTAACTTGTGATCATAATATAAGAAATAATAAAATTCAATGTACAATCGAAAAACAAGTTATTGTTGTTTGGATATTATCTAACGATACATTATATTATTATTTATAGAATATTGTATTTTAATCCTTTTGCAATTATATAATTACCAATTAGCACAACCAGAGCGATCAATAATTTTTTCTGTACACGACAATTTAATGAATATTATAACGATATGTCTTAGGCTATCTAACATCTGCTGACCTAATATTAAATTTTAGTTAAATTTTTTTTTGTTTTGAAATAGTAATTACTAATTAGTAAATAATATTCAATATATAATTTTTGAAAAGAAAAAAACAACCTCCCGTACAGAAGTTTATCGATGACCGATTTTATACTTGAAAATGAAAAATTTTGTTTTATGCTGTAAAGTTATTTTGTGTACAGATTGGAACCATGCACATTCAAGTTGTTATATATAAATGTATAAATATATACTTCTGCGTGAGCAAAAATCCTACACTCTTTATACTGTCTTTTATTTAATATTTTTGTTGTAAAATGTACATTAATTTTGCTTTTTTACATTATTATTATTATTATTATTATTATTATTATTATTACTATTAATATTATTATTATTTTATTATTATATTTATTAAAAGTTGTCTGTATTATCTAGCTCTCAATATATCAATATCAAGTTTATATTTTAATACATCAGCGTTTATATATTATACAAATATTGTAATGGTAAATTTTCATATTTTTAAATTTCAATGACGCGTTTTTGTTTTATGTAAAAATATGAACTCCTTTATATAAAGAAAAAAGTGATAATCGATTTATAAGGTTTTTTGTGTAATACTCAGTTTACTTATTATGTATTATACTGATTGTAAATTATATTACATAATAAGTATACAATTTAACCCATGAACTATTAATAGAAATTCAATGATTAGGTATGCTTTTTGATGAATTTATTGAGGAGAAGTCTAATTGATGAAGTTTGATAATTTTTTATGTGTTCCAGTATCATAATTCAATAATAATATTTTATTATTATATTTTTTTTTTTATTTTGTGATAACTTTCATAACCAAAAGTATGGTAAGGCTGGAATTAATGTTTGTACATTGTTAACTACTGTTATGAAAAGAAAAAGTGTATAAAAAATAATTATGATGTGTATTGCATTTAATGTAATAAAAAAATGATATTTTATAAAGAATATCTTTATAAACATTGATGTATTATTTTTTTTTTATGTTGCATCGGATCCATTGTTAGTAGACTAATTTTACCTTGTTGGTGCTAGGGTATGAGAAATGTTTTGCGTGGTTAGAAGTAGTGAACACTGAACAGGGGTCTGTGTGGGCCCCAAGGCTACTACTCGTTCTATAGATCAATGGTGACCAAGTATGGCCCGCTAAAGTATAAAAACTAAATCAAATTAAATTCAGATTTACTAAAAATTTAATACAAATGAATATTTTCCATTTCTTATTGTAGGTAGTAATGTGACCTGCCAAGAATTTTTTTTTTGGCCCTCGGTAAAAAAAAGGATGATCACCACTGCTATAGGTTATGGAGCCTCATATACATACATTAGTTCTATTACTTAAAAATAAATCAAATATAATTATTTAATTATAAATGAAATGTGAAAAAAAAGTAATATTTAGAAAGTACTTAATTATTTGAAAACCTAATAAGTTTATTTTTATTTAATTTTAAAACGTCCATATCTTTTTACTTTTTAAGCTTCAAATTCACAGAAAAATATTGAATTATGGATATGTTTTATGTTTGTTTGTATTTAATATAATAGAAAATTCTGCACAATTTATTTTTTTCATTTATATTACATAATTACCTATAAACGTATTTTGGTATTCGTTTAATATGTGAATTACCGAGCAAAAATCAATATTAGTATGTGATCCAACTGTTTTACCGGGCTTAGTATGTGACCACCTATCAAGACGGTTATCTATATTATTTGCAATTAACATACACCAATCTATTAAATTTATTAACAGGAAAGATACATTTTTTAATTTTTTTAAGTGATATAAAAAAGTTAACCTATTACCATTTTTTAAAAATAAAATAAAATATTTTTATAATAAAATAGTTTTATGACATCTTTTAAATAATATTGACATTTCTGTAATAAATGTAATAAGTACTAAGTAGTATCTATGTGTATTCATACATTTTTCTTACTGATATTATGTTTGACTGATTTTTACATTATTCATTTAATTCTGTATTATTTTATATTTGTATTATTAATTAATTCAATAATTATTAACATAATCTTATGATTTTTAATTTGACTGTTTTTAATCAATTATCGGTCCTATAGGTCTCACACTATTACTGAAGTACTAAACGAATACCAATATTTTTTTATTATTATAATGGATACAAATATTGAAATATGTGTCACATTGTAAAATTAGATATAAATTACATTTTTCAATTTGAGCAATGTAGGCGATTAAAAGATACAAAAATATTATGACAATAACTTAAAATATTTAGAATTTAAGAACTAATGAATCCAATGAGGTTTCGGAGCCATAATAGGTGCTTCATTTGAATACCGTCTGTAAAGCTCGTCTATATAATTTTGTCTGTAGATACCAGGAGGTCTAAAATATTAAAATATATACATATAATTAATAATTTCATATATAATATGTAAATAATCAGTGGCACGATTATTATTGAGTATATAGGAATCTCTCCTGCAATTAGTTCATTATAAGCACTCAAAAATAATAAAAAGTACCACACTAGCTACTATCAACTCAATTTTTTCTATAAAACAAAATATTTCATCTTTAAAAAAATCAAAAACTATTGGCCTTTTTAAAAACATTTTAACTTTTTTATTATACTTCTTATACCTAGATTTTCTGAAAAATAAATTTAAAATTGTTTAAAGGAGCACAAAAAAAGAAAAATGTTCTTTAAATTTTTTTTAAATGGCTATATTAAGTGATTTGGTGAAAATCCTATGTAAAAAAAAAAGGTTTCTTTAGGAAATATTAAGAAATATAGAATAGCGTGTGACGTCAGTGGGTCCAGCTCATCGTAACTGCCTATCTTTACGTGTAAAAATTCCTAGCTTCATTCAACGATTTACCAATCTAGACATTTTATTTTTGAAATTTAGCTTACATATAAAATATGTGTGATTTTATGTTATTGAAGACGATAAAAGTATCAAAAATTCTATAGAACGTTTAGTTTTTCAAATATTAATAAATCTTTAAAATTATATTTTTGTAAAACTGAGCATCATGGCCATTTAAATATAAAACAAAAATTCAAACATTATTTCTTAAGAATTTTAATATTTAAAAAACTAAACGTTATATAGAATTTCTGATACTTTTATCATATTAAATACATAAAATCACACATAATTTATAACTAAATTTCAAAAATAAAATGTCTAGATTGGTAAATCGTTGTATGAAGTGAGGAACTTTCACACAAATTTTTTCAATTGCTCATAACTTAGTGAATAATGTGAGTAGAAAAGTAAAACCTATACCACTATTCTTAGAATTAAACATTCTTTCAAATTAAAAAAAAACTTTTTTGTGTGTTTAGTGCTTCTTTAAGAATATCTGGAGAAAAAATTTATCAATTTAATCGGCTAGTAGATAATCTAGTAAATAAGAGTCCCGGTGTTTATTACTAAGAAATATGATACAAAAGAGAAAAATTATTTTTAGTTTTAACTTTACCATGAACAAAAGCAAAATAACCCAGAAATTAAATAAAATTTCTAGGTTTTTATTAGTGGCACGTGCCATTATAAATCATAGTTAAGCAAAAAATGCAAAAATAATCAGAAAAACTGGAAATAAGCAAAAATAAGCACTTTCATAATTTAATGTTTTGTAACATACACTTTTATAGCACTCTGGAAAATTTTATGTTAACCATAAAAAAAAAGGCAAATGTTGTAAGTCCCAAACCCTGATTAAAACTAATAAATGAGTCTGTGATATCAATGCGGTTAGTATTTATTTATTTTTTTGGGTTACGATGCTTGATTTAGTAAAAAAAAATTAAGTATTAGTTTCATGCTGCAAAGAATCTCAATCTTGAGGACATATTAACAGCCATAAGACATGAAAACATTATTTCTGATTATTTATATTTTGTCGGACATTATTGTTATTTTCAATAATTCAGTGCCAAACCTCTAGGAAATCTATAATTATAGATTTCCTATATTAATGAGGTAGACGTTATCTCACACAATAGTAGCCTCAAAAGGTTGAGAACCATTGGTTAAATGGATATATCGATTTCTGTTTTGAATTTATTGGTTTTTAATGGAACTTCGTCTATTTTAAGAGATTGAATATGAACACTGATTTTTAAGGCATTTTAAATGTAAATTAAAATTAAAAATTCTTATTTCATAACTCAAACATGGTTTTATATATTAAATTTAAATTTAAATTTATTGTTTTGGAATTTGAAATTATATATGTATAAATATAAAATACCAATAAAATCAATACTGAGCCATTGGCAATAGGTATATAATATAACCCACCTGTGTACATATCATCAGATTACCTATTGGCTATTACATAAGAATTGTATGCACTTAATACAAATAAACTAAATTGCCATGCTAAATAATTAAAATAATATATTTTAATGTACACATGTTCAATTTTTAGGGCATTATTACAATTTTATAGGGAATTTCCTTAGTTTTTAGGGCATAGAATTTATAATTATAATTTAAGAAGTATAGGGTATCTATTTGTGTATACCGTGTATAAAATATATATAACCTACCGGCTGCCTATAAAGATAATATTGTGAATAATGCATATTTGTTTCTAATGACCTATGAGCAGAATTTATCTAATTTTTACTTTAAAGAAGATTAAGATTTATACATTGTATAATTAAAAAAATAATATCTCATAACAAATTCATAATTATGCCACAGTAAGTTAAATAGATTTTATATTACCTAGCTGCTGCAAAATGATGTATTGCACTTCCCACATCATAATTTAACACTTCTATTAAATAAGAAACTATCAAAAATCCTGTCCGGTTAAAACCATGAGTGCAATGAACACCTAGTTAAAACAAATAATTGCTAAATTTCAGACTATTAAGTTATTTATTATTATATAAATTAAATCAATTAATTATAACCTACCTATGAACTGTGAAAAATTGTTTTCTAGAAAATTATAGCAAATATTTAAAAAATAATCAACTATTTGTCGGTTAGGCAAATCCCCATGACCAACACAAGCCAATTTTACATAAGCACATCCCATATCTTCTACTTCAAATTGACTGTAGTAGCGATCAGTGTTTGTGAGATCAATCCATAACCCAATACTTTGCTGAAACAATTACATATACTTACAAAACTGGCATAACATATTATTATAGGATGGTTTAGTAACAGTATACGTCATTTAATTAAATTAGTTAATTTTTTTTTTTTGATTTTTTTTGTAACCATAGAGCATATAGCGTACAACCTATTTATTACTCACAAACCGAATAAAAAACATAAGTAAATAATTAACATTGTATTTAAAAATATGAACAACTCTTGTTTTTTCAATTAGAAATTAAAAAGTTGTTTATTAAGATTTTAGATTATAATTTTATATCATCAAGTACCTGATATGAACACATATGACTAAATACCGATTGTGGATTGAATCTCCTCATGATATCTATTTTATTGTCATATTTATAATCTAATGGTGTTTTAAACACCACAAATGAATCGGCTACCGACAAAGTAGATATAGAAGGACAATTCATCCAATTTTTAGGGATTTGCCGACTATTGTTTGATGTGCCCTGGCTGGATCTATTATGACCATAATGATTGAATCCTGCAAAATACTTGAATTTAATTTATGATTCATAAAATTATTTCAGTAATCGATTCAATATTATTTTTATTTCGAATCTATCTTACATAACACATAATAATAACATTAGCATGCATATTATGCATTAAGTTTATGTGAAAGTCAATCCAATAATACCAAGATATAATTAATAAAAATAAAATAAAATAGTTAGTGATCCTGATGACAATGTGTGTATCAATAAAATTATAAAAAGTCAATATGTCTAAACATAGTACCTATCTTATAATAATATGACAATATGTACCTTTATATAACACTGACATTAATTTTGTTTCAAAAGTATCTATCTGCTATGACATTATGTTTAATCAATTGAATCGTATTTTTATTTGTATAAGTATTTTACTATAAAACTAATTGTAATATCAACAAATTACGTATATCAGATACGAGCTAATGGTTCAGTTAGTATAAATTCGTATCAGCTATTAAATGTAATTTATTATTTAATTGTAATTGATTTGGCTGAATAAATAAAATATTATTTTTACCTGACATTGAAATGGTTTTTGTAGTACAAATAGGTAGGTACCTAATAGGCAAAACAAATGTATAGTGTTTGTCTTGTGATATTGTTAATATTGTTATTTTACTATTTTAAATTATAAAATTATAATAGATACAACCCACGACTCGAGTTAAGGATACAGGATAGTAATTAACAACTATAATATGCTATATATCATTATAGCAAGTAGTAACCTTAGATAATATAAGAATTATAACAAGATAGAATTCTGTAAATTATGATAGTTATAGGTTAGATTAGGAGGTACTACACTTTCATCATTCAAATTTCAAGTCAAAAAACATTTACAGTTGTAATCACGGACCACAGATATATAAAAAAAACATTGATAAAAATATTATAGATAGGCGACCATGATGGGCCACGATTATAAAGAAGAGTTCTTTAAAATCGTGGTTCAATGGTTCATGTATTACTATCAATTTTGAGGTTATACGGGGTAAAATGGTAAATATTTTTTCGCTCCCAAACGTATAGCAATTAGCATTTAAAATGTTGAATTGCACTATAAAAAAAACCTTTTAAAACTTTAAATATATATATCTTATAACTATTAACTACATAATATTAATTATTTTAAGTTTTAACATAACCTTAAATAATACCCCATGTAGAAGAGAGAACATTCTTAAAGATATTTTCTCTCTCCCACAAAAAAGAACGTGACCTCATACAGTGTTAATAAAGCCATGGCCTATCCATTTCTATCCATGAATATAGATTCTAGTCTTCAAATTCAAATCCATAGTCAAATTCATAGTCCTTAAATCTTGTATATATAATACTAGTATTGATAAGTAACGATGTTACATGACGTGGTTTAGTGGTTATATGCAGGGCCGTCCTTAGGATTTGCGATGCCCAGGACGAAAACCAATTTTACCACTTTTTTCAAACCCAAGGCCTCCCAATGTAAGAAAAAAGCGGGAGGCCTAGGGCCTGGGCCCTCTTCACCCACCCCACCCCCCCCCTCTTAAGGACGACCCTGGTTATATTTATATTATATTTAATTGCTATATAGGTATTATACAAAATAGTAGAGATGCTCCAAAAAATTTAAAAATATGCAATTATATCTTAGACGATAGACATAATATTATCTAATACCTACATATTAATATATCTATGAATTATATGCACTATAAAGTATAAAAATATGCTTAGAATTTATTAAAAATATGTATCAATACAATTAATTATTTAAAATGTATTTTATTTATTAAAAATTTAAATAATTATACTTAAAACTAAGGTCTAAGAGTTTAAGTTCTAAAGAATTATTGTTTGTTAATCTGAATATAATATACATGGCCACAGATCATAATAGGTACATATGGGTATATAATAATTAATATATTATATATTATTAATGCTCAGTTAGTACTTGGTAATATTCAGTGCTTGATTTGGAAAGGGGACTCAGCGGATGTTGGATGAATGAGCGTTCCACACAAAATGAACTGTCGCATTAAAGTGGGGGGCAAAGCCCCCCACACCCTCATTTCAACCCCCCATAATCCCATACCCATAATGCCAAAAAATCATTAAATTTACTAAACAAAAATATTTTAAAAGAAAAAACACTTGCTTATCCCTTATTTGATATTTCTTTTAAAACATTAAAGGTAACATTATTAATTAATTATTCTACAAAAAAAAAAAAAAAGAAAAAAAACTACTTATTAAATAAGGTCCACAAGTTTTCGTATAAACTATCTTCATGTTTAGAAGATCGTTTCCGCAATACCCTGGAAAATTAAGAACCGTAATCTCCTGAAATTATGAGGAAAGCTAAATGACATGGACCGTAATCTCAGGGAACGTAAATTTCCGGAAAAGTATAACACGCACGACACTAAATGTGTCTAAAGCCATCAAGTGGAGCGTCCATGTAAGATGTAACTATATAGTATATAGGTACTCTGTCAATGAAAACTGATCCGACGCCGATTAAGGTGACTTGTTACATGAAACAGCGAGTAATAGGCTCGCCTATTATTAGTAATAAACTAAATATTAATACCTTCCGATTTTTTCAATAATAATATGCACCAGATTCTGGAAGCAGGGAGTTTAGTACAGTTTCATAAGCTGAAAAATGGAAAGGGTGAAGCCCCGGGTTAAACTCCGTCCCCATCAACAGTTTACAGAACAAAATTTCTGGAAACGTATGTAAATTAAACCAAAGAATTAAATAATATATTATTATTAGCCGGACCCTGAAAAGTTTGAGTTTCCGTGCTGTGTCTGGCGCCGCTGACGGCCTAGCTAATCTCTACCTCTCATCCCGTGCCAAAGTCTCCGCCGCTGCCATCGGAACTGTTCGCCGTCATATTTGGTATCTCTTGATACCTCTTCTGTAAAAAAAAGTTTGGTTGTCTTCGTCGTCGTCCGTAGTTCAACGCTACCTACCGTAACTGCAGCCGGGCGCCCGCCGTGTCTCCAAAGCGTCTCGCGCTTAGATCATAATATGTATACTACATAATATTATAATTTATAGTATATTATGATCTAAGGTCTCGCGTCATCGGGGACCTAGCACGCTATACGCCCGGGAACCCGTCTCACCTTTTGTGGCATGAGAACGTGCAGCGTAGGTAACATACCGCCAGTCACCGCCCGTGCTCTTTCTCGTATCCTTCCGTCCTTTTAGCCGCCATAATCCTACATCACTGCAGTTACCTATATGGCCACACTACCCGGGATCTCTGGTTATTATAATATAGGCTGCTGTATCAACGGCAAAATATTTGCCAATCCGTTCATCCTCCCTTAAACCAGCATATTCATACCTTTTGTCCAATGTTCAAAAATAGTATGGATAAATAATAAATTATTGGAAAGGCTTCTCCCTCATTTTACCATTTGGTATAGAGACATCATACCTATACCATTTATCTTTTCTATCTCCTGAAGGTGTTGTAACTCAATACTATCTCACAATAACATTTTCTTTTTCTCTCGCCTTCGTTTTGAACATTATTTCGATGTGTCACCTCGTATAGTTGACACTTGTATCTCTAATTACAGCTAAA
Organism: Macrosiphum euphorbiae; assembly: GCA_949089665.1. Lineage (NCBI taxonomy): Eukaryota > Metazoa > Arthropoda > Insecta > Hemiptera > Aphididae > Macrosiphum > Macrosiphum euphorbiae. Next base: position 35,807,857 of record CARXXK010000001.1, read on the forward strand.
GCTTGTGACGAACGTTTTCGTCATTATTTTCACTTTTGTTTCTCTATTCATTCGATGATATGACTCTTTGAATAAAACTGCATATCCATTGTTGCAGAGACAATAAACAGCTACCATACGACATATAGGCATATAGCACATCACTACTCACTATATATATATATCAGTCACCTGTTAAATATTATTCACAGACCTAGTATAACTTATTATTAATTACATTAATACTATAAAGTATAATTATATACTAAACATGCTGCAGTATATGAATTGTATAGGAATTAGGAATAGACAATAATTATTATACGTATACACTATACACCGTGGGCCGTGGCCTCTATACGACCGTTATGAAGAATTTATACTTTATTGTACATAGTATTTACAGTCCTAGATAATCAGTGGAGTAGGCAGGGGGGCTAATGAGCTGGAACCCCTCACCACCATTTGCTGTATTGATATTAATTTTTTATTTATATTTATATATTATAATTTATAAACATTCGGTCAAAATGTTGTGTATGTACGGTTATTTTTTTTAAAACTGGTTTTGCGTAAAAATCTTAGCTTTTCCTCAATTATATTTTTTTGTATTTTCTGACGCTTTTCAAAACTATACTGGATTACTGAAAATAATTGACAAACGTTGAAGTTGTAAAACATTTTCAAATACCTCACCTAAGCGTTTAAAATTATTAGACTGGACAAAGTAAAAATAAAATTGTATTTTATTACTCATTACGTATAGGTACTTTTATAACAAAAAGTTTTTTTTTAATAATATTTTTGTGTTGGTATGCATATTATTAATTTATATTTCACATCATTTAAAACTTAAAAAGCACCTACATTGTTTTTGAAACCTTACCTTGTAATTTGAGACAACTGTGAGTAGTTAATAATTTACAAATTACAAGCCCCCACTTCTCCCACACCTATTGAAAAATCATAGCAATAATAATTGGTATGGTAATAATATACTAATAGCAATTTACGATTTTTAGCATAAATGTATATAATATGTACAATGTATTGTATGATGCATATAATATGTGTACCTATTATATTATTTAAATAATATCTATATCGACTATATCCGATGTCGCTTTGAAAATTGTTAGAATAAACAGAGGCGTATTTAGAAATATTTAATTGGAGCTAGGTCAACTAACTCATCATGGATGATATAATTTTACAATAGTTTTGCAGTAATAATGCCTTGGGGGGTTGGGGCTTTACACACCCTCATTATTTAGTATTTTAAAATAATTTAATCTTAAACATTTTATAGAATCATGTACCTATATGGCTATATAAAATATAAATTTATAAGAAAACTGTCTTGCGCACATTTTACAAATATTATTATATTATATAAACATAATAAAGTAGGTATATTCAAATATATTATTTATGTAAATATATAGGTAATACAGAAATACAGAATACTCAGTAATATATACTCAGATGAATAGGTACATAGTACATGTTTTTAGTTTTGTATGAAAATAAGCAATTTCCAAAAAAAAATGAATAAAAGGTCACTCAGTCACGCGTGAATCATGTGGCATAAAAAATAAAATTATACAAATAATAACGTATAACACGTAAATTTTAACTGGTAGTCAGTAGAGATTGTAGAGGTTCCTACCTATAATTTTTAAGTTATAAGGTAAAAGTTAGATATATTATTATAAGTTTAAAGTTTTACATATATGTAGGTATATATATTCCATAAGTAAATTATACAGTAGAATCAGTTAAGTAATCAGTAGATAGTATATAAAAATAGTGTTTTTCACTATGCTACTTTTTCATAATAATATAATCGTGTAATAAAAACTGAATTAACAACACAATATACTATATAGTATGTATATTGTATACCTATTACCTATGATGTGTTTTAGTGTTTATAAGATTTATTAACATTCGGTCGTGCCTTTGTCCGTATTGAGTCTAGAGAGTTATATAGCACGCGAGTGTGCCGTGTGGCCAACGACCTATCCCAATAAGTACCATAATAATAGTAAATTAGGTTATCTTATATTAGGATATTACGAATTTTGAAACGTAAGTAATTGGAAAATACGATATAATTCCAACACCGGGTGACTTAGAATGTATATGTTCATACAATTTTTTTCGTTAATTTTTGGAATTTTTAACAGTAGGTACCTCATCAATATTTTGGTTTTCATCAATATTTTTTTCACTATTTCTCACTTTCTGAGATTGTTGTTTTACACAGACAACTTACTAGTGACTGTAGTACTATACAGACATCGAATTGCTAGGCTAACGGTTAGTTAGATATTATACGTAGGTATATACATAAATACATAATATTATTGTTTAGAAGCTGGCAGATTTTGGAGTTCAGCTGAAAATGTCACCCACTCGTTCATGTCAAATTTACTAATACATTCTACACTATATATATAGCACAGTTAATATATTTTATCCTATACCTATACAAATATAATAATATGTAAATCAGGCGGTCCGATTATATGCCGTTATGTACATACACAATATATGGCAACAATACGTCGATGTTTTTCCGGGATAAAAAAAAATTGTGCTCTGAAAACGGAAAAGAAAAAAAACGTCCATAATACGCAGACACCGGATAAAACTCTGTGTACTCTATTAAAAAAAACGGTGAATTCGTGAAACAAAAATCTGTGACGAGCAATGACGATTTTGAGACACACTGACCGCGGTGCATTGTGCATCCAGTGGTTACCAAACGATTGCTGCGTGGGTGGTTGGAAATGGGGGGGAGAGGGGTAGACGCGACACCAAATGGGCGGCTTCAGACTCGGTCGCGCCGGGCACACCGCCGCACCCAGTCATCAATCAAGCGTCGTTCCGTTCGGTCCTGTCGATACTCTCACACGGTATTCTGGCCGCGGTGCGTTTCGGCGTGCATTCCGGTCGGCGGCGACGGCGTCTGATACTCTGATATCGCGATTTGCGAACGGTTGACGAGGAATAAAATATAACAGCGGACCCGTGCGTCAGCTCGTCGTCGTGATAATAATATAATATTGTAATATAGTATCGTGTCGCGGAACCCGGTGTGGTGCAAGTGCAAAGTTTCGCGTTTCCGGTAGCACCATCGAAGCCGACGAGCACCGCCCGTTATCGTCGTTTTAAGACTTTCGTCTCGCCAGCGTAGTTCTTTGGCGACGTAAGCGTCACCGTGCGTAGGTGCGATGCGTGCGGACCGACGTACTACATTTTAATAACACGATTTTGGTTCGGTATTGAAATATATTTTCGACGGACCACATCGATCTCTATTCTGTCCGATCCGACGTCGCACCTGCAACTGGCCGCTACACTATGGCCTGGCTGACAGACCTTCGCTGCAGTACATCCGGAGATTGCACGACACCGAGTAAATACCTATTTGTGTTCATAATACCGAGTCTATAATAGTACCTACTGTGATGTACACCCAATACCCACACAGCCACACACATATTATAGTGGGTCGTTTTTATAACACCCAATTGGTACCGATTTCGGTAAAAATACTATTGTATTTGATTGTGTCATCATACCAAAGCGACATAGGTGTACTCAACATTGTTTTGGTCATGTGTTCCTGCAAGCACATACGGCAGTTGTATTACGTGCAGTGTTAGGTATACCATACCTATGCAATGTGTGATTTCTGGCTAATGGTCAAGAACGGCACAGTCAGAATATGATAACATGTCCTATTCTTATTTCTTTTTCATTTACAGGTGACATAGGTACATTTAATACGATTGATTTTGTCAACAATTTCCTGTTGAATAGTTGGTTCATTATTAGTCTACTGTTATAGGTGCCTAGTTATTATCACAATATACCTGTTTGAAATAGTCTTACCCACCTCTTATCTCAACTAGCCTATGTTTAGGAAGATATATAGGTATATGACTATAAGCAGGCCTATAAGGTAACCAAAGAGCTCCAAAAAGGTAGCCTTCTTGCTTATGAGTCTTAAATAAGAAAATACTAAGCTAGACAAGTACGGAGAACCTACTTTTTTTTCCTTCTTCGCTTTAGTTCCATTATGAGGGAACAACTGTTTTCACAAGGCCTAGCCCCAACTATGGATTACCTAGGTTTACCAATTAACATTACTTATACAAACTTCTGTGTTATATATTATTAATAGAAGTACTTATTATTAATAGAGGTCCTATAAAAAGATTCATTAAGGTGTTCCCAGGATAAAATGTATCCATGAATTGAGAGTAATTTATAAAGGTAGGTACCTACCAATGTATATTGCAATTATTTATCAATAAAATATTTCTAATTTCTAAAATGTATTTAGTGCATGATTAATTGTCAACTATCTAAGTGGCCAAGTTGGGTATAAAAAAAATCAAGTGCAAAAAACTTAGGTACCTATATTTGTTTAGAAATTATAGGTACCTATTAGTAGTCAAGAAAATAATTACTATATTACCTACGATACTGCTATACAGTAATCAATAATCAGTAATACTTATCAGGTATATTTATATCATGGTACCTACGATCTACCTATACAATAAAAATAATAAGTTCAATATTTTATAATTTACCTACATACTTGCATAATATATTTTCGGATAAGATATTGCTGATAAAAATGTATTTTATCTCTATTATCATTACATAGCTTTTTGAAATTGTATAGGTACCTTCTGTTTCTCAAACTACCTATAATGAAAAACATTTAAGCGCGTATAAGTGACTATCCAAACAAATTTTTGCTATACATTTATTTATTTTTCACTTAACTAGGTACTTAAGAGTTAAGCATAAAATAAATAAAATGTGCAGGTACCAATACTACCTATGAATATATTCCAGAGATTGTTCAATTATAGTATCTTTATAAAGTTTACCTATTACTGGGGTTTTTAAATGTTTATACTTTAAAGATGACCTTATTGTGTGTTATTATATTATATTATTTCTATGGGTACCTATTATATATTTGTTCAAATTTACTAATCAATACAGATCTACTTACTTTCTATTCATATATATACTTATAATATGGTATTATCGAGTATTATGGTGTTAAAAATTACAATGTAAACATAGTATGCATTTATATGTGATATTGATAAAAATACTAAACAAAGTAATACATAGGTACATATAAACTGAAAAACTGTTCTTTTACTATTATTTATTTCTATTGTTTTTTTCCCAATCCTTGATTCTTCTAGTGTAAAGAAAAAAAATTAATTCTTATTTTCAATCTTATAGACAAACGCCTTCAACAAATAAAATGCATCATCGTTCATCGCTTATTTAGAGTGGTTACCTATATATATCTAATATGGTTTTAACATTACTCTGGAGTGTTCCGTTCATTCTTCACATATTTCTTTAAAAAAAACTACTTTGGTTTCATTAACATACTACTTATATTATGTAAGAAAACTGTAACTTTAGATGGGCATTTAAAATATCCAATATTAACGTGCTATTTAAATATCCATATCCATGTACTTACCTATACCTAGGTATATACTAGGTATATTGTATTATTGATCGTAGGTAGGTAATACCTAGAGTAATACACCTATATAATCAATGTAGTGGCGTGCCCAGTAGCCAGATGGTGAGGTAGAGGTATTCCCCCCATTGACCCATTAATCCCGTTATTTGTGTCTTTGGTACTAGCACAATAATTCATTCAAATGTATTATTACCAGTATTGGGATTTCATAGCATTTTCATGTTTCATAATTCATAGAACTGAAATTAAAAATTTAATTATGAATATTTTCACATTTTTATATTTTAGTGCACTTTCTGGACTGAGATATCTTTGAATTTTGACGAGGTTTTTGATTATTATCTAATTTTAAATATATATAGATTAATTAAAATAGACCGACTACACGGACATGCTGACGTATCATTTCGTATTAGGTATTGGTTTTTAATTTTAAACTTTTGTTATTTGTCTATTGATTTTGATGGGCTCCTTTTTTTTTCATTTATGGCTGTGATTATCATCGAAGGAGTGTTTAAAGCATTAGGTATATTAAAGGTACTGTATTAATACAGCCGACTAGTGTACTTGTACTTATTATACTAGTTTATTTTCGGTTGAACGTGTTGCAGTTATTCTTTGTGCTTAAATTTGTTTCAAAATTTAAGTTTTTGCATATTTTGTTGTTTTTATTGCATATTTTTGCACACAGGTATTTAACAATATTTAATGTAATATATACCGCATATTTTTGCAATTTTATGTGCTATATAATTCCAAAATTTACCATCATCTAGTGTCAAAATTAAAACAAGTTTTAAATCCCAAGCACAATTTTGGGTTGTACCTACCTATTAAATTGATATTTAAATATTAATTTAAATAAAATAACAATAAACATACATTTAATATGAATATAAATGCTTATAGGTAGGTACCTTATTTATAATTAGTTAAAACTTTGTTATAAAATATATTTCATGGGCATGACTGCATGACATAAAGGCACCATCGAGGGCACCATGTAACAGAAATCTGAAGACATCCAAGTGAATAGACTGTTAATAGACCTTGTGAATAACTGTTAGTTGTTACATTTAGACATCTAGTTCAATAATTTCCGTTGATGGGAATTAAATCTCAATAATCTCCATTGTTTCAAATTTCAATATGACTGTTTTATAGACTGAGAAATGATAGATATTTACTTTGTACAAGGTAACTTTTTTTGTGGGAACTATAATTATAATAGTTTTATCTTTCCAAAGAGTTTATTTAGGTAGGTATATTGTACAATATAACTATGACAATTAGGTACATAGAGATACCTCAGAGTAGGTACATTTATTATCTGACTTACCTTTATAATACATTAATACCTATGTTATTTGTTTATATGTATGTATGTATGTATGTATGTATGTATGTATGTATGTATGTATGTATGTATGTATGTATGTATGTATGTATGTATGTATGTATGTATGTATATATGTATAAAATACATTACCCATAAACTCAACATTATTTTATTGTGTACCTACCTGTTGTAGGTACTTATAATTTTAATACTTAAGAAGCAAAAATAATTCTTAACTGACTTAACTAACTAGAATCAAATTAATAATAACTAAAATTTAGTAATAAACCTAACTGAAACCTAAAAGGCACTGTTAATTTGTAAGTCTCCCGTTCTCCACTATAGAATATAATTTTAGTGCTGAGGCTGTATTTATACAAGTTGCATTTAGCAATTTATCATATATTATCTCGTACCGCGTAATATATAACAATTTAAATTTTTCAAATAATTACATTAAGAAAATAGTACCTATACATATTATGTAGCTACATGCATTTTGTGTGTTGTTATACTCGCACCAGATGCTGAGATAGTGTACCGCGAGGTGTACAATTAGTTTAAGAAACAATTTTTTCCCTCCAAAATGTTTAAATCCAATTTTACATTATATTCAGGATACGTCAAACGTCCGTGCGTAAAATATGGGCGTTTGTGCTGGTATTATAATTTATAACTCTACGAAAGTACGAACACATTTTGTTGACCCTATTAAAATTGCGTGTAGGTAGGTGTTCTTTATTGTATTTACATTCCTTATTCCATTCATTATCATATCTAAACTTGTAGGTTTTAATATGTTGTGTGGGATTATCCAAACATGTAGGCTACGAGGATCCTCGAGATTTTCATTCATTCATTCATCTTTTTATTATTTTTATTATTTAAGTTGGTGCATGCTCAATACGAACTCGAATCAATAAATTAGCATTTCCGTTTGACATATATTTTATATTATATAATCAGGGGCGGATTGGCGAATTTTTTCGGCCCGGGAAATATGGATCAAACCGGCCCTGCACCGCAAAGGTAACCCCCCACCAAAAAACAAATTGTCATCATTTTACTCACATTTCTAAATTTGTTTAGTTTCACCCATAAATTAGTAAAATATATAAAAGGTACCTATAATTAAAGTTATAACAGTTTAGGGTTAGTCAGATAAGGTTAACCTGTTCAGACTGTTCTAACTCGAACTTGAAGTTTGATCTTATTACATTTTAGATTCTGAGCGATGTGATGAATGTATTGATTTTACAATGATTTGTTTTTTTTTAATTTTTTTATTTTAATTTAATTTTTTATTTTTGCATCAAATTTTAGGACAGTAAAAATAGTAAATACTTAGATTTTCTTCAACTAGATTCACTTTTCTGATAGGAAAGTTAATCTAGTTGGTACTTTGGGGGGTCAAAAATAAAAATGTCCTGGTGGTTTTCAAAAGTGAAGAGAAAAACAAAAGAAAAATTAAGTAAATCGGGGAATTTTTACGCAAAATCTGTTTTCGAGAAAATCGATTTTGGTTTTTGAAGCAACTCCAAAATAAATATGATCATATAGGTACACGAAATTTTGACCGAATGTTTATATTAGTATTTTCTATACACCATAACATTTTGACTTACTTTGAGCTGTTTACGGACATTTTCACTTTTTTTTTCTACAAATATCAATACAATTTTATTTGTTGGTTAAAAAGCTTGAAAATGTAATAAAAAGCTCCTAGTATATTGTTTCAAAGGCAGATGAAAAAAATTAAAAATCCAGTCACAATTTTTTTTCTATAAGCATTTAAAGTTCAAATATTGACAAAATACGTAAAAATGACGAAAGTTTGCAAATTATTTTGAGTTATAAATTCGTAAACAAATTTTAAAACACATTTTTAATACAAAATTCCTCATAAGTTTGTCTACCTTTATAAAAAAAAAAAAATGTCAACAAGAAAGTCAAATTATATTTTTATGACCTTCTGAAATTCAAATTTTTACAACATTTGATATTCACTCGATTTCTCATGTAATGATTTTCTTATTTTGTTGTGATTAAAAAACAAATGACTGTAAAATGTAGATACTTGAAAATTTCACTGAATATTTATATTAGCATTTTGTATACACCATACAATTTTGAAAATAGTTATCTCTTTTTGATGTTTTAACGGACCATTTCAAATTTTAATTTTTTTAGTTTTTTTTTCTATAAATACCAATAAAATTGTATTTTTGGGCCAAAAAGCCTGAAAATTGAATATAAGGCTCCTGATATATTGTTACAATATCAGTTGAAAAATATTAAATATACATAGCCATACATTTTTTTTATAAGCAATTAAAGCTCGAATTTTGACAAGATTTATCAAAATTTAATAATTATTTTGTTGTTAAAAATTTATAAAATGTTCAACATGTATAGCTATAGCCTATAAGGATTGAAAATTTAAAACAATTTTAAAGGTAAATAGGTTCCATTAACCGTTTTTTCTTTTTTTCTCGTACCTTTTCAGCTCCACCCTTCTTTCGTTTTTCACCAGCATCACACATAATTTAAATCGCAAAGTTCAATTGAATTTGTATACTAAACACAATTCTGTAAGTACAGTAACTCGTTTGTGTAAAAAGTTCAAAATAAAAAAAAAATACAAATAATGATAAGATAAGGTTATTAATGTTATCACGTAACTAAATTCTACCATAGAGTATAAAATATAAATACTAAAATACCAATACCACAGATTTTTAAATAATACATTAGCATGAATTGGAGGGATAATAGTGTAAATACCAAAATTCCTACTATGAATTGCAATAGTTTAAGATATTGAAAATAATACCTTCGTAGGTATTTGATTTTTAATATATTTTATGCTTAATTTATAAAAAATTAATTTTTTTTGTAATTATATTGTAATAATTATAGCGGCCCTGCAGGCCCTCACAAGAACCGGCCCATCGGGAAGATTCCCGATTTCCCGATAGGCCAATCCGCCCCTGTATATAATATTATAAGATGTAGCATACAGCCGCATAGGTCGTCTGATAAAAAAAAATAGAGAGATCAGAGATAGTTCGTTTACCTTAACAGTGATTACGTCACGACTATTAATTATTATTTATTATGTATAGTACAAATTTAAACTATTTACTAAATTATACTAAACTCAACAACCACCAGGGTTTTCTATAAAAATAATAAAACGAGCAAGATAACAATTATTCTGAAATAGTTATATAGGTACCTACTATATTGTGCTCTTACAATGTCGGGATTTCACATGTCAGTTGCAAAATACCAAAAATATATTTTAAAGTTTTTTTTTATATATTATATTATAGTGCCCATGTCCTATAGTGAGTGTCTGTGTTATCGAGGTTATTATTTAGCGTCCTTATTATATCTAATAATTTCTTTATTATAATTTATAATACTTGCGTTTTAGTTCATTTAGGTATTACCGGTTATTATCTCGGGTATTGATATCATAGTACCTATGAAATATAAAATAATTTAATATCATAAAATAATTTCTCATTTATTTATTAACAATTATTATGTTCCTCAAAAGTAAAATACCTCGGCGTCCTAATTGTCAATTGACAAAAGATTGACCTGGGGTCCTCTATCAAGTCAAAAAGAAAAATTCTCAATAATCGACTCCACTTACTTCGCCCAATTCTGAAATCAAAATTACCCTTCCACACAAAAATAATCATCTACAAATCTTTATTACGGCCTATCTGGGCTTATGCTATCCAAACTGGGGATGCGCTAAACCATCTTAAATACGTACCCTCCAAACCTTCCAATGTATCACTCTCCGAATTATCTCTTCCGCACCTTGGTACGTATCAAATTCCACACTCCAAAATGACTTAAAAATAAAAACAGTAAATCAATTAGCCACAAAACATTATAAAAAAATTTCACTCTAACCCTTTAATCGCTGAACTTGCTTCCAACTCACTTCCTAGTAATCCCCAACGCCGTCTAAAGAGAAATTGGTGTCGTGATTTATTAAATGATTGATGGTTCATACCATTTAATTTTAATTTAATTTATATTAAGTTAAATTAAGTTAATAATTAATAAATAATTAAAATAACGTTGGGTTCTATCACTGGATGGCCTCCCTCCTCATGTGTTCAGGTTGTAAAAATTTTTATGTATGTGTTCAAATTTGCTTATTAGCCTTGTAGCATAGATTGTAAATATTCTAATAAAATACAAAAAAAAAAAAAAATTATTATGTACGTAAGCAATATAATGTTTTTTTGTCCCTAAATAATCCCTAACTCTCAAAAAAATGCACCTTAACGAAGCCTCTTAAATAAATGTTTATATTCGGGTTTATATTATAATTTTATATAGCCTTTTTTTATTAAAATAAAGTTGGTATTTAGCCAAATAATACTTGTACAATTATGTTTTTGAGCGCATAAAGGTTTTTATGAAATTATTTAGGTAATTGGAATATCTTGACGAGAATTATTTTTCATAAAATACATATAATATTAGAAGTTCTTTTATGATAATATTTTGATTAGTTTAAAAAATGCTTTTATTGTATAATTACTATCGAGATTATTAGTTATATACACTATTTTTTATTTTTTTTTATTTGAATCGATTAATTAATAATTAAAATTAATTTTTTTACTGCCAACATAAGTCAAACTAAAAAGTAAAATGTATTATCATTAATAGGAATGGGGGTCATTTCACCCCCCCCCCCCGGTGACCAAATTTTGCATACTCAATACAACATGTGTATAATAATATAAATATAATATTTGTATACTGAACGTCTATTAAAAATTGTATACCCCCCACCTTGAAAAAATCCTAGATACGCTACTGAATAGGATAATTTAACGGGATAACCTAAATAGCCGAATAGGTACTTATTTATTTCAACATCACCAGGTTGAAGGTTTGGGTTGGTACCTATATTTTTACTATATAATCATGTATTCAAACATGTTGTAGTTATATAAACTGTTAAAAGTTTTTGATAATTAGTAATACCTTTATTTATAAATGTAAAAGAATTAGTTTTTTATTTAGTGACATTAAAAACGTCCACGGATCAGCCAAGTATACATCAAAAAATAAATAATATACATTCCAAGAGAATTAGCCATTTTATAACTTCTAGTTAAAAAAAAATACGACAGCTATAAAAAAATATATCCGTCGTCTATTAAATTAAGTCTTATTTATTTTTGAAAAGCTTATACCTACAGTGCCAATCTCAATTGCAAAAAATATGATTTTCGTGCTATATAGATAAGTACCAAAAATTATAATTGTAGGTAGATTTAATTACTCATATAAATATTATTGATTTAATAATCCATTAAATAAACACTGTACATTTCTGAAGTTAAACATTTGTTTTTAGATAATAATCTTCAGATTTTTCTATGATGTGTGTGTTTCTAGGCATTAAATATATAAAAAAATGTGTTATATCAATATTTAATATAGATTAGAAATTGAACACGAATTGATTTTTTTTTTTAATTTTCCTGTTATGAAAAGTTTTTTGAAATTATTTAGCTGCTACTACTCGTATTATATTATATTATGTTTATTATTTATTATATTCATGGTACAGCATTTACTAGATTATTATAGCTATAAATAAACAATAAATATTAGTTACATATAAATAATATAATGGTTTCCTTAGATTAAGTTGTACATATCAATTCGTTTTAGAAATGTGATGATTTTGTTGGTGTTGCTTGGATTGGTCTACGGGCTTTGAAGAGTTTCTCAGACATTTCTAGGCTTTTTCTGGTTTCTATAATATGGTTTTGACACTATAAAAAAAAAAAAAAAAATTAGACAAGGAGGTGCTTGATTATAAGAGGTTCTCCGCAAGTTTGACACATCACTAATTCTTCTCTGCTCATATAATATGCCCATGGGAAATCTTAGTGACTTGTACGTAGTTTATTAATAACTACTCGAGTAACTACTTCATCTTTGCTATTGAATGAATACGGTTTAAGCCAGTATATGGTAGTATTTTTGATTTCTCTGAGCTTATTTTTTGGCGAACGTCGTCATCCGGATTCCCATAAATAAGTACAATAAGTGCTAACATTCCTATATTTTATTATACCGTCGATAAGTCACTTTTAGGCAATGGTCAATCAGGCGTGTTTTGTTATAAATTATTATTATCTTTATTTTTATCATTCATTTCCGTTCATTATTATTTCAATTTTGTTTGATGTAATCTGCAGGCTTCAGTTTAAACTTTTAAGTACAAATGCTAAGTTGAAAGTTCCGACACATTCCTGTTACGATAATTGATTGAGCTAACATTATTCAAATAATTCATAAAAAAAATACGATTTTAATATTTTACTCTCCGTTATATTATGTATGATCTGGATAAATGTGTGTTGTGCAAAATAATTTTTCTAAATAAAATATTGCTTGTTAGAGAAAGAATAAATTATTACTTTTTTTTATTATTATTATTATTACCTATTAAATATATTGTTTTTCAATAAATTCTTTCATGAGTATGATTCGACATTCGACAGATAATATTAGGTATACTGAATTGTATCATAAATGACTAATAGTTCGATAAAAATGTTTTAACATTTCAGTAACATGACCAAAATACCTTCACGATTATTAGTATATTTTTATTACTATAGTCGTGAACGAATTTTGTATTTCTTAATTTACCTTTACGTAACTATCTCATGTTTGTGTAAATGGTATTATGAAATATGTATAAGTATTAAAATATAAACATTTTTATAAGTTTATGTTAGTATGTTTTTTTATACCTATGGTGAATATAAGTATAGATGTATATATCCCAAAATCAAAATGATGTTAATTGATGAATGGTTTCAATTTTGAATATTCAATGTAATTCTGCTTTGCCAATATTATCTGAGAAATATTTAAAAATAAAATTATTATTGAATATTGATCCAAAAATATTCATTAAAAAGGAAAATGTTGAGTGTTTATTTTGATATTTTATTGTATATTTAGTATTTTTATTTTTATGGTTCTAACTAAAATAAAAATAATTTTTCAGGATATTTTATTGTTTAACTTTATTTATTATTTTTCGAGTTATTTTTATTATATGTGTATAATTATGTAACATGAAATGCAATGAGTAATGACTAATTATGGTATCCAAAACCGTCTTTCCGGTGTACCTACATTATTCAAAAATAATAAAAAGAAAACATGTTGTAGTCAGTACTGTTTTTCATCACTCAACTATGAAAATCATGGTACAGCCTAATACTTTTATAATTTGTTAAGATTTCACTTCCTATGATGATACACATCTTAAAAATGTATTTTCATCAACCTCATTATTTATTTATTATCAACTTAAAATTATATCATGCAAATGTAAAAACTATATTATAATATATATCAGAGGAACTGTTATTTTTTAATTCAAGATTAATTTTTATTAATGGAATCATTTTAACTTTTATAGCAAGCTATAATGGATCATTATTATAGGTATAGTTAATTGTTGAACAACATAATCGAACTCTATATAGTAATAATTTCCTAAACACTCGTCACTACTCGGTGTTTCCTAGGAACAGTACAGTACAGGCTTATAATAATTAATAAATAATATCAATAATATTTGTGAACCTATATTTTTATGTTTATACAAATTAACCTCGAAATTAACATAATATTTACCTATATTAAATGTAGTTAATAATATTATTTTTTTAAATTTTTGTTAAAAACTATTATTATATTATTTAGCTCTATTAACAATCAAGGATAATAGTTGCTTACAATGTGTAAGATGCAACAAAGTGGCACCCAGCCAAAAGGACCCATTAGTCATGATTATAAAATGATAAATTTGTGGTCCTTAATGCTTTCGCTGCCTCATTTTTTTATAAGCTTATTAATTATAAAATTAAAACACATTCAATTTTAAAATATAACATATTGTTTGCATTTTAGAACAATAAAATTGCAATCGTGTAAAATAATATCTAACTTAAAGTTGATTAAATAATTAATCTATTAGCTCTATTTGCTGGTATACGTTTACAAAAAAAAAAAAAAAACACAAATAAATAATAAAAATAATATTAAACAGATGTCTATATTATAGTATTTATATTTTAATCCTAGTGGTTTTGCGGTATCAATACAGTATCCTATATACTCTATAGTCATTGGTTGAAATAATCCTGCTGTTTTTTTTTCATATAACAGAGTAAAGACCTAATGTGTAGTATTAATTATTATGAATACAGAATAGTATAATATTAATTCGATTCATTTAATATTTTTTAATTTGATAACCCGTTGCAACATAAGCAATTGGGTGTGGGGAGGGAACTGTGGGGTTTTAGGTTGGGTAGGTTGGTACACGTGTGTGTAGTGTTTTGGCAGAATTTCTAATGGGGCACCCGTAGGTTTCTGCCATGCCCCGGGCGGCACTTGTTCTCCGGACACCGTGATTTGCCCAAAGAAAATGCCAGCCGCGGCCGAGGTATCGAACCAGCGTCGACTGCGTCGCAGCCGACGCCTTAGTCCTCTTTGCCACTCCGTCCCCAGTTTTATAATATTGTTAATTGTATATAGCTTAATAATTCAAGGTAGGTCGTACTAAGAAATAAGGGGGTTTTATGAGGCCGTTTAGTTTCTTATAAGTAGGGCCCGGATTATAGACTACAGATATTAATGTTATGCCATCGTCAGCCAGGATGTATTATGTTGTATTTATACAATGATATAACAGCCTACACATCATCTATAATGAAAATGAAGTACAAAATACAAATTTTCAATGAACACTCGTGTTATATCATTGGTCGTGAATCGTGATGGAAATTCGAGCACGACATGCGAGAACTTGTTGAATGTTGTATTATTATTACGTTAATTCTATTATGTGTGTCCACTGCCAATGTATCCAATCATAAGTCGCTCGTTGCACTAACAATTACCTTGACCCGTAATTGATGAAAAAAATACAACAAAAAACAATTCAATTTTATGTATACATATATTATATGCCTATAGACAAAACCTTAATCATCTATGCGTGTGGCTCTTTATAATAATTGCATGTGTACGAAGTTGACGTGCAGTGTCTACGTCGCTTTATATAATATAGTATAATATAATATAGGTACACGCGCGCGCGAAACACGTCTGCATAAGACCAATTACGAATATTAACCCCGACGACCGTGTTTTCGTGTTAAAAGTTCCCTCTGTTTACGCACGCTATATTATTATGTTCATCATAATCGAGATCATAATATATTATGTTCCTAGTTTCCTACTACCTATGTAGGATATATTCCTGGTATTAATATTGCAATATTTTGTCTAGATTTTTTCAACGGTAGCATCGAGACGATTTCCACGTCCGATGGTACTATATATATATATAAATATTATATATATATAATATTTATATTTATACATATTATTATATATATAGACATGCGTGTAATAACAACAACCACACTGATACTTGATAGTATAGTAAAAAAAGAAAAAAGAAAGGCACACCGGTCGCCGCCCATCTGTCAATGACCGCTTCGTTAATACTTGTGTATAATAGAATAATATCTGCGTCAAAAACGAGCGATTGCGACGTAGTGTAACGGTATGCCCATTTCGTACGCGCATTTTTCTTTCCAGTATCAATAATAATTTTGTATTAGTTATTATTACTATTATAATATCCCTTAAATGTTAACTATTACTTAAACGTACAGCCAACTACCGAATGGTGTAATTTAGTCTAGACGCGAACTTTTATATTTGTCACGAGACGGTATTAAATATTATACTAGCATCACCCTTGATCAGGCTTATGAAACAGTAACAGTTAACAGTCCAATATTATAAATAATTATGTATTTATGTACGAATAATATGTAAATATTATATATTGCATACTGCATTACTGGTAATATAGGTAAGAATAATGTACTCTAATATGGTTTTGTATATTTCAAAAAAACCGACTAAGTCGTGTGTCCATCAAAAACAGGGTACTCTATATAACTCAGCGCTCTTACATATTTTTGAATTCTGTTTGCGGGACATGAGTCTAAACTATTGGATAATAAATTCCTACGACTTACAATTTTATAACTCTTTATTTTGCATATGTGCAACCACTTCACTTTTTTGTATACCCTGTTTTCGTGGACACATGGTATATTTTATAGCCATAAATGTGTGCTCAGACTTTTTCATTTCGAAACGTTTCTTGAGTGATTTGAAAATCCTTAGACATTTAGACCCAAGTGATTTTTTATGTCGGTGGACATTTATATGATAGTCCTCGATAACTTGTATTATCAGACATTCGATCACCGAGTATGAGCCTGCAAAACATAGTATTTTTAACTTTTTTTCATTTACGTATAAGTACCAATACCAATCGCGGTACCGTATATGATATCCTGAGGATTAATTTCGAGTGATTTATATAATATGAACTTAGAACACTTACAATTAATTTAAGGCATGTGGTTGAAATCAAAATGATAAGAATATATGATTTAGTATTAGGATTAAGGATCCTGTAGGCATAATAGTGACGAATGAAATAATATGTTTACCATATAATGTAATACGATTGTAAATCTATTTTAAAAGGTGAAAACCTTATTAATTAATTAATTATTACTAATTATAATTATAATTATAGTCTTAACTATACTATATAGTCATTGTATTGTAAAAGTTTTAACCAATATTGTTTTTAAACTGTTAAAATAAGTCATAACGCATTTAATACAAATATAGGTTTATAATATAATATAATGGTTTAATACGCACACAATATATTATACTAAGATGTGTCTTAAGGTATGCAGTAGGCGCGGTTATAGGTACGACACGTCCTGTATGAACCGTACTCTCGCCACATAGTTTGGCGTACGCTGAAAATCTAGCGCGTGAGCATGGTAGGTATATACGTATATATATTATATATATATTGTTATTGTGGTACACATATACATGGAACATTTCTGTTCATCTATAGAATATATTGGACACTTGTTATAATAATACAGGGTGGTTATAATAAAAAGTCGTTCCAACATTCGTCAAATATTTTAAATTTAGATTCAACTTTCTACATGACATTTTTTCATTTTTTTGTTAATTTACGTAGACATATGTATTATGTATATAAAATATTAGAGAATCTAAAGATTTTAAAGACATTTCATCATAAAATATATAAATATCATTTAAAACTGTGAACTATATAATATAGATATAGATATATGTAAGTATATTCATTATTCGTATAGGTCATAGGTGTACTACTTATATAAATTATAAACATAGTAAGTTAAATTTTTATTTAATTTATTTGAGTAACATTTTTTTAGAACGATTTATAACTAATAGAAAAACGAGAAAACGCCATTATGTACCACACTCTGTGCAGTATATTTTATAATATAATATATTATTATTATATTCAGTATCCGTGTCTATAATATTGTATACAATTACATCTGGGTAATATTGTTTAATTCTGATATTAATTTAGCTTTCCTACAGTGACAAGTTAACAAATAATGACGATAGTAATATAATATGTCATCAATATTCCGCTCGTGGCTAGTGCAGCATTTCAACAACATCGAATTACTTTGTTCTTTATAAGTTTTTTTTTTTTTTATTTAGTTGATCTTAAGCCCGACGACTATGGTATTAGCTGTATCGTTTTTTTGTAGGTTTTTATGTCAGTAGGGGGAGGAACACGTGTGTGTTGGGTTTGGAAAATTTTTGATTGGGCACCCGTAGGTATCCCCCGACACCTTGTTCTCCGGACACCGTGACTTGCCAGAAGAAAAATACCGCCTATGACCGCTCGGCCACCCCGTCTCCCCTTTATAAGTTTGTTATATAATATTATAGTGTTTAATACTAGGTTTAATCTTTTTTACATCAGAAAACTAATATCAGATATTAGATAGTAATTATATATTATATTTTCATATTACAGCAGTGTTCTGAACGATTGGTCGAATAACTTACTGGTATGTTGATTCCGTCATCCTTATAATAATATGCTTTTTATCGATGTGGACTTTTATTTTTAAATAATTCAGAATGCATAATTTGACATTTATCATTTTATTATTATATATATCTAATGAGGAATGATTAATAGATTGGCTTTCTTTAAGCTGTTTATAGTCGTTTGAAATTGTCTGTTCTTTTTCCGATTTATGTTGAAAAAATCTGGTTTCTCAGTCAAAAATCTAGAAGTAAATAAGTACATAAATTGATGCAGTTTAAAAGTTTCAAAAATCTTAGGCACAATTATTGTTGCAATTCAAAAAAAAATTCTCATGTAGAAACTTGAAACTTTTCAATTTTCATTATAGTATTAGTATCTAAAATATAAAACATTTACATTTTCAAAACATTTAGATTTATTTTAAATTATTCATTCCACCAATCTATACATAATTTTACCTAATTAAGAAAATACTAATAATAATTTATGTATCATAAATTATCCGTTGAAATGGATCAAGCATCGATCAATACCTTCCTCATTCTCTCAGGGTTGTTTTTTTTTGTAGATAATATATAGTGACTTATCATTAAATTTAAATTCAACACATTCATTACAAAGGTTCTAGGTAGTATTGCCATTTACAGTTACCTAATAGGTACATATATACTTCCATTGAAACCCACTAAAAATGAAATCGAGTTATATAAGCATGATTTTCGGAAACTTTTGTCACGATAACATAAATTATTAGTTATATGCCTTCATATTCAATTGAGTCTTGTTAACTTCAGTTAAACGCCCTTTTTATTAAGTACCTACCTACCTGTTATTAACAGGCTGAGCTGAGCTGGGCCTACGATAAAAAAGCTAGTCTACATTTATCATTGTATGTATTTAGTAATAGTATCTAAAAAGTGGCACAAGTTTGGTCAAATTTGTAGACATGAATAGGTATTGATTATGTAATCAAACAAGTAATAACAGATTCCTAACTTCCCAGGCTTGTTTTCGCAAGCAAATGCTGACAGTTTGTCGAACATAATTTTATTTTAAACCGTGTTTAGGTTGCATAAAAATACTACTCAGCCATAAACTAATTATTTAAGTAAAAATTTATCAGATTTACAAAAATATTAATCCCTTAATTATTATAATCAACAGGGCGTTGCCTTAAAAGAACACAAATCAATAAATGACAGGATAGCTGAAACCTACAATCAAAAAATAATAGGTAATTCCATTAACTGAATATGAACAAAACTTTGGTCATAACACCTTAAAAGTATATAATACGCTTATACCTATACTTTGAAATCGATTTGAGACCTGATTGACGGTGGTGTATATTAATTTTTATCTCATTAAACAATGATTGGTATGTGCATATAAAGGTAAATGTATGTATTGTTTGTTAACAGTATAGATACCTATGGCTTATTCTACTTCAAACTATTGAATTTTTGCAATTACATATTTTAGTTATCTTTTGTTTTCAAGTCCTCATAATCTACATTCCTATAATATGCACCGCATGATTTTTAAAATGAGCCCTTTGATAAATATTTTTTCTAATAGACCCTTTATTACCCTTCTTTTTCTGTTTAATTATTTAAATTAATGTTATATAATGTGCCGATATATTATTGTTTATGGTTTGTTAATTTTAAGTAAACATGTATATTTTTTTTTCAAACTATATGCCCATTTATATTATTAAAATCAAGTATAATATGAACTTTTTGACTGTAGGTCAATACACCAATAAATGTTATAATTTAATCAACTTTCAATTAATTATTGTTGTAGGATGCAGGTATTTCTATAAATATGTCTTTAACTTCATAACAATATTAATAGATATATAAACTATAAAGTATTAGCAATTTGTCATTATGGCTGTACAAAACGTCAATCAACATGGTCGACGGTCGAACAAAAATGAAAAATCGGATTGTATTCGAGGTCATTTTGACTAGTATTTGATTAATCAAATAATAGGTGACAAGGTAATTCTGTAAATATCACCTATGTGAAAATTGAAAATTGTTTAGGTATATATTTAGAATTATTTTTTACAAAAATGCGAATGGTCAATAGATTACTATTGAATAAATATTAAATAAATATATTTTAAGATATATAGGTACCTACTACAATAGTTTTTATTTAATTTTTATATAATTTTTATTAATCGTTGTTAATCGATTATATTATAATTTATAAGATACAGAGATAAGAATCCTTCATCATATATTACCTAATATTAGTATAGTATTGCCTATTGATAGATATTTACACTATGTATAATAATATATTATACTCAGTGGTATTACTTATAAATTTACCACAGCGTTCCTTTTTATCGACCATACGTCAGTGATGAACTTATAGGATTTTATTCTTAGCTGGCAACGGCACAGGTAATGCGAACGTGATAAATTTATCGTAATCCTGGACAGGATCCAAAGCTTCTGTGGTAAGGGTTATTTTTTTTATTAACGGTTAAGTGTTTGGCGATTTAGTCTAATAATATTACGCTAGCTAGTTGAATAGGACAAATACATTGGTGTAAATGTGTAATCGAATTAACTTAAACAAGTGTTTAGACTTTTAAGTTAAACAGAAACGATTAATGATTAATTTATTATATCATATAAATTGAGAAAATACACGTGTTAAAATAAATACAATTATTATTATTTAGGTACCTATATGTTCCACAGTTGTACTATAATACGTACCTATTGATATTTAATAAAATCAAAATGTATAGTAATAAATTATATTATTAATAACTGAACAGTTTAAGTCCACTTAAGTTACAATTATAGTTTAGCCTTTTAAAGTAATATTTCTAGTTGAATAAATAGCATATTTTCATGGTAAATCATAATATTTTGTATTACAATTATATTTGTTATATTATTGTGTGTTCGATTTGCACTGATGGTGGTTTTTAATAACTTTATACATAGTAGATACATTTATAATCTACCTATATATATTGACTATTGTACATAAAACGTGAATTTGTCTTAATTTACCAAAGACGGTTAGAATTGGTTTTCAGACTTTCCATTTGTATAGAATCTACTATAGATATTTGTTTTATTTCTCTTCGGATTAGTTCCTGTTTGTTTTCTAACGTACTAAAAAAAATAGGTTAAATCTTTATACATTTTTTTTTTCAAATAACGATCAGTAGTTTAGAACTCTGTAGAGTTTCTGTTCAATCGACAGTGGACTAGATAGTGGGGTAATAAGCTTCATAATATTAATTTTAATATTGATTTCGTGTATTGTTTTCATACCGGTCGATGACAGCAGTTTCTAATTTCATAATATCGCACACTTGTAAATGTTCGCGTTATTGTGTTAAACTGCTGCGTACACCGTACACAATATAATTAATATAATACTATACACACCCAAATGTTATGAGCGTATGCATATTGCCCTTATTATTTAAGTTTTTCACACGGCAATTCACTTTTGGCCGCCGAACTTGCTTTTGGGGTTTTTTTCTTTAAATATTTTATTGAGAGTTATTGTCGGGCGTCAGAGGGCAACGATCCGGACGGAGGCTGGAAAATCGGCTGCGTAGGTGACACGTGCATCAGAGCAAGTATAATATGTTGGTGCGCGTGTGCCGGGCGCGTTTTTTCGCCGCACGCCCGGCCGACCGCCGCCGCGCCGTCCCGACTATTTCAGTCGTAGAAAAACGACTCTGCCACCGCCGCCGGTCGTGTTATCAACTCGCAGCGCGTATAATAGCTTCAACGATATTCACAAAGCGCGCTCGCAAAATGTAGGACCATGCTCGGTGTATATGTATTATAAATAATTTAATATATCTCCTACACCTCTCTGCAATTAGGTACAACTGTGCAAGATATTCGTTAAACGGTCAGCGGGCGCATTACTTGCAGGTGTCGAGGTGTATCAAGACTCAAGAGGTTTGCTGAAAAAACTACGACATTCCTGACCATACTTAGACGACCCGGTGACCTCAGGCCATGGCTTATGCCGCCGCCTTCCTCCTTCTCCCGGGTAATGTGATTGTAATACGTGTATAATTTAGTGTTTATTGTGGTACCTTCTTATTGTTTTCTTCACTATAGTATTATCGGTTATACAGCGAGAATATGCCGCGTTTTATCTTTAATAATAAGAGTGGTGTATCGCCTTTACACACTAGTAAATTACGAAATCGTCAAATTTAAGTTAACCGTGTTATTATTCATAATTGTCGATATGTCAAAATCTGGGTCAAATTAACTGGAATTAAATCCTCTGAACGCGTCCATTGAAAATGGTGAATCTGCAATCTGTAAACAAAGAATTTGACATGTGAATATATGATAATTCCTAGAAGCTCATATTTGAGTACTTCTCTCCCACCCTCTAAAAAACACCTCAATTTATATTAACAAGGTTGCAAGGTCCAAATATTTAATAGGAACGCGAATACTGTAAAAATTACAAATGGATACTAGATATAGGTACCTGTATGTGTTACATAATTTATCGACGACAACATTGTGCGCGCGCAATCTCATTCGTTCCGTTATAATATATATTATTACATTATATACCTATAGACTTACATATATAATAGTATTATCTACATGCGTACTACTGCGCCACAGTGGTCGATTCTATAGGTATAACATACTTTGCGGTATATCGTATATATATATATATATATATATATATAATAGGCAAGGACGTAAGGTTACCTTTAAGAGAAGAACCCATTATTATTATTATTTTCCTATCTGTATTACAGCCATCCCATCCGTCCGGTTTTGTCCAATTATTTTTATGGGCAACCCGATAGCCGGATAGGACAGAGAGAAAAAAATCATTTTTTCATCGACGCGTCTTTCCTTTTGTATCTCCCGATCTCCAGCGCGCGTGTGTGTACCCTCGACTCCTGAGTAATAAATTATTATTTATTACTGTTATTAATTAGTGTTTTATAATCTGCAATGGTCTGCTTTTGTGGCATTGCCTGAATGCATCATATTCATTCCATTTATCCTTTAATAATGAATTTATTCAAATTCAGATTTTTTTGAAGTTTAAAGAAGACTTAAAGACTATTTTTATAACTATTTGGATTTCTACACCATTTAAGGGAGTGTTCTGTGGCATTACAATCTTATTTTTGCAAATGAGAACCTTTTTACTCTAAATTGTCAAACGGATGATTTATTTTTTTAAATATAGATGCTATATAAATCAAAATTCAAACGAGTAGTAAGTACCTTTATCTGATATTTGTTAATAGTTCTTAAAAGTGGTTTTACAAAACTATGAAATAGTCTGTATGAATGCAATATGGGATCTAGTATTTATTAAACTTGGAAAATGTTTACAAATTATAAAACGTTAATAAATTAATGTTAATTTATTATTGGTATCTAACTAAATATGGTCCTCAAGTAAGTATGCTTGAAAATTCCAAAAATCTGGATTTGCAAAAACTCGTTATTAAAAAAAAAAAAAAAAATGAGGTTGAGCATTCTTGTTGAATTATCCAGTATAGGTAAATGTTATGGAAAAATTATAGAAAAAATGTTATGCGTAAGGTTGTACCACGTTAATTTGATACGAAATTAAATCCCGTATCATCAATAAAATTTTTGAAGTGGCGGCGACCTGCAGCCATTTGACGTCATTTTTTCGAGAAATTGAAAAAAAATTCTTAAAAAATATTAAGAGTAATTTATCACGTCTGACGCAATTTGTTAGCCTGCATGACATGATACGTTGCAATAATGCAGTAATATTAATAGAGCTATATAATAAAACAATTGAATTTATATACTTTTAGTCAGGCAGTTACTTTTGTAGAAAGTACCTATATTATATATTTTTTCTTATTATTTTTCTTTTTTTTTTTCATTCAAAATATCATTTGCATTCCATGTTTTATGGAACATTACCAAAACAGATTTTGTGGAATTCATTCAAACTAACTAAAAATATTTTAATTATTTCTTCTAAAGTACTGTTTTTATAATTGTATTATGTACCTTCCTACTGCATATTATATTATACAGGTATTATTTCTTTTCCTTGTTCAACATAATTTGTTTGGTTTTTTTATTATTATTTTTATAACTTTACGGTGTTTATTCAATAGTCTTATATGTCCGTGTGTTAGTAGTTTGTATTGAGTTTTTTTATGTAAATATAATAATTAAACTCGTACTAACGTTTTATATTTTTACAGTATTTTCTCGCGTATAATAATGTTTTATTATTTTTACTGTTGGTAAAAAAAACAGTAAATACACGACTGTTCAGTCCATAAATCTTATTTAATATCCTATGGTTTTGGAAGTTATTTGATGATTGTACATAATATGTATTGAAACATTTGTTTGTGCTTCATATTAAATTAATTTTTTCCATCATTCCCGTTTCCTTAAAATTATTATATATTTTAATTAATTCGTACTTATTAAAATTTCAAAATCTCTTCTTAAATATTGTAAGCTGACATTACCTTAGCGTTTTTTTTCTGTGATAAAAAGTATTATGATATAATAAATAATGGGGATATCATTATATAATAAATACAAATACAATAATATATTACAATGTATTCACACCTAATAAATAGTATAAAATGTTCAATTTAAAGGACATTATAATAATATGTTACCCAAAAACTTAAACTGCTATAATCCCTCAAGACGATAACACAAAGTGCATTTTCATGTCTAGGAATGTCCGATAAACTGATAATAATATACATTTGTTATATAGTCATTACTTATTATTACTTAAATACCGGCTTCTGCGGTAAAATACTGCAGTATATGGCCGTTTTCACAAAAATCGTACCCTTCTCTTTTCGGCAGATTCACTTTTCAGCCATCAACACGATAAGTGTATTATATATGTACTTGGTTTTACACATCTAGAAAATTATTAAAAATATGAGTTTTATAAGATGTGTATAATATATAAACAAATAATAATAATATAGATAGGTGCATTCACTTTTTTTTTCTAAGTAAATATTACATTTTTTGATTTTGCAGAAAAAGGAATGGCACTTACGATTTTGATGGAAAAGGAAATTGACCCTTTTTATATGGTCGAAAGGTGACTAATAGTTTACTCAGACATGTTATTACTATACATAATGTACCGAAACCAGGGGTGGATCTAGGATTATTATAAAAGGGTTGCTAGTGTGCTATAATGGTTATTATTTCAAAAACTTATCAAACAGAAAAATAATAATAAATAATGTAATTTTGGCCCTGGTTGGACCTAGAGGGGGCGCTATGATGCTGTTGCATGTGATACTGTTTTAACCTTAATTCTTCCCCGGTAACGGGAAGATATTAGGTATACATTATTTATTATGTTTGTGTTTGATAAGTTTCCTAAATAATATAACCATTGTAGCACCCCTTATAAAATAATCTTAGGTCTACCCCTTACGGAGGAAGAATTAAGGTTAACCCAGCCACGTTGTGAGGGGTTCTACAGCATCATAGGCCATAGCACATTAGCAGTTAGCACCCCCTCTAGATCCACCCTGACCGAAGTACGTTGTTAAAATTTTGTTAGGTATTAAATATTTGTGAAATTTTAATTTTGTAGGTATACTACCTAAAGAGTTGCCATTAGATAAAAAATATTTTTGGTTGCCGCGGATATTGTAAATTATTATGTTTTAACATAATATCAAGTTCAATTGCTCATTTAAATTACCTGGGTAGTGGGTACATTAGTTACACATATGTTGTATTGAAATGTACTGTATAGGTTTAGCTAAAAATAATAATAAACAATGAATTCTACAGCAACTGTTGTAAAACTTATTAAAGCCTGCCTAAAAATGAATTCCATAAATTATAAAAATTATTTAATATTATATCATATACAATATCAATATAGACTGTAGTAACAATAATAACTATATTTTATTATTAATAATAATTTATGTGGAAATAATGTCGCAGAAGTATGATATTAAATAATGATACTTTTTCGAATGAATATGAATTGCAGTAATCGATATAATGATGATCTATACGCATTGGCATTTGCCCTCATTACTCGTGTAGTCGTGTGTGAAGAAAAATATCGGATTAATATAAACGCGGAACATAATATAACTCGATAAATACATGACGTGACCTTTTTGTTATTTATAGTAAACTTAAAAACTATTTGGTACCTAGTTGTAAAACCATTTTTTTTATATATATATCTAACCATAGACTTCACAGCATATTGTGAAGATAAAATCCCAAATGATCAACTCAATAGGCTTATAGTTTAAATTATCGAAAGAACAAATATTAACAAATAATAATAATTGAAACAGTTTGAAAAATTGATTTATATCATATAGTTTGAAGATCATAGTTCCTAAAAATACATTTAGTATAATGTACAGAAATCTAATTGTTATGTATGTTTTACGACCATGTCCAAGAAATGCGTGGACGAAACGAATTTTTTTACATGTTAAGTTATTTTTAACTGTGTTATAGAGTGTTCTGATATTCCGACCGTTACATAATATGCTAAGTATTCAAAAGTTCCAGCAGCCGTCTGATTACCACCGTTGTTATTGCTTGGATTCGCAGGTGTGGGCTAGGCAAAAACGGAATTGAACAGATTATAATATTATAATAGCCACATAGTTCTATAGTTTCAAATTTGCTTCACTCTTGTAAATGTGCAAAATACCCTTATAACAAACTAGCTGTTTTATATCTTTTGAAACTATAATTTGGATAATACCAATATTATATGATATCTCGAGTGTTCTATTCAAAAGCTCCAAGTCACTTTTTCGATCATTTTACAAGCATGCTAAAAACGTAATTTAATTTTAAGCACTATGCCGCTGTCCTGTGGACGTATCTTTTTGACTTGTGTTAATGAGTTTTATTAATGTAAAGTTTACCGGAATCGTGTCATTTCAGAGATGACCGGTTCAATTATTATTTTATTAGCTTAATCGGTTGGCTTCTATGATTGATATAAATGCTCATTTAGACTTTTAAATCACTCCTAAATAAACATCTACATTCTACATGTTTGGTTTTTGGTATTTTTACATCGACATTTTTAGAAAAAAGACTGATCTAAATTCTAAAAGATGAGATCATATTGGACACAGCTATATTATTATCAATGCTTTAAAAGAAAAGAAAGTAGAAACCCTAAACAATGAATATTTACCTAAATAGTTATAAATACTAGGTACAACGATATAAAAATAATTTTTTTAGAAATCGCAAAAAATCGACCGATAAACATAATATATAAGTGTAGTCATGATCAAACGGATCGCCTTGTACACACCTATATAACATCACGTGGGCAGGGTACAACAATCGTAGTAGATACTTAAACTAGATATAATGTTATTACTTATTATTATTAAATACCATAATACCACAGCGGCGGCGTTGGTGTCCAACCCCACCCCCGTCACTTCTCATTTTTTTCACCGTACCTATGAAAACGTAATAACTGATAATTTTCTTATAAATCACATTATATGCATTGGGGGAAATTGCGGGAGGGTCTTTAGTCTGCCAAGCCTCCCCCAATTTAAAAGTCAGTACTCATTTAGTACTGAGTATATATAATTTTTAGTAAATATTATAGGACAGGGGGCTTTAGTGACCCAAAAAAAGCAGGCTTTTGTGCCTATGATTATATTATATGTATATTTTTCTTTTGAATCTCCCCCCGCTCACAATTGGAAATTTCTGTGTACGGCATTGTAATACTGTAATAGGTACCATGTTTCAGTATACGCGTATACGGTATTATACGACGGACCACTCGTCGACGACCCATGTGCACATGGGACCGAGAGAAACTGCCGCCGGATCTATATATAGAAACGCCACTATGGCGGTGTTGTACGATCGGAGTCAAACGTTCAACCCGTCGGCGTCACCGCCGCAGCCGACGGCGACTCGGTACTTCCTCGGCCGCAGTAGTCTGCTCTGCCTGTCCCTCACGCGCCCGCGTCCGATAGTCGTCCGTCCGATCCCTGTTCGATAAATCGCAAAAACGAGAGATTCCCGACGATCGTCGTCGTCGCCATCGTTGGTTTTTATTTTTATCGTCCACTCCTTCGATTACTTGCCGGTTTTTTTTTCATTCGGCCGATGTAATATCTCGCTGGTGGTTCGTTTAATTACATTACGCACTTGGGTTTTATTATATTATTTACGTGTACATCACAGACAGAGAGAGAGACAGAGAGACATTGAGTGAGAGCCAGTGAGAGAGAGGGATAGTGAGGTGACAGAGAGACGACCAGACCGTCAGCCAGCCAGCACGCCCGAGCCCGTATATACGCACCGAGGAAACGACACTCCGCCACCGCTGCCTTTTGCGTGTCTAATACATTAATTGACAACGCCCTTAGTTAATCATTTCCTTCCTCTGGAGCACGCGACCTTTAACTCGTCTGCTGCTGTTACTACTACTATATACTGCTACCTACTCTTCGGTAATTGCATCGTGTACACATATAATAATATTATACATCGTATACGCTGTGCCGTATTTTCGATCGAATAGCGATATAATATTATACTGTGGCGCGGTATGTACCGCGAGCAGTGCTAGAATATTGATGTGTCGTTTACAGGGGAAACAAAAGTTGTCATAGCTAAATTATATAACATAGTTTGGCGTCTGCAAATTTGTTATAACGGTTAATCGCTTTGCATTTTTAATTATAGGTAGGTACTCAAATTCATCGTTTTAATAATTGATTTCATATTTTTAATCGGAATACTTTACCAGAATATTGGCAGGCAATACGGAACATGGAATAATAACTTATATACATAGACAGCGCAGTCGAGCATGAGTTTTTAGTGCGGTAAACGAAACGCTGCCGAGATGTGCAGTTATTGTGACGAGGTATAACGATACAATACGTTTTTTTAATCGACGGAAAAACAGGTGGAAAGTACTTTGTGTATACACCGGCTATGCACGTACCTATATATATATACGCGCTTCACGCAGTGCAGTGAAATCAAGAGTGACTTACACTATTATATAGTTTCGTATTGATTTGTCATTACGAAAATAGGTGTTTATTTTCTCACGAAAAACGGCGTCGAAGTTGCGTCCCATGGCAACATATATTATTATATTAATCTACAGCTGCAGTGTGTCTAAAGTCAAAAGTAACGTTTAAATATTTTTTGTGAAATCGCGTTTGGATTCATTTGGATTTGAGTTTTTTTTTTGTCTGAGTATTTAAAATCAACTTCATTTTATTTTGTTATCAAGCTATTTTTCGTTATTTAATAGTTTATCGAATGTAAACATAATATTATGATGTTATGTTAAAGTTTTCATACTCACTTAAACTGTTTCCGTGGACTTAAATATCTAATCGTACCTACACTATAAAAAAAATAGTCAAGTTTTTGGGAATACTCCTATGATTTTGCCATTTTTTTTGGCCCGTGATTGAATATTACAAACTCAACTCACGAGAGAATAATATAATACACTAATGTAGTTGAGGTAATTTAAGTTCCACTTTAGAATTTAAGAATATATTATAAAATACACTAATCGTGTTATTTTAAACAAAAAACTTAATAGATTAGCACGTTTTAAAAATTCGTAATTTTACTCGTTTGCGTACTAACGTTCGAAACTCGATGATGAATCGAAAATGGTTTAGTTTCAAATAATGTGTAAAAATGAATATAATTTGTTCGCTTCATATCCTAATGAAATATTCCTGATTCGAATCGAAGGTCGTTGCACAAAAGCATTTTATATTATTTACAGTTACCTTGTGACTGTTTTGACACGCTGCGGCATCACGTGTATACATCAGCGTTACTATATATATTACATTATTATAATAGTCTAACCTTAATTTCAAACACTGTTTCAGGCGTGGTATCATAACAGACGTGCGGCCGCAGGTATATACACTGTTGTCATGACGGAGCGCCGTCATCGCCGTTGAGGCCCATCGTCGTCACCGCCGCTGTAGCAGTGTCGTGTCCCACACGCCCGACGGTCGCGCTGACCGCCGAAGAATCGCATGACCGCCGTCGCAGTCGTCGTCGTCGTCGTTGGCTGAACGGTACACGGCCGGGTTCGGCGAGCGATGACCACGACAGCAAACCATCGGGCCGCCGCAGGAGGTAACATGGCTCCCGAACCAGAGGAAGACATAGCGGCCATCGCCAAACAGATATCGGACCACGCGGAGGCGATATACCAGACGTGGAAGGCCCGGGGCCTGGCGCCCAACGAGATACTGACGTGCCACCGCGACTCGTCGGCCGCAGCCGACAAGTTCGGCTCGGCGCTGACGCCGCAACCCAAACTGCCGGTAGACGTGACGGCTCCGGCCCACCATAACCGTGGCACGCAGCTGATGGCTGACCCGAACAGCACCAACAACCTGGAACGGCTGGTGAACAAGTTTGTGGTGGAGGACAAGGCCCGGCTGCAGGCGGCCCGGCAGTCGCGTTCGCTGTCGCCCAAGCCGTTCGCATCGTCTATTCAGTACGCCTTGCAAAAGTTTGAACAGAAGGCTTCCTCGTCCACCGGTCCCGTCCCCGAGCACCTGCAGCCACAGCAGCAGCAAGCCGCCACTAGCAAGCAAAACGTCGGCGGAGGTGGTGCCGCCAAGAGGTATTGCAGCAAGCCGTCGCCGATGCGGAACTATGTGGCTTCACCGGACGCAGACGACAATAAGGTCGTGGAGGGGCCCGCGTGGCCGTTTCGGAACGGTGGCAAATCGGCAGCGATCCAGTCGCAGCAGAACACCTGTGACTTTATGGACGAGGTGGCCAAAGAGGAACAGCGGTTGATCGATGCGCTCAAGAACGGGTCGGTGGTCGAGAACAGGAAGCCCGAAAAGCCGGCCGTGCCCAGCAAAGAGGGCGTCTTGTTGCGATCGGCCGCCGGAGGTTACGATGCGGCGGCGACCGGCCACCGTTCCAAGCCGGAGTTCCTTATCGGGCTGTCCGCGCTCAGCTCGGCCCGGCGGAACCAGCACGCGCACCGGCAACAGGAACAGGTGCCGCATCCCGAGCTAACCGACCACCAGCGAGCCAACATCCGGTCTAATCACCACCAATCCAACCCGGTTCGACCGTTTTTAACGCGTGGTTCAGTCGCCGAGCGTGTGCTCATATTCGAAAAGTGTCCGACTGAACTTATGAAGAACTCTGCCGTCTGCAATTCTGCATCGTCTCAGTCGTCGTGGAAGAACATCGGTTCGGATGTGCACAGCAAAATACAAGTGAGTTTATTATCAAATATATCATAATAGAAAATATAGTCGCTCACCTCACAAACAAAAATGTTATATTTCGATATTTCCTATATAGTTAGTTGTATTTTAAATTTGGATTTTCGAAAACCATTATATGCGTGCACTGGGTATAGCTTACTAATCGCAAAGTCAATAGATTGTTTTGTACAAATGAATGATGAAAATATTTTCTATTTTACTCATTTCGTATCACTATAATATGTATTATGTATATAGGTACTATATTGAATTTGATATTCAACTGTCATTAATATTTCGATTAAAATCATAAAATTAAGTTTTAAAAACTTATTTTTATGCGCTAAATTAATTTAGTAAAAAGATATTTTCTATTATTAAAGTCATATTTTTTAATCAAAATATGTTTGTTTTTGTGTAAAATTGGATAAAAGTAATATAATTACCTAATATATTATTAAACCATAGTTTCAACATCGGTTACGCAACGTAGGAATTGCGAAGCTTTTGTCAGAGTTCGGTACATCGGGGTGCGATTTTTATGCACGAGGCAAAGGTATCAGCGCGTGGCTTGCCACGTGCTCGTTCTCACGGCGTGAGGATCGTTTTATACGAATAGGTTTATGATGCGGCGGGATATAGGATTATTTTAAGCAATTGCTTCATGTCTGAAATGGGTGGGTGTGTGTGTATAAATATATATAATATCTCAAGACCTCCATACAAATATCATGGCAAATATTATAATTAATAATTATTAATGGCCCCCTGCTGCTAATTTTAGTTTAATGAAGGATGCGGTGGTAAAAATATTTAAAATAAACAATAATATGCTTCAATAAGCTTCCATCAATTCTCGCCGCCGCTGGGCCATGGAGCCTACTTACTTATAACCTGTATAAAATAAGTTATTCCAGATTGGGTGGTGCTGATGATGAGGTAGGTGACTTATTATTGAGCACACCCAAAAACAACTTTATCATGAGTTCGGTTCGAAGTTATTCCGTCGACAGTGTTGTTATGGACGTCTCCACAACCGAGTTTGTTCGTTAATAAATAAATACGTGGTGTATGAGTTATCATTAATACTTTATTAATATAATCAATTTTAAAAGAAATTTAATTGTACAGAATACTTATTAGACTTAAGAAATTAACAGAGATTCTACTCGATGGTCTGACAGTTCTACACTAACTCTTATACAGACAGCGAGACACGGTAGGGGCTCGTCGGGCTCAAAACTGTCCACATAGCGAATTCCCTTAGACCATGTGACTCTACCTGTTCACATATTAATATGCTTATACACTATTCTATATATCTCATACTGCGTGTAGCATACAGACAGGGGTTCACAACAGTGTTGACCCGAGATAAATATAATTTTATCTAGATAAAGATAACTAAATTATGTATTTATCTAGATAAATATGAAAAAAAATTATTTTATCTAGATAAATTATCGGATAAATTTTTTTATATTTTTTATGGCACTCTCCTTAAGCTAGTAGCAATATAGAATAACTTAATAGGTTGTTATCAAAAATGTAGATAGTTATTAGTAAATACTACCTACTTAATTAATTACTTAATTGTCTACCTATATTCTATAATAAATAAAAGCTGTTTAATAAATTAAATTATCTGGATAAATTCATCTCGACAACGGTGATTTTTATCTTAGATAACTGTGTAAATTAATATTTTCTATTTATCTAGATAAGATAAAAGATAAAAGAATATTTATCTAGATAAACTCAACACTGTGTGACGACGGGTAAATACATATAGTACATATATATATATGAAGTATATATAGTATAGGTACCTATTTACAGTCATGTAGTTAGGATTTTTCTAAGGGGATGTTTTAATTTTCTATTTAAATATCACTAAGGGTGGGGGGTCAGTGCATTCTCTCTGTTATAGTATAATCAATATTCATATAATATCAAGTATGAGTAGAATAACCATATATGACAACATATTTTTTCGATACCTATCTAAAGCATATAAAAAATAATATGTTTAGTAAATAACATTTTTACTTAAATACAACTAACGAGAAATGTTACAACATCCAAAACACCCCTAGGCTACTCCACTGCCTACTTACGGTGTGGTGTGTAAAAACGGTATATTAATTATTATTGACGGATGCGCTTTTCCGCCCACTGCAGTTTGTATACCCTGCAAAACGTATATTAACATGACATCACAATGTCGCGTCCATATTGTATTATTATACGCAATGTACCTACCTACCTATTACATGGTATGCCGTCCACAATATAGAGTGAAAGCAATAAAGAATGAAACAAATAACGAGAATACAAAATGAGTGAATTGTTTTTTTTTTTCGATAATTTAAAATGTTATAATATGATTGTTGTTGGCTCCGGTCTTGTAAAGTTGTATCCAACAACCTGGAAGTGTATAACATATGCACTCTAAAAACAGCAAACATTATTTAAATAGTAAAAACGATAAATGACAAACATTCAACTTCAAACAAACAAGTTTCAAGAATTAATTTGAAAAACTATCAAAAGTTGTAAGAAATTATAATACAACGTCAATATTGGAATATTTAAAAGGGATACCTATATATAATTTTTCGTTTCAAGTACATATATGTAGAACACAAACATTTTTGATATTTAAAAAAAACAATAACTGTTAAATATATAGTGATCATGTTTTAATTATTTTTATATGGTTTTTGTTACATTTTACTATCAAAATTAATTTTAATAATTTTTCGCTGTATTTGTTTTTGCACGAATTGTGCCGTTTCCTCTTTTTGTGGTATTCAAGCTTTTGATTTCGCTCATTCGCTCGTTGAACCCTATTGTATAATATTACTAGCTGATCCCGTGCACTTCGTTTTCCTTTAAAATTTAAATGTACCAACTCTATGTGACTCAAACTTTGTTCAATTTGTTATGTAATATTCGGTGTATGGTGCTCAAAATGTATCTTACTCTTCTGTTGCCTGGGATAAAAATTCTGATTCGCAGCAGTATATTATCAGGTAGGCAATCTACCTGCTGTAGATCGCGGATCCCGTGCTGTTCGTACGTAAGTTATAATTTAACTCTAAAGCATCAAAGTTATACCAAGTATGTCACTGAACTCCTCCTAAATGGCTGGACTAATTGTGAATGCCGAGTCTGTCGACCAATATTTCCTCCTCATCCACGAAGGAGTGGCATTGTTATATACGTAACTTATATTATGTGAGTATAATACGCTCAATATTTACGTAATTGCGATACATATAATATCAAAACAGCGTACAAAAAAATTAAATGCATTGAATGAATGAAATATGTTAATACACTGTCTTCACGGCAACCAATAATTATTATTATAATAGCTTTAAAACCCATGGTGACCATTTATAAACAACAATTTCCACCGTTAATCTCTTAATCCCCGTTTGAGCACATACCCTGGTTGGACCTAGGGTTGTGATTTTTAGCCTATGTGTCATTCTGATGTATAAGCTATATTATTGTAAAGTTTCACTAAAATCCATTCAGCAGTTTTTACGTGTAAGAGTAACAAACATACTTTCGCGATTATAATATTAGTAGGATATATATTATACCGTACACATCGCGATTGTGTTGTTATAATACAATGTACCTTACTACAGGACTAGCTTGCGTGTATTACTATATATAAACGTATATCGTATCGCAGTAGGTAAACGGTTAATGGACGCCGTCGGATTCTGCCGCGGCAAAGTTAATAAGTGGGTTTTCATTTTTTATCACATATTATATTAAAACAGAGCGAGCGATCGCGCTATAGATGACGGCGTTGAATGCTCGGCGGCGGAGGGAGAATGTTGCAAGGCAGGTTTTTTTATACTTTACTATTTCATTTTACAAAGTCACAAGTGAATGTGTTCCACAGTCGCTGGGTCAACATGTGTTCGGTTTAATAATAGTAATAATACATCGTCATAATAATGATAATATTAGTAATAATATAATATAATAACGCCGCCGCCGCAGTCGGACGCGTCAACGCGTCGCGCGCTAACCGCTGCAGAACCGGAGTGGTGCGGCCTTCGTCGCGCACAATAATAATAATAATAATAATAATAGTGTTATGATAATAATAACGATGCGAGTTTGGCGAGTGGAAAAAAGTCGTCCGGTCAGATGTTCGCGTACGGCTTTTGTGTCGCGACCTCCGCTCGACGCGGTCTCGCCGTCGCGCGTACCTTCTGAACTGCAATAATACATGTACAATATTATTGTATATTGCGGCGTTATCGCGACCGTCATCGGTTTACCGCGTTTTTATTAGTTTGTTTTTATTCAGTATTTCGCTTGTTGTTCTTCTCTTTTAATTGTTTACTAAGGTCGTTTCGTTTTCGTATATCCGCGTAAATTATATACCGTCGCCGCGGTGCCGTTTCGCGCGTGGGCTCGCCATTCCGCGCAGTCCTCCGCGGTCGACGGCGATATAATACTAATTTAACACTCGTTTGTGCGATATCGTCGTCGTCGCGTGCACTTACGCCGCTCAAACGCGCGAATCCCGTCCGCGTGACTTACGCCGCTCAAACGCGAATCCCGTCCGCTTGACTAACGCCCCTCAAATGCGCCTCCCGCCGCGGCTCGTGTGACTTACGCCGCGACTTTTGCAGTATGCACCGGACGTGCATCCGCCGCCGCGGTGTGAGATATGTCGTCGGGACAATATGGTGACGAGCGTACGGTCTTGGTGCTACGCCTGTCAGGTGCTAGTGTTGCAAAGGCACGACGGTTCAGGCGTCGGGGACGATGATCCGGTTCACGAGCAGCCCAGGTTTCCGTACAAACCCTGGAAACGGCGATTGCCCAGGTCTTACAACAAGGTTAGTGATACCGCATATGGTATATTATGGTATCCGGTAATATATATAGACGTACGCGTGCCATATAAATCGAATATCGTGTATTGGTTCAAAATCGGCGCAATACGATTTCCTTCCAACTCGTAGATCCGCGGACGGCAGTGACTTAATAATAATAAATTAATAATAATAATAATAATATAATAGATTATATAAAGCCCACGAATCGTTTACAGCGGTGGTTCATTTGTTATTTTTTGTATGTATTTAATTGTCCGTGTTCCCTTCCCCATAGCACATTTACATTTTGCAGTTGTCAACGAATGCGACCATAACGTTAATGTCCTATACGTGTTTTGGGCATATTATTATATACTTATATGACGACACAGCTGTCCGGCAGCGGTCATGTCCGTTATACAGAGTGATGCCAGGATCCTGTCTTTGTCCTCGTACATATCCGCCCGCCCGCCTACTATATTATGGATAATAAAAAAAAAAATATATAAAATATTATACATCGTAATATATTTATTTAATATATCTCCACGATCGTAACTATATAGGTACATGTGATGTATCGCGGTGTATATACATCATCAAACATTATACCTATGTTCAAATGCTGAATGGAAATTAACACAAATCGACTTTTGGCCTACCTATACAT
This sequence comes from Macrosiphum euphorbiae, assembly GCA_949089665.1. NCBI lineage: Eukaryota > Metazoa > Arthropoda > Insecta > Hemiptera > Aphididae > Macrosiphum > Macrosiphum euphorbiae. The sequence goes on from CARXXK010000001.1 coordinate 35,845,583, forward strand.
ATACTACTTACCTATACGAGTAGTGTTTAAATAGGAACAAAGATTTCATTTAAAGCTTGGGTAAACCGCGAAAGTCATCGGCCGCGGGGCAAATACGGACGCTATCTACAGTATGTATAATAATGTAAATTGTCGTACGAAATTCGTGTGTTTCGATGGGACGAAAGAATTCGTTTAACTGTGTGTAATTTGTACGAAATTACAATTATCATTGTATAAGTATAATATGTATATAGTTAAACTGACTACGGCGGTACGGTTTGTTTTGCTTGCAAAAAGGGCGCGGACGTATTACGAATAGGCACAAACGATTTAGATTTCATGGTCATCGCTACATTAAAGCGGCTACCTTCATCATTACGATTACGCATACATCATATATATATGTATAACTATATATGTATATTGTATAATACAATAAGCACACTGCAGCTGCAGCAGCTGTCTACGTAATTTTCGAATCAAATGAAATTTCCAAACGCCTTTGCGTCGAATTTGATACATATCGGATACTAGTGTACGAGGCTAACTCGAGGGGAGGTGGTTTTAATTTTTCGAAATCCGTTCGTTCGTTTGTAATGCGTATAATATAATAATCTTTGTCTTTCGAATCGTCATTGTACTCATTTGTGTATACTCACAATACATGTATATATAGATAGACGCCTAATACCTATACTATACAGCTCCTATATATTATTATAATAAAATTGTAGTTTATAATATTATAGAATATTATTGCAACTCCATAATATGCATTCGTCAAATGCCATTTCCACGGGTCTTGCGGACTGCGGAGAAACCCATTCGAACCAAAATCCAGAATTATACGTTTCGACGTCTTTCGCTACTATTTCGATATCGTGTGAAAATCGAGTTGTGTATGTCTCAACTCATAGGCATGTGTTCTTTTCGTGTATACCGTGTTACATAGTTACATGTTATATAGTATATATTGTATTACTTTGTATTACCATAATATTTCGAATACGGCTCTACGCGTCCGTTTGTAGGTACCTATATAATATGTTATTGAGTAATCGGCGGATTATGTAAAACGAAATCGCTCCGCGTCTTTAGGTCACGTACAAGATCGTTTTTAAAATAATTGATAATGGACCCCCTCTCAACCGGCATATTGCAGTCTGCAGACGCACGACACCCGGTTCTTATATTTACATCTAAATAAATCTGTATGTGTATATATATATGTATATAACGAGTGTACCTATTATTATGTACATATTAATTATTATTATGAATTCAACGCGTGCAGGACGAACTCTTCGTGTTATAATAATATTATAATCAACATATTATGGACGCGGTGACGTAGTCGTGAGCTTGTTTTTCGGTGGCAATAATATTATGTTGTCCCTCGTAATGTAATCATAGTCGGAGGTCGTGAGTTGTTATCTCTGTTGAAGTATATAATATATACTATTATGTAAATAACTTATAATTCAGATTTGTAATGTATATATATATATTTACGACGATTCGTTATCGTTCCGATTCGTGACTCGTGTATTGTATAAAATCATATTATGTATTTCGTTCTAAAAATTATGTCAATACCTATACATACATTTAAATGTGCTTAAAAAATTGTTACTTCCAAGGGATGACTGGACAGGATGGTGATATGGAAACTCGGGGCGGTTTTCATAAATTAGGCCGATATTTTAGTGATATTTAGTAATAATACCAGATAATTAGGGCAATTCTTCCAGTTCCATGGGTCCTATTTACAGTCTGCCATTGATTGAGTCACACAAGTCTTGTGGGGGGGGGGGGAAGGAAGTGTTTTCTCCAAACGATTATACTATTTTTTTTATAGACAGGATCGTGTTAGTAATCGATCGTATCGTTTCAGAACTACTCGAAGGAAACCAATCAGAAACCTGGAGGGCCTCCACCGCACACTACGTTACAAAGACATACAAAGGCCAATCGTAACGTATTCATTCCTAGGTAATAATAACGCATTTGTTTTTGTGTCGTAACGACACTCGATGTTATAAATTATAATATAGGAGGCGTATTGAATTCAACATTTTGTTTTAGATTCTACTATCCATTCGGCAAGCCCGAGAGTCAACAGCAATGGGATACGATAGTCAAAACAATCACAGATTTCTTCATATCGTTGCCGAATTCGCAAGCTTCGAAACATCATTTCGGTCAAATCGCAAAGGTAACCATAATAATAATCATAATAATTTTTTATACGATATTTCAAATTGTCGTTTTCGTGCGTGTTACAGTTGTGTAACTGCCCGCTTTATTGGAAGCAACCTCTGTTCTTTGCCTGCGGCGGGGACTTGTCTAGTACCATAGACGTAAATACCTTCCTTAATTATTGGAAAGAGTAAGTTCATTGTTGTCATTATTATTATTCAACACTCATAGTAATAATAAATCGATTTTATCTCAGCGTGTGGTCTTCTTGTCACGACTTGCCATCGATATTCATACGCATATTGGCAAGAAACTCAAAAAAACAAACATTATCACCTGAAAACTTCATCTTATTAGTCCAAGATGTGGTCGATTCGCATCCCGGTTTAACATTCCTGAAAACAGCGCCAGAGTTCCATTCTAGATATGTGCACACGGTAATTGAAACATTATACAACCAATTTGTTTTATACTTAAACAAATCAGTCTTGTAAAAAGTTACTTTTTGTTTGTAATTAAATTTTAAATATTAATATACATTATATAATATAGATGCAAATATACAACTATTTAAACAATTTCTGGAAAGAAGTATTTAAAAACAAAAATACAATAAACTGTCTTATATTCTTTTTTACTTAAAATCAATTCTAAAATTATTTTTAATGCAATAAATAGATAATAAAAGAGTATCAATAGGCAATTGTAGTATAATAAAATAAAATCATACTAGAACCACTGGTGACCAGATGTTGTGGTTAACAATTTATTTTAAAAGACGTTAATCAAAATTTGTATTCAACTATTAATATTTTAAATGCCTACTAAAAACCTATTTAAATACAATTTCTCAAGTATACAAGACATATTACAAATTGACTAATACCTATACATTTTTGTAAATTTTAAATTCCAGGTAATATCAAGGATATTCTACAGTGTAAACACATCATGGAGCGGTGATCTTAGTCTAGCAGAAATCAGACGATCAGATCTAATGCGAGTCATTGACCTATTAGAAAAAGAAGAAGACATCAACCAAGTGACTGCTTACTTCAGTTATGAACATTTCTATGTCATATACTGTAAGTTCTGGGAGTTGGACCGTGACCATGATTTATTTATTAGCAAAACCGATTTAGCCAGACACAGCGATCATGGTGAGTTTTATGTTCATAGATATTTTGTGCATACCTAGTATTATAAATTATTTAATTTGTTATAATTTATATAATGCATACATTTTCTATAGCTTTGTCCACAAGAATAATTGACAGAATATTTTCTGGGACTGTTACTAAGAGAAAGCAAAAGAATTCTAATAATAATTATGTGGAAGAAAAAATGAGTTACACTGAATTTGTTTGGTTCTTAATGGCCGAAGAAGACAAACGACATCCTAGAGCAGTTGAATATTGGTTCAGGTAAGATAAATACCAAAATATATGTTTAATATGTGGAAGCCAAATTACACATCATTTGAATATACTTGTAACTATTCTAGATGCATGGATATTGACGGTGATGGTTATTTGTCAATGTACGAGCTTGAATATTTCTATGACGAGCAATTGCAAAGAATGGAAAGCATAGGAATTGAATGTCTACCATTTGAAGATTGTTTGTGCCAGGTATAGAATTGAAATACATATTGTTATAAGCATCTCTTTTAATTTAATTGTTTACACCATTGTCATTATTATAAATTGATTTAGATGCTTGACATGGTTAAACCTAAGTGTTGTGGCAAAATATCATTGGCTGATCTCAAAACATGTAAAATGACTCCGATATTTTTTGATACATTCTTTAACCTTGAAAAATATCTGGATCATGAACAACGTGATCCATTTGCTTCACAGAGGGATAATGAAAATGAAGTAAGTAAAATATAATTTTATAAATTTATTTTTAAACTGTTATTCGTTGTGTATTTATATGGTAATGTATAATTTCAAGCATAACGAAAATGGGAATAAATATTATAAGGTTAGTTATCTTAATCTTTATAGGTTGTTTGAGTTGTTAGATTATATATTTTATTTGTTATTATTTATATAGTCTAATGCTCAGTAAGTTTATGAACCGTTTTGTTGTTTCAGGCATCAGACTGGGATAAATATGCTGCTGAAGAATATGAAATGTTAGTAGCTGAAGAAGGTGGAAATGATGCACCAGAAGAAATGTAAGTATTTCATAGGTATTATATTAATGTGACCAATGGATTCTTTACGGAAATCTAGGCAATGTTTTCAACTTTTCATTACCACCTAAATATTATAAATATAAAAAAAAATTGGTGGTAATATTATTACAGAATAACAGACGAAGACATTTGAAGGAAGAAATATATATGACAGTGGTAAGTGTCTGTGGTCTGTTGTGCCGTCCTCCACTGTTGATTAGCACAATCCTATAATTTTGTAACACACCCTTTAACTAGATCATTCCTTACAATTGTTTTATTTTTTTGTATAACCACTGTAGCTCTAATCACCTCACCGTAATAACACCATTTTAATGTTGTACAAAGACTGTTGTGTTTTGTTCTTCTGTATTATAGTTATTAATGATTATAGTTATAATAGCATTAATGCCATAATTTTTTTTTTAGAAATGGAACTGATATTGAAGATATTCTGTCACCCAATTTGGATGATGTATTAAAATCATGTACGTTTAATAAATTATCCAATCAGCCTAGAGTTTTGGTCACCGATTTCTCTGCACCGTCTACTATGTATGACGATAATGATTCGTCTGACTATGCTGGCGATAGCGACGATGATATTTAATTTATATACACAATAATAATACGTAATAATAAGTTATAAATAATAATAAAAATAATAATAATAATAATTGTAGTAATATTATAGTAACACAACCACATTATTTCTTTGTGACAATGGGAATTGCTGACATTATTATACCAAAGAATATAGTTGCTCATATTGTCCTCTTGTTCCCATGTTTTACTTCTGTTGTTTACTTAAACTTTTAAATTCATAATTTTTGGCAAAATGTTACAGAACATTAATTTATGTGCGTGTTTTTGTTAATAGGCTATAGCCTGAATATGGTCATTATTATTTTGTTTTATTTATGGAAGATTAATTGTTGTTGTTTTCAAAAATGTATAAAGCATTATAAAAGGTGTCTAAAATTGCGCCATGTACCAGATTTTATATTTGTCATTATTATAATTTTTTTGTATGAAATTTATAAATTGTAAATAATTAATTCAATTTTTAACTAGTTAAATTAATTTTAAATACAAGTAGTTTATTTATAATAATGTAAAATATGATTAAAAAAAAAAAACCAAAATATCTGTTAAATATGACGTTATACGAATCTTATTGAAATAGTTTTAAGAGTTGTGTCCGTTCTGTTATAAAAAAACCAAATTATTAACATAGTCTAGTCGAAAATAGATCGTTATTATAGTATGTACTAATAATAATGACATTATTTATTAATTACATATTTTTAAAAACAACATCGTATGAAATATTAAAATCTAATTTCTCTTTCTTTAGTGTGTGTTTTATTATGACAATTAAAAACCTAATCTATCATACTTGTATTTACTTATATATTTTAATCTAATATTTAATTAGGTATGCTGTATATTAAATGTGTAGTGTTTTGTCGCAACTCATCTTAAGTGATATTTATTCATATTTTTAATCTTCTAATCCAGGGGTCTCCAAACTTTTTTATTCAAGGGCCACAAAAAAAATCAAATGCGGGCCAAAAGTTTATTAACACATAATATAATTTTTAACTTTATGATAATATAGGTACCTATATAAATACTATGTTTACTTTACAATATACTTAAATAAAAATAAATAGGTATACATATAATATAATATAAATACATTTTAAAATAATTTTTTTATCTATATTTACCTATGCGTCCTATGCGGGCCACGGGCCGGTTAAAACTTTTTCGCGGGCCGTATCCGGCCCGAGGGCCGTAGTTTGGAGACCCCTGTTCTAATCAATTACCATTGATTTTTTTCAATGGTTAAAAAAATCCTGATCGTAAGATTTTTTAATTATTCTCGATGACCTTCAAATAGATCTACACCTTATTATAATTATACATTTATACATGTTTAAGTATACAACTACAGCATTATTCAACAACATTCTTACCTAATTAAAAAAAATAAATGAATCTACAATTCCTATAACTTTTTATACTTAGAATTATCGTTTGACAGTTTATGTTTAACAGATTTGTTTTTTGACATATTTTACTCACTAGTAGCACAAATGCACTGTAGTTAATGCTTACCCATGTATGTTACAAAATTACTTAAAGTAGTCTTCTTCCAGTAGTATATAACTTAATATTAAAAATTAAACATATTTTTATGTTTTGTAAAATTATGTAAGCAATTGTATGGTTGTTCATTTGTTTAAAGTGATAAATAAAAATTAACAAAAATATATATTTAAGCGTTTCAGCCCTGTTTTTCATGCATTTTCTTTAATTTGGAATATCTGATTACCAAAGCATGCACATTTCTAAATTATACTAATGTATATAACTTTGAACATAACATAATTATATAAAGATATAACAATAATTGAAGTCATATATAATCGTATACAATATTGTTATATCATTGAATTTAAATTTAACATATAAATTACAGTGACCCGCTCTACACTTACAGTAGAATGGTATCCACTTTCCCGACTGAATTATTATATGTATATTTAATATTTGACTGCACTTACTATCAAATTTAAAGGTAAGAACATAAAATATGTTCTGAGAAGTGAGAATATTATCTGTTTTTTACAATAGCATTTTTTAATAGGTACCTATTTAATTTTAAAGCAAGATATGAACATTTTTAAATGCTGATAATTCACATACACGATGGGTACCTACTACCTAGCTATATCATATTTCTGTTATAAAATTAAAGTATAGAAAAAAAAATTTCTGTAAAACAATAAATAATTACCAATACCATATTATGCCCATATAGAACCTTTAAGTTTGATGATTGTCAAATCCATTCTAATATTAAAACTAACAACACAAAGTTGGAACTCCTAAATGCTAATATTTACTGCTAGGAGGTATGTGTGCTGATGACATCAGTTGAAGGCTTTTTTAATACATATTTTACTTTTTTTTTAATTTTGAAGTAGAAGGATTTTAAAATTAATCTGGATAGTTACAGCATCGCTGAGTAACAATTTATTTTAAAAAAAATTTGAAAATGTTAGTTTTACCTATTGAAGGGATTGGACTTATTTTCAAAACGACGTTTTATGTAGAATGATCTCCTTCTGACTGCTAAGCTCTGCTTTACAAATTACTTAAATGGTGATATTATATACTTTGATAAAAATTTGGAAAATGTTACTTTTTTTCAAACCTAGGTGCTGGTGATACCTGTTGAAGGCTTTTTTTAAAACAAATTTAACTTTTTTTGAATTTTGCAGTGTTAGATTTTCCAACAAACTTCAAAACTAAGCTAGATAGTTAAATTATTTTTACTCTTGTTCAGCTATTTAAAGGCATTTTTAAAAAATTTTTAGTTTTTTTCTATAAATATCAATAAAAAGTGTTTAGCCATGTCGAACAGCATAAAAATGTAATAAAAGGTTCGTGATAAGGATTTTAATAGTAGTTTAAAAGTATTAAGTATACCTGTATATTTTTGCGAGCATGATTTTGTATTAGCGTTTAAAGTTTAATTTTGACAAAAATTCATGGAAATCACTAATTTTTTTCTAATTTTTTTGTACCTAGATAAAAATTTATAAAACGCTTAATTTTTTTTAATAAGGATTGTATATAAAAAAAATGTTTCTCATAAGTAATGAATATTGTAACCAAAAACTCTAAAAAATATTAAATATTTATATTATTATATATATTTTATTTATATTTATATATATTTAATTTTGCAGTTTGCGTTTGAATCAACGTGAAAAGTGGATTGTTTTTTTTTTGTGTGTGTGAATACTGAATAAAAATTGAAATTTGTGCCATGTTTAGATTGTTATAAAATTCCCTATAGATTTTATATATTATTAATTTTATCTTAATCTTAACAAACCTACCATTTTATCTTTTATATTGTATCATACTGGGTCAAACGCATTATAAGAAACTCCCAAACACATTAGGTACCTAATTTATTATGTGGGTAAAAAGGCAATTCGTCCAAACGCATGACGCTCTAAAAATATATTAACACAGTTTTTTTACTATAGACATTTTAAGTTACAATTTGGAAGAAATTAGATATTTAACCAAATAATAACAATGAATTATTCGTGGGGAATTGTAAAATTAAAAATTGTACTATATTGTGTGCAATGACATATTAGATTCTGAGTGGAACGATGAATGTATTGATTTTAGAATAATGTGTGTTTTTATATTTTTTTTTTATTTTTGTGTCTGTGTACACTATAAGTAGTCACTAGTCGATATAATGCTTCGATTTTCAACTTCAGTATCTTGTTCGATTAAAAGTGAATATTATTAATGCATTGGGGAGGTCAAATTCCCACTAATTTTCAAAAGCGCCAAGAAAAACAAAAGAAAAATTAAGGAAAAACGAGAATTCTTACGCAAAATCGATTTTTCATAAAATCGACTTTGCTTTTGGTGTAACGTTAAAACGAATGGCCGTAGATACATGACATTTTCACTGGTTGTTTATATTTCCATTTTCTATACATGATAAAATTTTCAAAATATTTTGATTTGTTTTGAACTGTTTAGGGACATTTTCAGTTTCCCATTTAATTAGTTTTTTTTTCTATGAATGTCAATAAATCTTTTATTCAACATTTGAAAAATATTAAAAATGCATAGGCAACATTTTTTTTTATAAGCATTTAAAGATCGAGTTTTGACAAAATTTATCAAATTTAAAATTGAAAAATTATTTTGTAGTTAAAAATGTTCAACTTTTATATCTAAGGATTGAAAATTTAAAACAAGATTCCACGTAGGTATATGTAGTTAATTCTGTTACCAAAAAATCTAAAAAATACAGAAGGAGTTTATTTTTATAGTCATTTTAAGTTCAAATTTGGTCGAAATCACATATTAAAAACCTAGAGTAACTATTTTAGTAATTTTATAATATTATTCGTGGGTACCTACTTGAAACTTCTAGAGTGTTCTATATCTATGATAGAATCACGGTTTGTTGTTGATGTATAACGCGTTATAAGTACCTAATGGATATTGTGATATGATTAATTTATAATTTATTATAGGTCAATTTTTGTTTTTAATACCATAGATATGTATATAATATGTCTTAAACCTAGACTGACATACCGTCTTCACTCTTCGCTCAGAATCGTTTTTCTTATACAATGTCACAATGATATTATATCATTGAATTCAAATTTAATACCATCCATTATACAGTACCCACTTGTAACCTACTGTACAGCAGAGCACAATTTAGCTCATATATTTTATATTCTAATCTTATTCGCATTTATACCACGAACTTGTCAACACTGTTCTATACATTTCTACAGTTCTACATGAGGTGGTATTGACCCCTAAAAATGATTAACAATAACATAATAATATGATAGTAATATTATACTAATATAGACTATTTAATTAATTATTAATTAATACAATAGTCAATAAATACGGTGTATTTTCTGCAAAAATTAAACTGACTTTCCGTAATACATATCGATGGTCAAAAGGCCAATTGTCGTAACCCTCACTTTGGTCGAAAATGGGATTATCATGAAATATTAAATTTCATATAATTTTCTTGTGTTTAACCAATTGTCGTAACCCACCGTACTATTTAACTACTATAATTTTAATATTTATCATTTATTTTAATGTCGTAACCCATAATGATAAATAGTGACAAATGCTGTAAGCCACATAAAACTGTTATAATAAGAAAACGTAAGCCTCGAGACTTTTTTCTTCATTATGCCACATTGTTGTAACCCACATGCTGAAACCTAAAATGTTAATCAATTAATATTATTCAAAATTTGTTCGTATATGGAATAGGTACACCAATAACATAGGTAGGTATTGTTAATATGAAATTATTGAATAATTAAACACAAAAATGTAATACTATAAATTATAATATTTATAAAAACTTAATTTTTACGTTTAAAAATAAATAAAATAAAATTCGCTCCTCGAATGACAATAAAAAAAAATAAAAAATGTATAACAACTTGTTTTCATTTAAAAATAAAATAAAATTAGTTCCCCAAGTAATAATAAAACAAAATATAAAACTATTAAACGTGTTGTTTTGGACTGGTTTAATGTCTTATTGTGATTTTCTTCAGTGTATGTCAAAATTCTTTGTGTAATATTTAACGTGCTAATCAAAAACTGTTGGCAAACTTTGGTGAACTCTCCGTCAATTGGTAAGTAATACGATTTAGAGCAGGTTCTTCTGCTTATATCATTTTCAGTGTATTTTCTTTTTTTTTCATGAGTCACTACGCATGATACTAAAAAATCTTTTTGTTGAGAAGAAGGTAAAGTATAAAAATTATCAAAAATTTCTTTTCTAAATGTATCATCAATTGCACCACATTTATTCTGACATTTAATTTCTGAACATGGATTTGGTAATAATACTTTGTCATCAATTAATTTACCTTATCTAGTTTTATAAGATTTTCCACTTATCCTATTTATTGCATTTAATTTTCTTTTATTACCAGTTCTTTTTTTTCTCTTTCCACTTTCACCAACAAGCAATTCTTCTGTTTCACCATGAAAAAAAAAAAATGAAAAAAATGTTACCTAAAAATGCATAGGTAAGTCAAAATATTAATATTATTAATGGATATTCATTAATAAAAAAAAAAAAATTATAGTTAATTTTAAATAATATCTTGGATTTAAATGTCAAAAATACAAATAATATGCCCTATTAAAAAATGAATACTACCTTCAATGTATACATTTGGCTGATCAGTGGAAACTTAATTATCGTTCAGTTGAAGTACATTTTGACACTTTTTTCCATCATCTGATTGAGTTATATTCGTTCCATAACATTCGTTATCGTCAAATAGTTTGAGTAATTCATCCACGTCATTCATTGTATTTTCGACATTTTCAACTATTTTATCTTTGACAGTTGTAGAAGCCGTTACATGATTTTCAACCTCACATTTTGGTTCTTCCATAATAATAATATTATTATCATGCTCTGGAGCAACTGAATCCGTTTCATAAAAAATCGGTAGTGAGTCCAACCATTTTGCAACCTTTTCTCTATCTTTTGAAATGGTTTTATGATTTTCACCATCACTTTTTACATGTGACAGTATTTTCCATCCTCGGCGTATTCTCTAGCATAATAAACATTACCTACTAACTTTATATTGAATATAAATTCAGAGCTTGACTTAATAAAATTATTTTAACGTTTAACTAATTATTATTTAATTGCTATCAAAATGTGTTGAAAAATAGTATTTTTACTTACATGTGCCATCGTTTGATTTGAATCTGAATTCAAACTTCAATAGTCAATACACGTTTACGTCCGTGTTAATTTTAAATGTTGTGCCGCTACAACTGCTGAACTGCTGCGTAAATACCACGGTTATCTACACATCTACATCTGTAGATAACCGTGGTAAATACTAATCACAAGTTGTGATTCACAACTCGCATTACGATTACAACGAGTAATAAACACATAAATGACAAGAAAACCGAAACCTACTGTGGTTGGTTGATCTAATATTATTATTGTTATTATAAATTAATAATAATACGTATATTGAATATCCTTATCAAAATAATATTATTATTATTATTATTATTATTATTATTATTATATTATTAGACATTTTAATCGACTATCCACTAGCTTATCGTTTTAAAAATAGATATCTGATCTAAATTTAAATAACTATTATGAACTGTAACCAAAATGTACCAATGTCAAATGTAGTAACCCTATTACAAAGCAATACTATTAATAATGCAATCATAAATATTATGTGGTCAAATGCTGTAACCCTCGACTAGGTCATGAATAACACTAAATTAACTATACAAATAATTATTATAAATAAACTTTAAATTCTTAAGAAAACTAATTCTTGGGTATCACAGTAAAAATAAATAATTATCTAGTACGATCAAAAATTATTATGTAGGTAAATAAAACGTTTAATGTGTCTATTGTAAAATTATGTTTTTGTGGGTTACGACAATTGGCCTTTTGACCATCGATATATTTAAATGAGTTACCTACTTTAATAGCAACATCACCACGTTAACTCTATACATTTTTGTAAATAATTTTATACCTTATTATCAAATGTTAAATTTGACAAAAAAAAAAAAAAAACGCTGTAATCAATAAGTTATGTGACTGTCGGAAAAACTTTAAAATAAAAAAAATTTTAAAAAAACATTCTTTATTTACATTATTTTATGCTCAAAGCAAACATCCTACAGCACCGCCATCTATCTATCAGCTTTGTTTGCACTTTTGATGCACGTTCGTTCGTTTAGAACCACTCTTTACTTTTGTCGCTAGTTGGCGCCAATGTATGGGTTAGTTTGTTTTCAGATAAAGTCCAAACAATATAATAATAAAATTATTATGTGTTGTGTGAATTATTTTATTTCCAAAAAACTGATAATATCCAATTGATGTGACCGCTAGTTTTGCAGCTGCGAAATTTACGTAGACGCGTCGGGTTAATCGTTAGGTTAATTTGACAATATCAATTATGTATAAAATGAATTGCTGCAATAATTATAGGTACCTACTTTGAATATTTTCTTACAAATTATATACATGTATGCACTCAAATGTTTGATAATATTATGATTAATATAATATTTAATTTAATCTGCATTCTGCATACACAGTTTCGTTTTCCGATGGAACTGAACTTTATTGTTTTATTATATTATGAACAAGTCGGGAATGCAAACATTTTAAATAATGTGGTTCCTCAAATAATAATTTGAATCAAAAATAAAAATTCCAATAGTTTTCAAAAGTGTAAGGAAAAACAAAAATTTGGAAAAGGTACTATAATATTTTGAAATCGAAGTCTCCGTTTTGCCACATGGCCCCGTTCTGCCACTGTTCATTATAATTTTTTCTCATTATATATATATAAATGAATGTCCGTGTGTAGATTAGACCTCTGGGAAGAAGACATACTAATTTAAAAATGGTTAAATTTGGTTTTAGATTCTGAGTGAAACGATGGATGTATTGATTTTACAATGATGTGTGTTTTTTTATTTTTGTGTGTGTACACGATAAGTAGTCGAAATAATGCTTCAATTTTCAACTTCAGTATCTTGTTCGATAAGAAAGTGAATATTGTTTATGCATTGGGGAGGTCAAAATTTTAAATTTCCAATAGTTTTCACAAGCGCCGGGAATAACAACATAAAAATTTAGGAAAAACGGAAATTTTTACTCAAAACTGGTTTTTGACAAAAAAAAAAGTGTAAAAATGTAATACAATAAGGCTCCTGTACTGTAGGTACATTTTTTTTTATAATACCATAGATAAGTACCATATAATATGTCTTATACTTAGACTGACATATACCGTCTCCGCTCAGAATAGGTTTTCTTATACAATGACATTATATCATTGAATTCAAATTTAATACCATCCATTACACAGTGACCCCCTTGTAACCTACTGTACAGCAGATCGACTTTTTATTAATACTTTTCTATTAAAGTACATATTTTAAGTTGAATTAATTCTTCCGAAAACATTGCATTTGAAAATATAGCTGTGTAGTAGTGTGTACCTAGACTTATATAAAATATAATTATATACGTTAAAAGTTTCAAGTACTAAAGAACAATATTTTTTAATTAAAGCGAAATAATTAAAATCGTTATTCTCCGTTTAAATAATTAAATATCAGCTAATTTCGTCAAGATTATGACATGGAATGGTTTATGTAAAATAATTGTGTTTATATTATACATTTATTTAGATTTTTTTTGGTTAGAGCATAAAGTATGAACTACTTACAAAGAACCTTGTACCAAAACTTCAAGCATTAGCTATAAAAATTTAACTTTTCACGCATTCTTAACTATACAGTACCTATAATTTGCACAGTTTTGTAAATTTAAGAATTTTGTCAAAATTTAAATTTTAAATGATTTTTACAATAAATCATGCGCTTATGTAATATTTTTAAATACCTACAACAAAAACGTGTAACGAAATAAAGCTTTTAATATATTTTCAAATCTTGGTAAATATCATAGAATATTTAAAATGTTAAATATGCATTTTTAACTACTAAATAAATTTCAAATTTTTGTGGTTTTGACGAATTTCCTACAAATTCTAACTTAAAAGGCAATATATTGTAAATCTTGATTTTTGATATTTTATATATGAACAACTTATGAGGAACCTTGTATTATATTTTCAAGGTTTTTTTACCATGCAAACAATTTTCTATCAATACATTCATATGAAAAGATTTTTGTAGAAAAAAAAATAAAAAGATCGAAAATGTCTGAAGTGTCAAAATATTTTGAGTTGTTTATTGTATAGAATTATTATTTTTTCGAGTTATACCGATTTTTTTTTCAAATCCAAATGATTATTTTGAAAAATACTGGACATTTTTTTTTATTTTGCACTCCACCCCTCTCCCACAAAGTACGAAATAGATCCAATTTGTTATCACTTTATCAGAAATAGCATCAAAGATGAATATCTAAGAATCTTTTCCACTAGAAAAAGTGTCTTTAGACAATAAAAAAAGTAAAAACACACCATTGTAAAATCAATACATTCAGCGGAACGCTCAAACTAGATAAAATAAAAATTTTGTAATGGAATAGTGCAGATGGGTGAATGATCCTAAAATTAAAACTAATATATTAAATAATGTTTTAAATGTTCTCATACAATTCTAAATGATTTTTAAGAATTGTACCTACTCTTTATAATAAATATTTTAAAAAAACAATTTTAATTTAATTTGAAATGTACGCGATGTATACACGATTGTTAAAGAACATTTTATATAGGCCCTTTAAATTATGAATGTGAATTTTAACAACAAAATAATACATTGGACAGTACGGCTAGTATAGGCTTTAAATATACCTATTATATTATATATATATTAGATTGTACTGTTTGGACTTTTAAGTTTTAAAAAAACATTATTTTAATTTATAACTAATAAATATTAAAATTATAACAATTATTTTAGAATAGTGGTATAAAAAAAAAATTTAAATTGACAGGATTTATAATAGTTGGTTTTGGTAAAAATCCTGTGCTCGAAATCGTTATATTTTATGTAATATATATAACCTAATATATTATGTATTATGGTGCAAGTGAAATTGTACAATTAGAAATAGAAATAGATATATTATGTATACTTATAGTGTATTTTAAGTTGGACAATGTTAACACTCACGGATTTGTCTATGCTTAATATATAATAGTATACAATCTACCTAAAAATAATATATAATACTACACATAGTTATGGTAAGCCAACATTTACATTATTTAAATTTTACGTTCATAAAAATTTATTACAAATTGGCTCGCGTTATAAATTTTATTTTAATATTATGATTACTGCGCGTAGGTACCTCATACGTATTCTGTGACACTGCGGTGACTATGGCGAAGGAGTAGATGCCTGAAGCAAGTGCAAAACGGCAGAGACAAGATGGGACGGGGTAATACATTTTAGCGGTTGAAGGTCGTAGAGGCCATATAATAATAATAATAATAATAATATAATATTATGGTTGTGAAACCTTTGGATGAGCATTCGGAAGACCGGTTTTCGCGACACAAGAAGACCACAAAAAATAACACTTACACAGACGAAAAAATAATAATATGTATAGTACGATTTGAATCATATTATTCAGTGCATAACGAGTGTATACACACACACACACACACATATAAATAGTATATTATGTTGTATAAAAATGCGAAAAAAATCGTAATAAAAAAAAAAAAAAACTTGCAACGAACATTTATATCGTTAGGAGAGGGGCTCGTCGCGTTCAGAGACTTCTCTTGAAAATCCTCCCATCCCGGATTACTGGTTTTTGACAATAATTATTGCTGGAGACCGTCCAATACATTGTGGCGTGTGGGTATATATAGTAAAGGCCGACGTTCAGTAAAGTATCCAGTCCATTGGTAGCTGTAGGGTTGAACAGTACCAACGAGGCAGACGCAACAAGCATTATGGCTTCCAGTGCTATGGTGAGTACGACCACGACATTATTTTTTGGTTACATTATATTTATCATAATATACTTATATTGTTTAACGACTCGTGTTTCTCGCTGTTGAAAATATGAGTAAAAATGAAAAGATGACATATAATAATATTGTACCCTACGAAAACTTTTAATTTTATTTATTTTAAAACCATATATAATATCATAATATAATTTTTGTACCAAGTTATACTAACTAGGTACTAAGTATATATTTTGATATCCAAGTATTCTTTATTTTATATTTCACTGCTAAAGCTTAAGGTTTAAAATATAATATAGTCGTGATTTTTACATTAAATTTTATTTTTCCTTTAATTCTTTTTCATATGTAAGTATATTTGGTATCCAAGTATTCTTTATTTTATATTTAATTTCTAAAGTTTTAGACTTAAATATAGTCGTGATTTTCACAGTAAATTTTATTTTTCCTTTAATTCTTTTTCATATGTAACGATAGCAGTAGATATTTATTTGTTGAAACAAATCATTTAACGTGTTTTGAAACTTTTTTCACTATTGCACGCATCTACCTATACCTATCTTAAACACCTATTTGTGTTAGTTACTTAAAATGTGAATTCCTATATATTATTGTTGTTAAAATATGTAAGCGCAAACATAAAAAAAAACACATCATTGTAAAATCAACATCCGCTCAGAATCTAAAATTCAATAGTTAGCGATTAAATACTAATTTTAGTGAAATCGTAGAGTAAACAGTTGTAGGTACACTAAAAGTATTGGAACTTATTTTATTAATTTGAAAATTATAATATTATGATTGATATACTGATTGCCTTGATATTTATGATAAAGATACTTATACAAAATACAAATAATAATTAGTAAACTTGTCAAATTATAAATTAGTAATTATTTAAAATTACAAACGTTAGATAAATTATATTAAACAATTATATTTGAGTAAAAATAACTTAAGTACTTATATGAAAACGATTTACAAAATAATATTTTATTTTTATTTTATTTTTATTTTATTTTATATTTAATATTATAATGAATAATGATATGATTTACATTATTTTGGTTACTGGTTTCTTTTTAATATGTCAGGACTTTAAAAAAGTTAAACACAAGGTTCTGTCGTAGTTTATTTTAATATACCTACCTAAACTTACACGTTAAATTGGATTGGTTCAAAGTTTCAAACACAAATATAATATTATAGGAGTTGCAAAATACCTGATGTTTCTATTGATATAATGACATTAGTTGAACACAGAATTATATTTTATATTTATTACGATATTCTCCGATTTCCACATAATTTTCATTATTAACATTATTATTAATTAAAAAATTTAATTTTTTTTTAGATCCAAATCGCTCTACTAGGACTCCTAGTAGTGTCCACCGCATTTGCTGACACCAAGCCAGCTAATAAGAATGAGAAGAAAAGGGACACTTTATTCAACCCATCATTCTCATTTGGAGCCAAGACTTTTGGCCCATCAACCCCAGCCCCATTCGCGTTTGACAGCTCATTTTCGTCAACTGCTGCTCCATTCAAATCCGTTTCTTACAGCTCTACACCAGCTCCATTCGCGTTCGGTAGCTCTTTTGGAAACTCTTTCGGCAACTCTTTTGCGTCGAATGCTTACTCCAACGCTGCCGCAGCTCAATCCTTCGACGCTGCTTCGTTAGTTGGATCGTCCACACCAGCTCCATTCTACGATGGCTCTTTCAGTTCATCTACCCCAGCAGCTTTCATTGGATCATCCACTCCAGCACCTTTCGTGTCTGGCGCCGCTGTGTCTAGTGCCGCATTATCCGACGCGAGCTTTGGGTATTCTTCCACCCCCTCAGTTTTAGTGGGCGGAGCTTCACCAGTTGTGTCATCCACCCCAGAACCCGTCCTTCTGAACAGATCACCAGCTTTCGCTACGTCTTACGGTTCATACTATTCAGGAGCTTATGCTCCGTCATACTCTCAAGGTGCAATCATCAAGTCTGACGCAATTAGCCATGATGCAGTTGAAGTACCAGCAGTAGCTAACGCCCCTGCACCTCATCACGAAGTTACCATCACTAAAGAAGTTCCGGTCCCATACTACGTCCAAGTTGAAAAGAGAGTTCCATACCCCGTTGTGGTTCGTGTACCACACCCATACCAAGTAACTGTAGAAAAACACGTGCCATATGCTCAATATGTCAATGTAGACCGTCCAATTCACGTTCCTCAACCATACCCAGTCGAAGTTGAGAAGAGAGTACCATACCCAGTTGAAAAGCCAGTACCTTATGAAGTGAAAGTCCCAGTCGACAGGCCATACGCAGTTCCAGTTCCAGTTGAGAAACCCGTCCCATACGCAGTTGAAAAGCCAGTCCCATACCCAGTGCGAGTAAATGTTGACAGGCCATACCCCGTAGAAAAGCCAGTACCATACCCATACCCCGTCGAAAAACCAGTGCCATATGCCGTAGAAAAGAGAGTGCCATACCCAGTAGAAAAATTAGTGCCATATGCCGTTGAAAAGAGGGTGCCCTATCCAGTCAGGTACGACGTTCCAGTGAAAGTTGCAGTTCCAGTAGAAGTTAAAGTACCAGTATCTGTGGACAGACCAGTCCCATATCCAGTAGAGAAGAGAGTGCCATACCCAGTTCAAGTTCCAGTTGAAGTTAAGGTCCCAGTCCCGGTTTCAGCCCCAGCTCAACGTTTCGCCACTGTCCACTATTATCAACAATCTCCGGTCGCTTTAGGATATGAATCCAGTGCTCTGTATGGCCAATCTGGTTACAAAGCATTCTCATCTGGTTTAGCTCAAGGTTCTGGAAGTGCATTGTACAGCTCTGTTCCATCATCTGGTAGTGCATTCTACAGCTCTACTCCAGCGTCTGCTGGTGCATTCTACAGCTCTACAGCTAGCCCAGTAAGCACATACAGTTCAACTGTCAGCCCGGCTGGATTCTACGGCTCAAACGTCGCCCAAGAAGGTTTCGTTGGTTCATCCGCAGCTCCATTCAACTTCGGCCAACAATCTTTCTTCGGATCTTCGACACCAGCTCCATTCAACACTTTCTCCGCTGACTTAGAATCATCTGAATTAAAGTCCGCTAGCATTGGATCTGCCAGTCTAGATTCGGTCGCCATTGGAGGTGCATCTTTGAAAGCCAACAACTTTGACGTCGTCAAGAAATAAATCGTTTAAAAATTAAGTTTATCTGATAACGGAATTTTCATTATTTTAATGTTCACCGAATAATGGAAAAATGCTCTATTTTTTTTTTAAAAAAGCCGTTTTTTGCAGATTGACGATTTCAATTATTAATCTGTAATATCATAAAATTTTCAATTAAAAAAAATATGTGTAATTAATTTAATGTATTTATTTCATTTTATTCAACACCATAATTCGCTATAAAGCAGTATAGTTTGAAATCAATAATTATTGGTAATAAATATGCAATGAAAAAGTTGACAGTCTACAGACAATTTAAAAAATATTTTCACTGTTGTCTTATACAGGTATATAGATTACTATATTGGGATCTTTGTAAAAAAAAAAAATTATCGTAGGTACTACACAGCTGAATATTAATTATATTGTATATAAGAATATTTTGTTATAATAAAATGAAAAATATAACTATGTAAAATACAACATATTATACAAGTCAAAGGACGTAGAATCTACGTGTCAATATTATTTAAAATTTTTTGAGGGTACAATGTGTTTTGGATAAATATTTTAAGTTGCCGTTAACCGTAGATTAATTATTGATATTGCTATTCACCCTTTTACCCAGTATCTATGTTTTTCAACTCACTTGTATCAGTTGTTGCGCATTTCATATAATTAATAGGCAATATTATATTTGATAATTTGTATGCGTGATATAATACAAATTTAGGTGTAAAAATATGAATAAATGTTCTTAAACTTTTTAAAATGGTATAGTTATATATTATTGAATTAAAATGACAGCTGCAGTTTATTTCATTAAACGTGGTATATTAATATATTATTTAATTGCCTAATTCAACATACAGTTATTATACGCAGGGAATGATTAAGAAATAATTAGGAATAAAATGATGGTTTATAAGTAAACTTAATGAGATTCATATAAAAATTGAAAATAATAGTTTAATTTTATACACCTAGTAATTATTCATTGCTTATACCAACACGGAAACACATTTCTTATATTAACACATAATATTCACCAGCAATCATAGTTTTTCTAAAATATAATTGTAATATTTTATAGACAAAACTGTTCGTATTATATGCGCAATTATTGACCTTGTTAATCAATAAAATATTTAGAAGCCCGCAATTGGGTGTCAGGAGATGACATAGCCCCCCCCCCGCTATTTTAATTGTTTTATCAGTTGTAAAAAAAAAAATAGTACCTATTGGCTGTATTATTGGAGATCTTTGACTTTTAATATAACTTTTAACTTGTCATTAATATTATCATCTATGTATAATTAAATAAACAAAAGGTGAGCAAGTGGGTATCACTCTGCTGTACAGTAGGTAACAAGTGGGTCACTGTAATGGATTGTGTTAAATTTGATTTCAATGACATAATATCATTGAAAAAGAAAAACGATGCCGAGCGAAGACAGTCAGTCAGCCTATGATGTTACTACTAAGTTTATATTTGATGATATTATGGTGAATAAAGTAATTTATATATAACCTATTTAGGTGGAACCTTGTGTTATATTTTCAATCCTTGGCTATAAAATTTGAACATTTTATATATATTTAAATACAAAATTACTTTTATTTTTAAACTTGATAAACGTTGTCAAAATTTGAACTTTAAATGCTTGCAAAAAAAAAATTGGGCCTATGCATTTTTAATATTTTCCAACTGCTATAGTAACAATATAATATCAGGAGCCATGTATTAAATTTCCTCGCTTTTTGCCTAACAAAGAACATTTTATTAACAATTATAGAAAATAATATATAAAAAAGGTGGGTAAGTGGATGTCGCTCTGCTGTACTGTAGGTTACAAGTAGGTCATGGTATAATGGATGGTATTAAATTTGAATTCAATGATATAATATCATTGTATAAGAAAAACGATTCTGAGTGGAGACGGTATGTCAGTCTATGTAGGTATAAGATATATTATATACATATCTATGGTATTAAAAAAAAAATTGACCTATAATAGATACCTATAATAAATTCCAAATTAATCATATCACAATTTCCATTAGGTATCATATATGATATATCCCCGAGTACTATTTTTAAATTACAACGAAAAACCAAGATCGTTAATATTGATTTTAATATGTAATTTCGTCCAAATTTGGATTTAAAATGTCTGTAAAAAATAACTGTGTTCATATATTTTTTAGATTTGTTGGTTACAGTATGAACTATTTATGAGAACTTTTGTTTTAAATTTGCAATCCTTAGCTATAAAAACTGAACATTTTATAATTTATTAATTACAATGATTGATAATTTTCAAGATTTTGATAAATTTTGTCAAAATTTGATCTTTAAATGCTTATAAAAAAAAACTGTGCCTATGTATTTTTAATATTTTTCAACTGCTATTGTAACAATATATCAGGAGCCTTGTATTAAATTTTTACACTTTTTGGCCCAACAGATAAAACTTTATTGATATTTATAGAAAAAAAAACTAAAAAAAATTGAAAGGTGTAAATGTCCATAAACAGCTCAAAAAGAGTCAAAATATTTTCAAAGTTGTATGGTGTATAGAAAATGCTAATTTAAACATTCAGTGAAATTTTCATGTATCTACAGTTGTTCGTTTTTGAATTGCAACAAAATAAGGAAATCGCTACATGAGTAATCGAGTGAAAATCCAATGTTGTAAAAATTTGAATTTCAAACGCTTCTACTGGAAAATGTTTACTTTTGACCCCCCAAAGTACCAACTAGATTCACTTTCCTATCAGAAAAGGTACCATTGAAGAAAATCGAAGCACTTTTACTGTCCCAAAACGTGATGACAGACACAAAAATATAAAAATATAAAAATATAAAAATATAAAAACACACATCATTGTAAAACCAATACATTCATCGCTCCGCTCAGAATCTAAAATTTTAAATTTAAAATGTCTTCAAAAGTCAAAATTTTTTGAAAATTTTACCGTTTATAGAAAATGCTAATATAAACAAAGAGTGAAAATGCATGTATCTACTGTCTTTCGTTTTTTAATTACAACACTAAATAAGTAGGGATGGGCCGATACTAAAACCGATACTCGATATCGGTGGTATCGGATTTATCAATTATCGCCTATCGGTATCTTTTTTTTTTGATAACAAAAAAAAAACAACCAAATAAATCAGCATAATAGCATTGATTATAAATGTATATATGTATAATCGATGAATAATTACAAAAAATTTGTATTATCGGGTACCGGGTATCGTTATTTTAGCTGATATTGGTTGGTAGTATCGGTTATTTTTTAATATCAGTTCATGGCTTATGCCGAAAATGTTGGTTTTCAAATATATAGGTTATCGGTTTTTTTATCGGTATCATAATACATCGGAAAGTTATATAGTCTCACCCTAAATATAAATTAATCGCGCTACATAAGAAATCGATAGTGAATATCCAATGTTGTAAAAATATGAACTTCAAACGCTCATCTAATAGATTTAAAATGAAAAATGTTTATGTATTTTTAACTCAAAATAATTTTCACATCTTCCTGATTTTATTTTGCCAAGATTTTACGTTAAATACTTATAAAAAAATTGTAACTATGGATTTTTAATATTTTCAAATATCATTGTAACAATATATTAGGAGCCATGTATTTAACTTTCAAGCTTTTTTACCCAACATATAAAATTTTATTGACAATCATGGAAAAAAATTAAAAAAAATTTGAAACTGAAAATTTTTTTTTTGTTTTTCTATTCTAAATTTATTATTTTCAGATTCTACACAATATTTTGATATGAATAGCAAAAACTTGATTTGATTGTTCATAGATAATATTATATTTAAATATATCCACAAAATATCAAAAATATATTTCAATTGTATATAGTATAGTATATACCATTGCAATATAAAACAACATTTTTAAATCATTGTGGTTGGCTGCAGTCATCAAAATCTTGTTGACAGTCAAAACTGGGCCTCATGGCGCTCAATTTGTTGATGTCACTCAGCTGGTTTTGAATATTGGTGGATACCGGGATACAGCAATAAATATAATAGAAATTAATAAATTATAATTATAAAATTATAATTTTAATAAATTGGTGATTTTTTGATCTTATAAAAAATTGTCAATAATAAATTGTTAAAATATAATATACATATTACATACAAATAAATATAGTTTGAAATGTTTGAATAAATCGGTTAATTTTTTCGATCTTATAAAAATTGTCAATAATAAATTGTTAAAATATAATATATAGTTCTAAATGTAATATCTGTTATTTAATATCTATTAACTGTGGCACACAGGTATCTAGGGTTTTTACGCTTCGTATGATACAATTTTTTTTTTCCTATCTCATTTAGTCGATAATGTCTTCCACCGATAATTTTGTACTTATTAGAGTAGAGTTTCTCAACCTTTTTTGTGGCAACCCCTCCTGAATATTACACTTTTAGTGAACCTTAAATATACAGGTACGTCAGGTATAAATTAGTAGGTATTAAAAATAAATACTAGTATTATGATAATTATAAAACACAAAGCACAGATATTGCAGTTTTTTACCTGTTAAAAACCGTTTAGCTAAAGTATAATTTTACTATAAATGTATTTATATTGTATAACAGATATTTGTTTAAATATAATTAATATTCATTCTTAAATTAAGTTTCTTTATGGCTTTGTTGATGTTAATGTTCTGAAATGATTCTGTCTATCCTAGGCTTAATATAATAGTAATTTGTTTAGCTAATTCTCATAATTGTAGAACAAGATATATTTATTTCTTATTGAGTTTCCTAATTTATTGTATTGTTTTAAATCATATATTGGTGATCCAAAATAATTAGTTTGGTGACCCCCAAGTCGAGAAACATGTTTTACTAGAGTAATACTTTTTATAAGGTTTATTGACCTTTCTTGACATGAGTTTTTGAAAATTTTTTTTTTCTTATCTTAAATCTTATCTTATACATCTTAACTAAATTGATCAATCATTATTTACAATACAATATATTTTCTTTTTCAAAATATATTTTGTTCATTGAAATGTTTTACTAATATCTATACCATATTCCAAGGTTAGGTTAGAATTTTGAAGAGTACCTACTATTCTCACACATTGGCATAATGTATAATAAATGTCACTTTGAAATGGTACGCGTACAATGATTATATTTTGTGTCAAGTGCACTCTTTATTGTTTCGGTATAAGTTATAAACTTAGGTACGCCCTATGTATTGCATCGTATAGGACGATAGCAGTAAATTCCTCTCCATATTCTAGTAGTTTACAATATGTTTAATTTTTAATATCAATTAATTTATGTTTTTTATTTATTCCATTTATTTACATTTAAAATACAATGCGTATATTTAATTTTGATTTATTTATTGAATAAACTTCTCGATTTGTTTATAATCATAGTACGTTTGAATTTAGTTTTTTTGAAATGTCCCTATAGGTATCTAATTTTAAAATTTTTTAAACTGTACATATTGAAAACAAGTACTTATAGATAAATTACAAATTAATATGATATACGATACAAAATACAACTGTTATTAAACCTGTATGAATAGATATTATTTGGGAACTCGATTTATCTTCATATTGTTCATCCACAAATGTTGTAGTTTCTTTGGGGTCAAAAATTTCATATGTTACTTCTGTGCTTATCTCAGTTGTAGTAAACGTGGTGTCCATCGCGGTCGTCGTTGTATCTGATCCATAATCGGATATAGTTGTTTTCGGTTCTACGGATGACTGACTCGTAGGAGCAGTAGAAGGTATTGTAGTTGGATACGTCACTGATGTAGTATCTGTTTTTGACGTTGGTTCAGATTTATCAGTATCTATGGTAGTGGGTTTCTCTGAAAATGTGGGTTCCTCTGTATCGGCCGATTCTGTTGGTTTTTTAGTTATATCCTCTGTAGAATATTGAGTAGGCAACTCCGAATAGGGTTCGTCTTCCGTGACTTTTGTTCTTTCAGTTATAGCCGTTGATGGTTTCGGGGATAACGTTGATACTTTTGTGGTTGAAGATTGAGTAACAGGTTCGATATCTTCGGAGTAATCTGCTTCTTCAGTATATCCCGTATCTTCAGTATATTCAGTTTCTTCGGTATATTCCGTTTCTTCGGTATATTCAGTTTCTTCGGTATATTCAGTTTCTTCGGTATATTCCGTTTCTTCTGTATATGCCGTTACTTCAGTAGATTCCGTTTCTTCAGTATATGCCGTTTCTTCAGTAGATTCCGTTTCTTCGGTATATTCAGTTTCTCCAGTTACAGTCGTCGAAGGATTAGAACTCGTGGTAAATTTCTCTGTAGTTGAATATTGAGTAATAGGAGGTTCAGAACTAGGTTTGTCTGAGGTTTCTTCAGTTTCTTCGGTATATTCCGTTTCTTCAGTGTATGCCGTTTCCTCTGTAGATTCAGTTTCTTCAGTATATTCTGTTTCTTCGGTATATTCCGTTTCTTCGGTGTATGCTGTTTCTTCAGTAGATTCAGTTTCTTCGGTATATTCCGTTTCTTTGGTTTTTTCTGTTTCTCCAGTTAATGTCGTCGAAGGATTCGAACTTGTAGTAAATTGCTCTGTGGTTGTAGATTGAGGAATAGGAGGTTCAGAGCTGGGTTTATCTGAAGTTTCTTCGGTTTCCTCGGTGAATTCTGTTTCTCCAGTTAAAGTGGTTGGAGAACTCGGGCTTGAAGCAGATTTTTCCGTGGTTAATGATTTAATAAAAGTAGTAGACGAATATGATTGTGTTGAAGAAGTAGGATCATCTGACTCTGTTGTAAAATAAGTTGGTGTTTCTTCTGTAGCTTCTGAAGATGGATCAACAGACGGTCTGTTTTCGTTATCTTCAGTGCGTTCTGTACTTCCGGAATAATCTTCTACGTACACTATGGTACTACTGCTTTCTTCTGTTACTGTTAAAGGCTCTTCACTCATATCGGTTTCTGTTGTGTCTCCATCTGTTACCATTGAATTAGTATCAGACAACAAATTATTATTGAATACAAAATAGTTCGTATGTTTTTCTGATGTTTTATTAGAAGTAATTGGGTTGATTACATTTTGGATCCAATTTTTGTACTTCAAAATGTTATTAAATATCTTAGGTTCATTGAGTGAGTATATGCCATATAGATGATTATTACAGACCAAAGGAGTTCCATTATCGGTTATCTAAAAAAACAGGTGTGATAAAAATAATTTATATACATTTGATACACCTAGTAAGCACGTTATTGACTATTGTAAATATTAATTATTTATACGTAACATCTAGTAGCTTGTACACTTATTCTTAATTTAATGTTGAATAATAATATTATTTGCAATATTATCTTATTTATTGTAAAACAAATATTAATTTCCCACATTTTAAACCATTTTAATCAAAATAAGAATATATTAATCGAGTTAGAATTACACATGATTTACTTTGTATTATAGAATATAATATAGTATACATCAATTCTATAAAACTAAACCGTTAATCTAAAATAAATATTATTCATTTCTCTAAGTAGATAAATAATATGATAAATATCCATTAACAAGTTTATTTTATAAAATATCTTATTTTTAGTATTTATAATATCTACAATAACAACCAGTATTGTATATTTGTATATAATATATTAATATAGTGTAAAGATTCGTTTCTTAAAATTATTATTATTTATTTTCAAAACCACGTCGTTGCCTTGTCGGTATTTTTCGAAATAATAAAGTATGTAGGCGTTTGTGTTGAATTTTATGTAAATTAATTATTCAGATTATAAATATAATAAGTACATTAATTATTCTTTTTGATTACATTTAAAACTACGAAGACTTACGTTCTGTAATGAATTCCATATTTGAGAATGGCAAATCGTATCTTCTAAGTACCATTCGCCCTTTTTATATGGTTGTTTTGAAATATTAACCACGTTCCAATATATAAGTGGTAAATCATTGTTTGACTGTTTTTGAAAACTGGTGACAACGCATTCCGTATTGTTCGAAAGTTTATCTTCAGTGGCCAATTCAATAGGTGCTCCAATAGTGGCAATAATGGATTTTTCCATCTGTTGCGCATAAATTACGAAAAAAACGTATGAGTGGCAAAACAATCTTTTAAGATGGTAGTTATCTTAAACTTTTTACCTCAATTAATGCCACATCGTTGTATTTTGTTTGTATCACTTTTATGGGCTTCAAAATGGTCTCATGTGTTTTATTATTTGGCATCGCAATATCAATACCGTTCAGGGGAATTTTGTCTGTAGTACTAGAAACAAAAATTAAAGTCCATTCAATAATTTATAATAACTCATATTTTATAACTAATTACTATAAAGTGAAGATTCAACAAATTAAATACCTACTTAATGCAATTCGACGAGGTTAGAATCCAATTCACATCGATCAATGTGCCTTTACATAATATTTCTCCGTTTGAATGCATTCTAAGAAACACCTACATCCGGAAACATAAAATTCCATCATATTTCAATGCATGTGAAAAATACCAAAATCAAAGTACTTACTATGTAAGGGAATTGTTCGTATTGCGCCTGTGAAGGTGGTGAACATTTGTTTTCATTTGGTAAAGGGTTTGTGCTTGATTCTTAAAAATAACATTTCATTTTTTAGAATTATTAGGGAGCTAAATTGTTATATATTCGATTTGAAATTTGAGTATGGATCGTGAGAAATGTCCAGTGATTAGGTCTGGTTTTGCAGGGAATAGGTCACATATTCCTTGTTGATTTTAAAAATATGAAATACCTATAAAATATTGTTGTTAGGCTTATGATAAATAGTTATTTTCTATATAGGTATCGAATTTGTGTTATATCAATTTAATACAGGTATTAATTTATTTAAAATAAAATACAATTATATACTTATAAGTTATAATAATTATATTAACAATAGGTACATTTTAATTTAAAAAATATACTTGGATATACAGATTTTGTAGGTAACTTAAGTAATTATTAATAATTGTATGATATCTTTAATCTAAAATATTATTTTCTTGAACGATACAAATGTATATTATTAAAATAATTAAAAATACATTTTCTTAGTAGTGCATTTAATTTTAATACCAGATATTATTTCATTAGAAGATAAAATAATAATAATAATGTATTTATTAGGTATTGTTAATAGTAAAAAGTACTTAGGTACCTAGTCAATCAGTTCAAACTTTAAAAATCAAATCAAAAGCATACTACAAAAAACAACGGAAATATAAATGGTATTGTATTATATACAAATGGATTGAAAAACTTATTGTTTAAAAAATAATTTTAGTTAAATATTTAATTGATCGTTAGGCGGTGATAAAAATATCAGAGTTGTTCCAGTAGGATGTGTTCAGGTTAAATAAAACACATGACATTTTTTAAGTACGTATTACTCTCACTTACCTTTTAGTATCAAGAAGCCGAATAAAACAATTTGAATATATTTGAACTTGTCCATGTTTAAACAAAATAAAAAAGTACTATACATTATGAAATTTAATTTTTAATTTACAGTAAAAGTGATTACTTAACACTAAGGTGTGCAAGTTGACACCTATTGGCAATCAATAGATTACACATTTTCACATGTTTAGTATCAATAAGATAATTCTATAAGCACTTCACTCTGTTGAATTATCATCATACGTGTAAAAATTAGGAGGACATGTATTGGAACATGTTATAACAATATAAACTATTTTATTTTGATCGAAGGTTGACTACGAAAAACAAGTAGGTAGGTACTTCAAAATATTCCGATTGTTCTGATGATAATAATAATAATAAAAAACTGCCATGTACTAACTACAGACCTAGTACGTATATGAGCATCGTATATATAGATTGGTCAATAATCTATACCTAGTTCTTATTCCTTGCAAATATTTGTTGATAAACAATAAACAATAAAAAACTTGTATCATATAAAAAAAAAAATTGTAATGAATCAACTGTATAGGTTACATATAATATTATAATAATACATAGATCCTTATTATTTTATGATTGTATGTGAGATTTATATGGGTGTACCTACATGGCTACACCCACATTGCACATAATTCGATTATAGTATATTATTTAATTGGATTATTATTTGTTTTTAACTACAAAAATTATAATACAGTATGTACCTAATATAAATAGGTACAACACACGCGTATATTATATTATAATCTTTAAAAAATTATCTTATTCATCTTATATAGTACACAAAAGGAAAAAAGGCTTAATATAGTGTGTAAAAAAAAGTTTTAAATAAATCATAATATGTGAGCTTATTTACTATACACCTATATATTATAATATTTACCCATCCGTATTGGACAAATGAAATAGGATAATCATTAGCCGTCACTCATGACTAATTAAAGATCCTTTTTACAGTCCCACCTAATTTTCAATTTATATACTTAAAAATAATAATATAGTTTTAAGTATTTATAACACCATATTTTTCCAAATATGTAATTTTTACTACTTTTTAGTTTTCATCATTGTAATTTTTTTTTCCATATAGGACATATTTTTAAGTTTATACTCGGAAGTCGGAAGCAATGATTTTTTACAAAATGTTGATGTAAGAAGTCCCGATATTAATTATCTGATGAAGTTTCGAATATGGACCTCGTCACTCTATAACACCACAAGTTCTAATTTTTGGAGCCAAAATTTCACGCGATTATGTAATCATTTTGTAACCAAATGTAATCACGATAACTTTTTTTGCAACTTACGAGGAAGTTCAGAATTCCAAATTTTAAATCTTTAGGCTGGTCCTACGTCACCCCAGCACCCGGTACACTTCAAAATGATTTATTTGATTAGACATATTCACAAGATTATGTAACCATTTTGTAACGAAATGTAAACCAAAATTCTAGATTCCTGACTTAACACAAATCCTGCAAAAATTGTTATAAGTTGGGTGGTCAACATCGTGCGACATCATTTAAACATAGGATAATACAGTTAATATTTTAAACTTACCTAAAAAGATTTCTTTTTCAAAATTACGAATTTGATAAGAACTGTTTTCCAGATGCTATTGAAAATAATTAATCACCGATTCTCATAAAAATAAAAAAAAAATAATTTTATTGTAGGTACACATAATTATAATTATGTAGTTACTAGTCCTTAATTATAATTTATAAACCTATTAGACCACATAAAAGTGTGTAATATACGTAGTTTGTTTAAGTTATTCAAACTACTTACAAGCAAATAAGGCACAACTAGAATACACAAGGTTTCGAATAATCGAAGTTCAAACAATAATAATAATAATTATAATAATATATAATATAATAATATTCAGTATTCACTCTACTATATCTATATTTATATACACCTAATCGTTATGGAAGAATAATGCGATTTTGTTGTACACGACAACATCTCTTAAATAAAATAATAATATTATATGTACAATTTTATAATCTATGTAATAGCTAGGTAGTGTTGTTTATATCTAAATACAAAAATAAATAAATAGTTTTTATTAGTTTCCTTTGGACGAGTAATACCGAACGATTACAGTTCCAATTGGAATGTACACACACGACACACAAATATAATAAAAATATAATATTATTCCTATAATAATAATTGTACCTAAATAAATTAGGGATAAAAAATTGATAATTCAAATTATTACTTATTTACATAAAAATGATTATTTTAGACCTTATAAATATCGATTCTTATAGTATAATATTGATCTTTTTTAAATAGATCGTCTCTGCGAACGTGCTTGTCACATAATTCTCGACGACGGTGATTTGTACGAAACCATGATCGTCCATCGATAATTATTCATCATTAGTATATTATACCAGGGATGGCCGTGGGCGATGCAGAAGATGGTCTCTCATGCCTGCACACCAAAACGTCTATATAGAGCGTACTGCAGAGTGCATTAGACCACGTCTTATACACACGAATTATTTGAGGAGACATGAACGATTTGAAATGAAGCGTGTCGGAATCATTCGAATTCAGTTTGATACTCGTACGTGTCAAACTGAAACCTCCTGTGTCAGTTGATGAAAGGTGGAAGTGGCGTGAACGGTGGCTCGACTTTTATCGCAGTCTCCTCTTCCCCGTCTTCGTCTATCTGCTGCTGCTGCTGCTGTTGCTGTTGCTGTTGATGCTGATGCTGATGCTGCTGGTGATCCTGGACTTCGTATCCCATGGTCCCGACGATGTCGCACTCGGCGTCCGGCTGCAGGAGTCCTGCCATGTCCTGGCTCATCACGTACGAGTCGACCACGTGCTTGTTGAGCTGATGCCCGTGATAGTCGCGGTCGGGCGGCGATTGGTCCAAAGGACCCATCATGTCCTGCCGGGCCAGACACTGCATGCTGGCCGAGAACAGGCCCGGGCTGTCTTGTGGCTGGACGGCGTACGGCGTGCCGCCGAAGTTGTTGTTGTTGTTGTTGTTGTTGCTGCCGCTGCCGTGGAACGCGTTCTGCGCGAACGGCGACGACCCGTTGCTGTTGAGCAGGTTCAGGTGTGCGAGGTCCCCGTAACCGGCGGCACCATAGCCCCAGGGCTCCGAGCCGCTGAGCGTGACCGGCGAACACGTGCCCAACGACGGCGACACGTTACCACCGAACGTCGTCAGAGTGGTGAACGACGTCGAGCTCACCGACGATCCCGGAGATCCGGACGGGAAAACTGTAACGTAATCGTAATATGACGATAAGATTACTGCAAACACTCCCGAGAACACCATAAGGTTGTGTTTGAGAGGGGTGGTTAAGAGGACGCCACACCCGCACGTGTTACCTTCGTTGTATAAAAACGAGTAATGAATTATATAATAGACAAATTGAGTTCAGTCTGACCAACTTTGTGTATTTATAACTTTAATTTAAGAGTGAATTGATCTGTAGTTAAACTTATTGATAAGATCATTATCTGTGTTTGTACGTACCTATTGGATTTTATACTATTTTAGTTTTTAATTTGGATTTATAAACTGCAATATTTTTTATAAGTCTACCTGTATAGCATAGGCGAAAATTGAGGGGGGCTAAGCCCCCCAAACTTAGACGTAGCCCCCCCAAAAACCTAGGATATAAAATTTAAAAATGCTATATTGCAATGGTCTGCTGACTTTAATACATTCAGCCCCCCCAAGTCAAAAGTTAAAATTGCGCCTATGCTGTATAGTTACAACTCGCTTAAAAATATAAATATTGTCAAAACCCAACGTACAAACATTAATAAATATTCTTACCTTTGAGAATATCAATAGATTAATTCACTTTAATAATATTAAAGGAAACAATATAAAATTTGTTTCGCTGAAGGCAAATTTGATATGTCTTACGTCTGTAAAATGGTAACAATGCATAGTAGGTGTAGCGTCTTCTATTGAGAGGAGGTTGAATCTTAAGGGAGTTAGCCAACTGCCAATAAACATTTATACATACTATAGCTCAGTGGCTTAAAGAATGATTTTTCAAAGATGTGCTGGGACTCACGATATAATAATTTAGTAGGTATCCAGTACTACTATCCAGGAGGTAAAATATAAATATGATATCAGGGCTTCAGACATTTATTAACATTTTAACGTTTTACGTTATCACTTGTTAGTTGTTTCTGATGTAAGTGCACAGGAAAAGTTGTAAATTTGAAATTCGTCACCATAGTACTCGCCATGACAAATTAAATACAATTATTTATAATTTGTCATGGTACTCGCTTCCTATCTATATAGTACCTGCTATTTTTGACAGGATAATCTTATGAATATCCGTTTATAAAAAAACCAGTCTCCGGACATTACATAAGACACTCAATAAGCAAAAAATAAGGAATATAAATAACAAATTTATTTTCAGATTATCGATCGGAACTTAGGAAAAAAAATAAATATTTTTAATCATTAGCTTATAGTTTATACGTAAATTATATTTTGAGCTAACGACAATATAATATAATTTGACATTTTGTATAGTACACTTGAGACTAAACCTTATGTATTTAGTTTTTTAAGCGAGAAAATGTGTATGTAGCATGTTTGTATATAGGATATTACCAGCTGTATTCTAGAATACACTTACCGGAATTGGTCAAGTAAACGGTTTTCCTGGGTGGCTCCCTCTTTCGCCACTTAGCCCTCCGGTTTTGGAACCATACTTGAACCCTAGACTCGCTAAGCTTAAGGTTCAAAGCCAATTCTTCTCTGGCGAACACGTCAGGGTATGGAGCTCTCTCGAACGCTCGTTCCAACTCTTCCAATTGATGAGACGTGAACGTTGTCCTGCACAAATAGTAAACGATAGTGATATTTTATTCTAATTATGTTATTCAATGTATTTTATGAGTAAACTGACCTCGTCTTTTTCTTCTTCGTACCGTTGTTGTCGGTGTTTTTCGATTTAGAACTAGATTTCTTTGGCGTCGGTTGATCAGCCGGTAGTCCTACAAACAAAACAAACGGTTTATTGACGACGTGGAAAAGCGAAAAAACGAAAACTTGTAAAAGAAACATTTGTATCTTGCAGCGGTATTCTTTCACAATAAACAAATTGGTCTTTTACCATTGAAAAATTGAATCAAACTTATAACTTTTAAATATTTCAAATTATTTTTTTTTTTGTTAATTAACAGGAAAAAGTATTTTTAGTAATTAAAAACTATCATTTTAATCTTAATTCTTTCTTCTTATATTCAACTATTTAACTTTTATACTTATATACAATTTAACAGTAAATTATGTGGTAGTAATCATTTTTTAAACGATTAGACCATTTTCTGTTCCAACCTGCAGCTGTTGAGCTACGCCTATCTACCTAATATATAAGTCAATATCTATAACCACAAGATAAAAATTGATCTTATTATTCCTATTTCCGGCGTACGTTGTTGTGTCGATACGAAATTATGTGATTTTGTGACTTCGCCCACCTTCACATTATAATATTATAGTTGGGAGCTGTTTAAAATATAATAATATACCTGAAGACTGTTGACCGGTGGTCGGCAACGGGTTCGAGTCCATTTCCAACTTGATGGCGTGTTTCTGGCCGTTGGCGTTGACGACGATGTCGGCCGGCTGCACCTGAACGGTGGACGTGACAGGCATCTGAAACATGTCCTGCGGATCGCCAATCTGTACCTGCCTGTCCTGCTGCTGCATTTGATCCTGGACGCCGTGATGGTGCCTATGCATGTCCATGTCCTGGAGCTGGTGGTGGTGATGGTGATGATGGTGCTGCAAGTCCATGTGGTCGGGCACGGGCAGCGCGTATCCCATCATGTCACCCGGCTGTTGGAACGCCAACAGCGGCTGGTGCTGGTGGTGCGCGGGCGGCGACCCTGGCTTGGTCTGGTGGTGGTATTCGTTGAACATCATAGACTCGTCGAACGCGCCCTCGTCCATGTTTGGAACGGGTGAAAACCCGTCGGCGGTTATTGTTGTTGGCGTATTCGTCGTATATAATTGCGGTTATCACAGGTTCACGTCCACACGCACACGCGCGCGTCGCAATAACGAGAGACGGGCGGCGGTGGTCCTCCGTGAGCGGCGGTGGTGGTGGAGGGACGGTTAATTTCTGTTGATTGTCTACAATTGAAGCGGCGGCGGTGACGACGACGGGCTGAATTATAGAGGACCTAATATTATTATATTAAATAAACTTCGTTTAAGGGCAATTTAAAAAAGCGAACCCGGTTTTAATAGTGGTCGGGCTCGCGCGACTTGGAGCATTCGCGTAGTCGCTGCTCCTCCGACGCGGGTGAGTGACTCGTTCGGTCTCTTCGGAGACGCAATCGGAAAAACGAAAACAGATAAATACGAATCGCCGGCGCGTCGCACGTACAAATTACGTTTGTTAATTATTATTATTATTATTATTATGATAAAATATTGTGTCCGCGCGGCGACGACTTATATTATTATTTTAAACGGCGGCGATGGGAACGCGTGTGGCCGCTCTGCGGTGTACGTCGTGCTCGGACCGTGTGAAGTTCAAAGTAAAAACGTACCGTGTGCCCGATGTAAGTTTTCGCGTTCGACGGGACGTGCGTGCATATATATGCGCGTGTACGTGGGCTGCGACCAATAGGGGCTTTTGGGAGTGGTGGCCCGTCGACCAATGCGACGCGCGTACACACAGCTAGGTATACGGCTCGCGGGGACCGAAGTGGTCCCTTCGTCTATTATAGTATCGCACACGCACACGCACAAACTCGCGCCCACACACACACACACACACACACACACACACACCCGCACGCGCACACATACAATATTATTATCATTATAATATTGTACCGACACGATATTAATAATATAGTGTCAATGAGGCTGACGGAAATTATCCCGTTCTTAAGATATTAACATGATCATAATATTATATACAACGACGCACCAAGTACGCGATAACACTGCGAAATAATAACAAACAATAATACAATTAACGCTGTTTTCGACGATTATACAGAGGACGTATAGGTACCATAATATAATAATATATTATCGTCTCCGTCCATCTAAAGTATATATATATTATAGTGTCGCAAACCCAACTAGGAATCGTGGCATGTAGTGTTCAAAATCGATCTTAGACAGTTGAATATTTTCACCGAATTCGAAGGGGAGGTTACTTTCGGGATAATGTCGTATCCATTCTGCAGTAAAATATTGTGAATTTAAGTAGTTAGAGCGTTTTACGTTTTATTTAGGTGTTATTATTAGAAATGGGTAAAACCTCAAAATATCGTCTTGAACCATTTTAATGGCGAACCTAACTTATCTATCTTATATCGAATCGAACGCAAACCGGGAAATTCAGTGTGATGTCAAACTCGAACCGAACTTTTTAATCGTACTTGAACAGAACATTTCGTTCAACATCAAACCAAATCTGTACCATATATTACTTATTATATTTCATTATTGAACTGAATCCAAACTAAACTTTTGAATTAAATGTCAAATAAAACTTTATAGCCTTATGTCAAACCTAATAATAACTAACAACTATATGCTAAGGAGTAGGACTAAGGACCGATTTTTTTTGGAGTTTGAATTAATTATAGAATTTTGAACATTTTGTTCGGTTTGGTTTGGTATTTTGAAGCTTGGTTTGACTTCCAAACTCGAACCGAACACCTAAAGTTCGGTTCGATTGTTATAGGCTTATAATAGCCAATTTTCGTTTTGTTGGGATCTTAATACCTACCTACTTAATTATATTTATTAATAATGAGTGACATTAGTCAATGAAATAATATATAAGTATTTTATAATATGTAAAAATTATCTGATCATAATATAAGTAGGTATTATACACTAAAATATTTTGCGTCTATTTTATATTTGGTGTAAAATAATTATTAATGGATTAATATTCTTAGTACTCACATAAAGTATATTAACTTATAAACTATACTCGTTCAAATTGCGATTTGGATGAATCCACATTTAAAGAAATAATCATCTATCTTACAATTTACAGTAAAACTAGAAAAGGTAGTTTTTATAGATATATATAACAAAAAGTTGTTATCAGTACAGGACACTCCACAAACGGTATAAAAATCTACTTACCCATCTAAACATATGGTCTTTAAACTAGTTTAAAGTTTATGTATATAGCCATATAGGTATCAACGGATAAGTTTCTACTTAGCAAAATATTATAATTCAAGTTATAATTTTAGTTATTTCCATAGTACCTATCGCTAAACAACCAATATCTAGATGGTTTCAAAATAATTAAATGTATATACTTACTATTACTTGTTTTTTTCGCAATTTAGAAGTAAAACTATCTATATTATATAATATACGAAATCATAATAATATGTGTTAGTACTTAAACATTTTACTTAGTACTTAAACAATTTTGTAAATCATTTTTCAGTTGGAAATTCACAAAAATATTTTATTTTCCTATACCTAGACATTTTAATAGAAGTTTCCTCACATATTTTTCTACCTTTGACAAAAAAAAGTTTACTGGAATGTCAAGCCATTTAATATTTTTGATTTTTATTAAGTTTGATTTTTATTATTAAATTTGATTATTTATACAAGGATTATTATTTTATAGGAGGACACAACTTGTCAACTGAGAATCGTTTTTCGTATGCTATGATTTATCATTGTATTCAAATACAACACATCCATTACAATGACATTATCGACAACTACTGTACAGCGGTACCTACTTGTCAACTTATTTTTAAAAATTTAATTGAGCCTATTAATTGTATTGGGAAATTTATGCAAGGAAATATATATAACTAGTCATCATAGTTGGAATTGAGGGAACGTAAAAAAATCGGTCGCATTTTAACATAAATATAAAATAATAATACAAATTTCAAATTCTGCACTTCGTAATAATAAAATAGGCACAAGTCAGAAGTTATGATGGAGAGTTGAATAGGCTGAGACCCCCGATATTTTTACTGGGAGATATTTATATAATCTAAAAATTCTCTATTTCTACAGGAGGAAATTTTATAATTGTTATATTATTGTATTATAATTTTGACTACATTTTTTTTATCATTTATTTGGTAGTTTGTCTAGGCAGTAGACATATATCATTCATTTCCTTGAACAGATGAGTTGCGCAGGGTAGAGTAACATCTCATAATGGTATATAATCTTGAGACATGTCACGGACATAATAAATTACATGTATACCTACCTACAGTTACAATTTATAACTATGTAGGTATACAAATTGTGTTTAAAGGTGTTTTATTTTCTTGAAAAGTTTTAACTTTTTGGAACTGTATTTTTACATAATTTTTAACCATTACTGCACAATAATGTGTTTGAAAAATGAAATTTTCATTTTCTATCGTTATCATTTATTCGTAAGTTATTTGTTTTTTGAAAGACCATACAATTTTAATTTCATATTTTAAAGCAGACTATTTACAACAGCATATATAATTAGGCTTAATAGTATTTAAAGTTGAGATGAGTGGCGCAGGGGACCAATAATTGGCTGGGTATTCCTAGTGTCATTAATTAACTGGTAGCAACTTATTAACTTTATTTACTCAAAATTTGATTTTATATATTGAAATAATATACAAAAATTCGGTTGCATAGTATTATGCAAAGAACAATGTATAATTGTTTTTTATGAATAAACAACCGTGATATATATTGTATAATATGTGTGTGAGATATATTCTCAAGAGACCTTTGTTGAGGAAACCTAATACTCCGATCGTCACTGTGAGTGTAGAGGGGGGGAGGAGTAGAGAGACGATCAGATAAATAATATAAGTATATTTATGACATCAGTATTGCTTCCGGAAGTCAAATATCCCGACTAAACGACGGGGTACCCAATTGCAAACGCTAACAAAAGTGCAGAACGTTTTCGCGGTTCCGTTTCTCGAAAATTACGTCAAAATCGCTATGTTTATCAAATTTGTTTAACCGATCGTGCTCCAGAAATTTTTTTTTTAAGAATTTCGTATATAACTGCATAGTGTGTCCCACCATGCAGCGACCCTCCACACACACACACACACGCGTTGCTCAGCCGTAACGACGTGCACCATATATTATAAACTGAGTAGCATATATAATACTATATACATCGTCTCATACATATAGACCTTTTAACACTGATGCGGAGGGTGATTAGCCTCGAAAATGCGGGACGATTATTACGGAAGCCCTTATTATTATTATTGTTATTTTATTTTTTCATCGTCATGCGCGTAGTATATATAATATATATTATGTACATAACATATTACATACGACGTGTTGCTGCACCGCGTGCAGTGCCTATATATGTATAATAATAATAATAATAATACGACCGACGAGATCGTCTCCGTGATAAACGTCTGTTCTCGCGTCGATTCCCATCACATAAGTGGTAAAAATACAATATAATATTGTTATTATTATGTATACATATTTCCGACGAAGAGTGTCCAAACGAGATTAATGTACAATACTACATAATATATGCTATACCCCTGCAGCGCTGCACACCGTTTTGGAAAAGCGGGTAATTTAACACGCAAAAGTCACGGCCCCTCTCATCACACGCCGCACACAACCGCGGTATACGGTATACGGTATACGCCTATTCGCGCGAGACCTGTGGTGGCGTCCGTCTCACCAATTGAGCGCATTATCCGAGTACGCAATCTTTTCGTGTATTGTACAACACTATA
The DNA here is from genome assembly GCA_949089665.1 of Macrosiphum euphorbiae. Lineage (NCBI taxonomy): Eukaryota > Metazoa > Arthropoda > Insecta > Hemiptera > Aphididae > Macrosiphum > Macrosiphum euphorbiae. The sequence continues at coordinate 35,885,448 of CARXXK010000001.1, forward strand.
GCTGCAGCTCGTACAATGTTGGCGTTTTTTATCGCTACAATAATACCTGTGTATTACAATAAAAGCGACTAAGCGTTTACAAAGCGATGCATTTTTTTATAATCGTTTCCCGAACACTCGAACGAGTATTTATCGAATTCGTCTAAGAGGACGGTACACGCAGATATTTGTTTTCTTAGCCGTCTCATATACAATAGTGCGTAACATAGCAAATTTATGATCAGCAGATCACGTTTATAGCTATCCGTTGGTTAAAAAATTTCAGCGAATCGACCAATTGTGAAACTTGATGGTAGGTAATAACATATTAATATATTAACATTGTGTTTCAATGTGGCCAACATGGGTTTTTTTTTACCAGAGTTCAATTTTCGAGTGAGAATTGGGCATTTTTAATTTACGTTGTATTATTATATACGCATAACTCGCTAAAAAATTGAACTATCGTAAAAAAAACCCACAGGAACACGGATAATGTTCTTACAATCAAGTTCCATAACAGGTCGATTCACTCAAATTTTTTGACTTACGGAGCTAAGCGTCATCCGCAGTGAGTAAATTCTCTATGTTACGCACTTTTAAGACGGAGACAACAAACTACTGTGAAGCGTCCTCTTGATTTCCGCAGCTAAAATAATATAGTAATCTTTTAGGTTATTTTAATTTTTTCTAAACGGCAATCCGTTTTTGTTTCGTATTCTGAACCGTATTTAATATCACTTTTTTAGTTCCTCCGAATAAACATATTAATTTATTTATTAAATTTAAAATAGTATTTAAAGTTTAGATTAATAGATATTATAGTAGTGTACGCGTGGGATATCCCTATATTATTACTCCACTCTCCTTCTCTAATCCACTTATCTTAATTCCCTACAGCAAATAATACCAAATTAAATCGGAAATATTTTCATTGACTATAATATAGTCATTGACGTTAATACCTATATAGCCTATATAGTATATGTACCTGTTAACACTTGCGCTTTTGACGATAACATGGGATAGATTAATGGATATTAATATAATTTAATAAAATAAACAATAAACCGATTGGACCGCTTCGGGTAGTGAGTTGACTTAATTGTTGACTTAATTGTTGTAATATTGTATTTATCTCACAAAACCCTATACGCTAAACCTAATGATTTACTAGTAGGAAGTTTCGTCATCATTCATTATAAATACGCACTCGCCGTTAGTATAATATTATACATTTATACCTATAATTATCAATATTATCATCGGAAAGAAACGGTAGCGAGTATGGATTGGAAATCATTTAATGTTTTTTTTTTTTTATATTTGAACCGCACTAGGCACTATGGTTATTGGCTTTCAATATTTACAACAGGAATATATACATTTACATTATGATAATATTAAACATAACAGCGTGAATCTTGCAGTAAAAAATGCGATGAGTGTATACAAGAAGATGGGAAAAAAAATGAAAAATAATTAGATAGAATTATTTAATTTACTTGTTATTAAGAATTTTAGAATTTTGTTGATGTTTTCTTGGACAGGACCCAATGTTTCGTATAGGTGTTCAGGTATATATTTTAAAGTTGATCTGGTAGCTGAATATGTTTGCGACAATAAAGTATGATGTGTTTGACTGTTAGAGCTTCCCCACAAGTTGAGCAATGTAATATTGTCGCACAAGCAATTGGTAAGTATAATATGTACATTTCTTAATTCAGAAGTAAATTTAGACTTTTTGTGTATATAATATATATTATAATAAGAGACACATATTCTCAATACATATTTTATATCCATACAATATTATTATAATATAATAATTTAATAACATATAAGAAATCGTTTTACTAAATATTACATCATTATGTGTTTAAACTTTTGAAAAAATACTAATAACAGTAATAACGTAGCACGTATATATGTATCACAATACTGGATCACGCCCGATATTTATGAGTTATGGTAATCCGATTTCAAACAGGTAGGTAGATATCTGATATATTATATTATAGGTACCTATAAATAAGCACATTATACACGTTTTGGACAACGACAAAATTTAGCGTATTGCCGATTAACCTTGTGCTCTAGCTGACTAGTGCATATTTAATGTATATAATACGTATGGTCATAATATGGATCATAATTTATTATTTATATTGCTAGTAATTTCACTTCAATTTCAAGTACAACTCAATCAGCAGACGTGAGTATTAGTTGGTTCGATATAATATTATTGTATATACTATACAATCCACTTAAATATAGATTATATGAGACAGAATATGGACGCTTTCTTCGTACAAAATATGTAGGTACCTACACCGTAATATGTCAGTGTACGAAATAATATAATATAATTATATATGAACGAAGTACGAACCATAAGCGTATATTTAGCAGATATGTATTTCGTGGACTAGGGCTAATAATTTTTGTCACAATTTCAACCCCATCTCTGCTATCTCTGCAAATTAATGTTTTTGTACATTATGAGCAATTTATTTGTACAGAACATAATAGTAAAAATGTAACTATAAACGAGAAGTTAATTTTTATATTATAGCCATAATCACAGACGACCAATAGGCCATTTTCTTAGGCCAAAAAATATTAATTAGGCCATTTTCTTAGGCCAAAAAATATTAATCTTTCTCTAAAAAGTAAAAATTGATAAAAACATGAACCAAATATTATATTGCTGCCCCCACATACCGTGGCTACGTTGCTATATACGGTTAGAACTTCTTTTACATTTATTTTGTTTACGTTTTAACTACAAAAATATTTAAATATTATTTTCATTAGAAATGTATAATTGTATTAGATAAAAATTAAAGTAATAAATTAAATTTGATATACTTAAATTAAATTTAGTTCTTTTTAAATTCGCACACTTTTTCAACATTTTTATCCCAGTGTTTTAGCTCTGGTCCACCTCTAGGTAAATGTATACGTCCTCACTTTAAAAAAGTGATAATGCTTTGAGCAGTAGCACATTTTATGGTAAAAAAACAAAACTGAAAACTGAAAACACAATATATTATATCAATATTAATAATAAAAAGTTAGATTAAATATTTAAACCTATATGCCACTAATATGTTAAATGTGTCCTACAGTAAATGTATAGTGCAATGACTGCAATGATTACAATATTACAGTAATAATAAAAGAAAGTTAATGATTAACTTTTACATTTACAGGATAAAAAGATGTATCGAATAACATAATTAAATACCAAAAAAATACCTTAATGTTGTATTTAAAACGCCCTTTGATACTTAAAATAAAAATGATTAATGCTATTATAATAGTGTTGAATATGCGGCACATATGTAAAAAATGTTTCAACATATATATTACTATTTATAATTTAACGTAAACGTTACAGGCATGGTAATGTGATACATTTCATTGCCCAGTCCTTGTATACTTCGCCAGGTATTTTTGGTAATTCATTAAAATACTATTTTGTGTGAGCAAGGTATAATATACGTATATATTTTTCTTATAGGTACTGAGTTATAAGTATATATAGGTGTAAAGCCATCAAATACAGGTTTTACAAAAATGACTATTTACGTTTGTGTCGCGAAATGTTTAAAAAAAAAATGTTTAACAATTATTTTCGACAAACAAGTATTAAGTTTAAATTATATTATTTAGAATACTACAATATATTAAATATACAGTGATAAACTCAGTTAGCGAATATTTCTCAAAAGCAGACCTTCCAAAATTATTGTGGACACTCATTAAATAAACGTGAACCGGCCCATCTGTATGAATGTCAAACAAAAATCTAATCGAGGACAATTATTATTCTGGATCTTTTGTCAGGTAGGCAAAGGGTGGTAAATATTTTATATCGTCATGAGAAATTATAATTAAACATTTTTAATTTCATAAGACATACCTATAATGTAAAAAATAAAGTGTTATTATATACCTATAATATTGTTATACATTAGTATACTTTCAGTAAAATAATATAGTTAAATATTTAAAAAGTTACTATAAAGTAAATAAAATAAAGAATCTATGTGAAATATTTTACCGGTATTGTACTATGATTATATTAAAAATTTTTTATGATAGTTTATGAGGATACTTTGGGATCTCTTCCAATTTTAAGTGTTTGTTTTTTTTTATATTGTGTGCTACCTAATTTCACTATTTTAAAAGAAATTTAAAATTTAAAAAAATTCCACTTGTCATTATAATTATCAACAATTTCCAAATAGTGATGATTGTAATTTGTAGTGCGTTGACAAACTGTCCTTTGACTACAATTTAGTGGGTACTATAGTCTACAGAGTACTGAGTAACTGTATGTATATATAATAATAATCAGGGTTAGGATTTTACAGTACTTAAAATTGCATAAATATGCACGATAATATATATAACCTTAAATACCGCTAAATATGTAATAAAAACAATAAAATATGCAAAAATAGGTAGGTATGATATTAAATAGGAGAACTTTTTAAAGTTAATAGTGAATTGTGTCAATAGTTGTACAATATATATTATGATATATCCTTGTCCACAGAGGCTCGACTACATAGGTATTTAGATCTCTGTATATTATGTTATATGTATAAGTTTTGTTATTATTAAAAATATATAAATTCCTAAGTATATTTCATATAGTACTAAATCATTATAAAACACATTTATAAGACTTTAAATCTCGGACGATTATATTTATTTATTACGAAAAAATGGTAGGAAGATCAATTAATCTAGGTATATAATGAATGTCCGCTAAAAAATATTTTTAAATGTTGGAGCCGGGGTAAGTCCCCCCCCCCTTCCTCCCGATGAATACGCCTCTGCACCAACTTACAATCGGCCGGCCCTGACGCTACACACTGCCGTTTGTAGTACTATACTTCGTCGAGTCAGAAGGATTTCACTGTAGGCGAATGTCAATCGTCCGTACTGTCGACGAACCTAATTGGAATTTCACGAATCGATCGCAATTATAGAATATCATAGTATATTCTATACATTAGCACGAGCCGGACACGATAATTGGACAACTGGGGCACCTACTTTATTCATCTCGTGCGGAATAGACAGAGAAGATAATGTTTAAATTAATATATTATCATCTCGGGAAAACTATCTACAACATGTCTTAATACGATCCGGGGTCACTGTCACTGTAACTATACTGCTCCGATCCCGGTGGATATAGTGTAGTGATGGCGGTGGAGGTAGTAGTGGTGTGGGTGGAGGTGTGAAGGGTGGTGCGGGTCGGTCGTAATATCACACGCACTCGAAATTACCATTGTAGTAGTAATACATGTACAGATATTACACGCGTATATATGCTATAATAATAATATTATACACATTATGGTGTGCTCGGGTCGCAGTCAGGTTTGCATCGGGTGCTGCTATGCGGGTGCGGGCTCGGCGTGGAAGGGCTCGTGCGAGCGGGCAAAGGGATTTCGGCACGCGACCCGGCGGCGGCGGCGGCGGCCCTCATGTCGAGCATATGGTTTCTCATGGTGGCCTCGTCGTCGCTCGTATAAACATATATTTATTGTATTATTTTTTCATCCCATATCGAGACGAACATATTACTATACATAATGATGACGATGATATTATTATATGAACCGTACATACTCCCGAGGTTTACGCTCTTGTGTAGTTATATAATGTTATGTGGAACGTTAACGTTTACGTACTATGATACGTGTAATTCCCACGGTGACGACCTGCCGCGGCCGTCGCCCGGATTCGTCGGTAGGTAGCTACCTAAACCGGGTATACTATATTATTGTTATTATTATATTACCGTCATGACGATGTAGAACATATTATTATTATTATATAATGAATAAATTACAATAATAAAAGCAAATAAATAATATACCTATTTTAAATTATATATTATTGTATTCTCGGGACAGATATTTCACCTCGACGTTTATCATGTATCGCACGGTGTCACATCCGAAGATCGGTGAACATGATGGGGTGGGAGATTACATTTTGTTAAGAATACAACTCTTCATACGGATCAGGTCTTCCAATCTACTTCGCACCACATTAATCAACTTTTTAGATTTTTTTCTTAACAACATATTATTTTGAATTTATTTAATGCTCATTCGACAGTTTTAAACTTGTATCATTAAATCTACAACTAAAATATAGTAAAAAAAAAAAAACCAGGCCAACTCTCTAGGGAGGATCCACCCATTGCCTCCCTCATATAACTGAAATCCTATAAATATATTGTATTATTATAAATATTTAATTTTGCTGAAGGACTGGAGCACGATTGAGTAGGAGAATTTTTGTATAATCTCAAATTCCCGAGAGTTATTATTGCGACGTGCTGTAAAATCAACGACCGTCCTATTTGGACCCCACAACTGCCTAGATACTTGTATCTTGTAATAACAATAAACAATTTAATAAAAATATACATATTATATTATTATGTACACAATATGTCGTTATATCTATAAACTATAACTGAGTAACTGACTACCTATACCTATATAAGTAAACAGAAAAGAGAAAAACTAAGATATATTTGAATTTTTTGGAACAAAATTGTAGATATTTACTTTGCAAACATCGGCATGCCAACGATAACCAATCGTAAAAACATGAGTCGATAATCTATATTAAAAAATGAGGATTGATAATAATTATCAATATTAATTATTAATCAACATAATATTATCTCCGACTCTTCGGAGTTCTTGCTGCAGTTGCCTTAATTGAAATGTTTACTCCGATGTTCAGACGTTGCATACTTTTAGATATTAAGTATATAATATAAGTATTTTATGTCTGCATGTATATAATAGTGATGTATATACTCATTCCCCATTGTCGACTGTTGAGTTTATAGTTTAATATATTAATTATAATATAACAATAACGGGCTGTGAGTCTACAAATTGGGAAATCGAGTTTTGTGCGCAATAATATGAGTAAATGCTTAAAGTACCTAACATAATATAAACTATAAAGTAATTGAATCAAATTTCTACGATGTACGTTGTTAAGATATTTGGGTATTGTTTATTGTACACAAATGCAATCATATGATTTTATTTCTAAAATCTGAAGACATTTAAATTTCATTATAATTGAATAAAATTGTGTTTTAATAATCAACGTATCCTTACGTTTGAACGAATAGAAGTCAGAAATGCACATAATAATTTACAATAGTCTTAAATCTTAAATATTTATATCAACATAGATAGGTACTATACATTTTTTTTTATTATATAAGTGTATAAGCAAATATCTACCTACATAAATTTATTATCTAATTATTATCAAAGTATTATTCATTTTAATTATTATTTGATAATTCATTAAGCAAAAGTAAGCATAATTTATGATATCGCGTGTGTGCGCCAACTATTATATTATATGATGAGTATTATGCAAAGTTAATTTATCGACTTAAATTATTAAATATCTTGTTTTACGTTTATTATTGTTGAATTTGTAAATTATAATATAAGCACAATATGTAGTACCCAAATGTGTATATAATATACATAATACATACATAACATATACATTATATACCTATATATTATTTAATGTTCACAATTTTCCTTGTATCTTGTAACTAAAAATAATTTGTAGTATATAATAAATTTCAATCATTATTCAAATTATCTATAATATGTACATGTTATATATAATACACGGGGTAAATATAGCTTGTAAAATTTGTTGCTTATAAAAAAAAATGGTAGGTACCTGTTTTAATATAAAAAAAAAAATATATATATAGGCTGAGTAAGTCAAGTAAAAATGAAACCACAAACATGTATGTTCCATTATTATCGAGTATGTGTCATTAAAATGTATTATATTACATACCATACCAATAATGCATAAAGAATAAGGATATAGACATGGCTAAAGTATTTAGCCATGGATATATATATATATATTGTAATTATTAAATTTCAAGGTTTCCAACTTTGTATTGATGTAAAAATCTTGAAATTATAATATAGTATAGGTATGTACATAATAGATATATAGGTACAGATTCCAAAATTTAATATTTAAAAAAAATGGAATATAATGTATTAATGTATGACATTAAAAAAAAATGTAAATATTTGAAACGTGGTTAGATGAGTTCTTGAATTCGTTTAATTTAAACTTCTTTCTGTTTTATTTTATTATGAAATATTTATTTTGTTTGGTTTATATTATAATAAAAAATATTGCACGTGGGTTAGTGTCTTTTGAAGGACACGGTGTTTATCTGGTTGACTTTTTTTGTACACAATTTTTCAGATGTCAATAAGTTAATTTTGGAAAAGAAAGATGGTTAAATTGTTTATCAATAAACAACTTGACAAGAATTTAGTACATAATATGTAGAATAATAACTGTTATATTATTATGCAAACAGTATAAATTGATAAAAGTATTCGCCACTTGTTTTCGTTAAAAAGGCATTTTTTTACGACTATATTATGACTGTGAACTGACGATATTAAGAAGATTCGTTAAGGATCAATTTTCTAGATCTACTTATACGTCTCACTTTCTGTCTTTTTAATAACGCAAGTAACAACATAACTATAGATATACATAATCTTATATAATTTTGATATACATTTGACTACCTATTTTAATTCCACTAATTTCGTTTAATGAGCTTATAGTTACATTGCATGTAGTATACTATATGGGTACTTAAAATTCTATATAGTAGACATAATCAGATTAGCATTTAAAACTGTTGAATTGCAGTAATTTCTTATTCATTTTTAAAAAAAACCTACATATTATTAATGGCTTAAATTTAAATTAAAGTTCTTTTTCTTTTAATTTAGTATTTATGGAGCATACAAATATTTGATACCGTTTTTACATTATATAGGTTCACCATATTTTGTGTGAAATCTTTCCACATATAATGTATCTGTATTCTGTAGGGTATGATTTAGTTTAGAAAAATTAATTAAAACCAAATGTCACATTCCATTATTAATCTGTTATTAATGATTGGAATTATGACTTCAATAAGTTTTTATTAATAAGCGTTGATAAATGAATTTTTTAGTAAGTAGTTTAATTACATTAAAAGTATTACAACTCACAATTATTCATAGTTTACTGTAAACGCTATACAAAATATGTGTAGGTAGGTAAGTATATGATTTAACTGAGCTAAGGTTGTTAATATTTATTGGAAATTATTAATTTTTGAGAAATATCTAGTACCTACCTAGATATTTAATAATATAATAATATAATAACCTATACATATCGAGGGTTTTGAACATTTTTGTCAAAATAATAATAATATATTGATTATTTTTACAATTATTTGGATACTTTTCAAACAGGTTATTCAAAAAAATATTCGAACACAATTATTTTTTTTTTTTTAATTATTCAGATAATAATTATTGTTTCTATATATTCTATATATTCTATATATTTGTTATTTAAAATTTAATTTTTTATTGGATTAATTGAATTTAAAAACTATTAAAAAAATTATATTTATAGATGATTCTATGAATAAAAAAGTATTTTAATAATGCCATTCTCTGCCTATATCAACATTTTAAATAACCTAAGTAGTTGAAGTAAATACAGGATGTGTCGTCCAATTACGAAATTAGTTGGAATAAATAATGTTGACAGTAACAAAGATGATTTGCATTCGGTTTAATAGTATAATATAATAGTGATACCTACATGTATATGCAACCTATTAGATTCTGAGTGAAACGATGAATGTATTGATTTTACAATGATGTGTGTTTTTTTATTTTTTTATTTTTTTATTTTTTTATTTTTTTATTTTTTTATTTTTTTTGTATCTGTGTACACGATAAGTAGTCGAAATAATGCTTCGATTTTCGACTTCAGTATCTTGTTCGATTGGAAAGTGAATATCGTTGGTGCATTGGGAGGTCAAAATTTAAATTTCCCAGTAGTTTTCACACGCGCCGGGAAAAACAACATAAAATTAAGGAAAAACGGGAATTTTTACGCAAAATTGATTTTCCAAAAAATCGATTTTGGTTATTGGTGTAACTTTAAAACAAATGAACGTATATACATGAAATTTTCACTGGTTGTTTATATTTGCATTTTCTATACACGATAACATTTTCAAAATATTTTGATTTATTTTGAACTGTTTAGGGACATTTTCATTTTTCGTTTTTTTTTAGTTTTTTTTCTAGAAATATCAATAAAATTTTATTTGTTGGTTGCGAAAGCTTGAAAATTTAATAGAAGGCTCCTAATATATTGTTTCAAAGGCAGATGAAAAATATTAAAAATCCTTAGTCACAATTTTTTTTTATAAGCATTTAAAGTTCAAAAATTGACAAAATATGGAAAAATCACGAAAATTAGCAAATTATTTTGAGTTAAGAATTCGTAAAAATTTTTCTTTTTAAATCTAAGATTTGAAAATCTAATACAAGATTACTCATAAGATTGTCTACCTTTATCAATAAAAAAATCTCTACCGGAAAGTCAAATTAAATTTTTATGAGCGTTTGAAATTCAAATTTTTACAACATTGGATATTCACTCGATTTCTCATGTGGCAATTTCCTTTTTTGTTGTAATTAAAAAACGAATTACTGTAAATACATGAAAATTTCACTGAATGTTTATATTAGCATTTCCTATACACCATACAATTTTGAAAATATTTTGACTCTTTTTGAGCCGTTTACGGACATTTTCAGTTTTCAATTTTTTTAGTTTTTTTTTTCTATAAATATCAATTAAGTTTTATCTGTTGGGCCAAAAAGTGTAAAAATTTAATACAAGGCTCCTGATATATTGTTACAATATCAGTTGAAAAATATTAAAAATACATAGGCACAATTTTTTTTTATAAGCATTTTAACATCGAATTTTGACAGAATTTTTCAAAATCTCGAAAATTATTAATCATCGTAATTAATAAATTATAAAATATGTTCAGTTTTTATAGCTAAGGATTGAAAATTTAAAACAAGATTCCACGTAAGTAGTTAATTCTCTTACCGAAAAATCTAAAAAATATACAATCACAGTTTATTTTTATAGTCATTTTATGTTCAAATTTGGACGAAATTACATATTAAAAAACCTAGTTATTTTGTTGTGATTATATAATATTATTCGTGGGTACCTACTTGAAACTTCTAAAGTGTACTATTATATATATATGATAGTATCAGGGTTTGTTGTTGGTGTATAACGTGTTATAAGTACCTAATGGATATTGTGATATGATTAATTTGGAATTTATTTTAGGTCAATTTTTTTTTAATACCATAGATATGTATATAATATGTCTTATACATAGACTGACATACCGTCTGCGCTCAGAATCGTTTTTCTTATACAATGATATTATATCGTTGAATTCAAATTTAATATCATCCATTATACAGTGACCCACTTGTAACCTACTGTACAGCAGAGCGACACCCACTTGCCCACCTTTTGTATTTATACAGTTAATATTGGTACCAAACTTTTGCAAAAAAAACCCTTTCATCATACAATTTTGAATACCCACCCGTGAGTAATAAATTATTCTTAAATGCTACTTTATAAATCATAAATGAATAAATAATGTGCATGATTATAAATTATAATATTATATTATTGATGTTATACATTTCTTCCAGTTCTCCTTCAAGCTATTCAAAATATTTAAAACACGGCTAGGCATCTTGTTATAGGCTTAGTTATGAACACGTAAATAGTTTTGTATTTATTAGAATGTATAATATATTCTGAAAGTATTTTTTTATATAAATATAATATTATAGTGGACAGTTGCGCTAACTCATAAATATTAATTTAATTTCTAGGTTTACATAATATTATATTATAATAATATGTTGATTTAGGCTTATAATTAAATAATAATGATGCGATTAATTGCCGCCACTCGAGTAATAGATACCAAAGTTTAAAATCAAAATTCAAAAACATATTTCAGGTTAAATATCAAAATATCAATTTTGTCAAGGATATGTCCATTACTATGTTCTATTGTAACCACAAACTATAACAGTAATTATTAATTACGAACATAACCGATATGTGATGATTATTTTGTTTCTATGATGAAACTGTTATACAATGTACCTATCATTTAAATATTTGGAATTTAATAAAAATATAGTGTTTTACATATTCTATCCGACGGATATCTACTTGAGCATCAAAGAATTACGTTACGTGAGCTGTAAACGATGCAATTAAATGAAATCAATCATTTAAATTCCTAACTAAATTCAAACAAAAAATACACATACAATTCGGCGACCAAGGACGGTTAATAATCAATACACGGATATTCGGTTAAAAAGATTTAAGTCCGTCTAAATTCCGTCTCAACGCCTTGTAACCTTATTGACATACTTACTAATATATTATTATGATTTTTCACTTGCAACATAATAGGGGGAAAACGTAAAGGTATTATTATATACCTACCTAGTACCTACGCCTAATTCGCCTAATTCGTCTAAATATTGCGAGCGTAAATTTTAACTAATTGGGCTTATACATACGTAAATACATATATATATATTTTTTTTTTTACAGCGTTATTTATGGTCATTAAAATAACAATAAAAATGTTAAATGTGCCGCATAATAACACTATTAAGTAATAACGTTTCTCGATATAAAGATAAAACCGTACGCTCAGTAGGTATATACTATAATATTATATTATGATCGTATAACATTACATCACATCATAATGTATATTGTATTTTATATCGTACAATTTGTGACACTCAAGTAGTCAAGTCGAAAAAAGCACGCACGCACAAATGAAAACGACCGATTTCAATTCTTCGTGAGTTAACGTGACGACTGTAGATTTAACGGTTCCGTTCCTTAGACGAACAAAAAAAAAGTGCATTATTTTTCCTCTAAAAAAAATAATAATAATAATAATAATAACAAAACAAAAAAAATAAAAAAAAAATACCCGCACAGTATCGCATCACCAGCGTGTATACGACGGGGTCGCCGGCGCATTTTTCAATTGAAATCAATTAAGTTTAATTAAAGCCAATAAAAATTCTCCGGTCCGTTCCCTGTGGGATGTCTGCATCTCAACACCGACACATTATATATACTGTCACATGCGGTTCTTTTCCTTTCCATTTTTTATTTTTAAATATTTTTCCATCAATGTCGTGTACCTACGTATGCACAATGGTTACACATGTATATTATATAATATATATATATATACATGACTCAAACCATGTATTGTCATATTTGGCTTGTATCGTACCGATATATTTTGACGTCATCAAATATAAACACTCGAAATAATATTGTATTAAATTCAGCGGTTATTCGAGATTACGATTATTTCAATTTTTACAGCACTTGAAGCTCTATCAATGATTGTCTACTATATTCAACTTGATATATTTTTTTTTTGGTAAATTTGACAGATGAATAGATTGAATTTATACGATATATAATATGTTTTTACCTATAACTTAATTTTAAATTTATATAAAAACTGTGTTACTCTAGTCTTATTATAAAAACTGTGAACCGTTAGACATACAGTGCATTATTGTTTATTACCGTTTAGCCGTAAATTTATATTTATTAAGTACCTATTTTAATTATTGTATTGCACGCATATATATATCATTGAATTGATAACTTGAAAAACCCAGATGTATGTAGTATTTTATTAAAATTTTTCAAGAAATTTTTAAACTACATATACATTAGGTTACTTAACTATTTAGTATTTACAATCAATTATTACTATTGGTGCGTCCTAAATATATTTATATTGTAGGTATAGAACTATATAAAATGTTGAAACATTGTTTATGCACACGTTTGCATTATAATTTATTATAAATATTTTACTCCAATTATAAATTTAATCATTTGTTAATAGTAAATCGATCCAATGTAGGTATTATATTATATTTATACAGGAATGCCGCCCGAATACTATTGTACCACTATTTGTAACACAACGATTTTAAGGAGTTCGTATAGGCAATTTTGCTACAAGAACATTACTAACATTTTGTTAGTTTAATAACATAATGCTTATGGACACTTATGGTTTCACGTAAGTATTATTTGTGTATAGTATTAAGTATATCATATTGTATTGCTATATATGATATTCAAATTCTAATAATAACACCAATTATTGTATTATATACTATGCGATAACATCCTCAAAAAACGTGAAAATGAAAAAATATATTCAAAATAAACTCTAAGATTCGTATGAAACATTAGTGTGCTGTTTATTTAGTTTTAATGTTTGGATAAATTCAAAAACCTTATCTATTGTAAACCATTTTGATATTGTATAAATATATAAAATAAAAAACTAAACAAAAATTGTATTTAATTTAAATTTCCATATTTCAGTATTTTAAGTCATTTCAATTTAAAATGATTACCTCTACTATAATAAATTGTTGTGTGTAAAATATCATGCGAACTGTATACATTTAAATCTTATTAATTTTAAAGATGCGTTCGATATATTGTACTTTGGCTAATGACACAAAAATGCATAGTCATATTGATTATTATTACATTTGTTTTTTATATTATTAAAAATTCGAAATCATACAACTCCCCCCCCCCCCGCCCTAATATAGTTATTCCCGACACGATATATTTTTGATTGTATCCAATTGGAACACTGCACATCAAAATGGAATACAATATATATCTGTCTCTAACTAGACTGTATCTAACAACAACAGAGCCTTCATATTTTTTTTGTGGTTTGGCATTGTCTTGCGAAAAGAGTCTCGATGATGATTTTTAACTAACTGACGTTCGTCCAGGTGAGTTGTTTGTGTATCTTGGAAATTAAATTTCTGATATATAAATACATATTATAATGACATCAAGGTACAATGTCAGTCATCACCGTTTAACTACACGAAATCAGTGTTTGATCGGAATGGAGTACAAATAAAATAATGTGATTATTAGCCTATTTTGGATTAACTGCATTGATCCAAAATAGTTTCATTTACCCATGCTTCTTACACATTATTAGCATGATATTAGTATGTGATTATTGCTTTCATTACAATGTTTTTATACTTCCATTTATTATGATTTATGACAAACAAGAATACGATAGTCGTTTATAATAATTTGATGTTTCTTATAATAAAAAAAAGAAAATCGATATTGTTAAATGATAATGATAATAAATTACATTTTATGTATAGGTGTAATATGGTGTAATACCTGGTGTATATATATATATATATATTCATTTACATATTATATCTTCATAGACAGAATATACACACAAAAATGGGATTTAAGAAAAAAACAAGCTAATATGAAAATATAAAATGTATATATATATATATGTCTACATAATATGTATATTGTATATACACACATTATAATACGAAATATATAATATACATACATATATATATTTATATTATATATATATCAATTATTATAAATGTACAATTCATTAGGAATAAATAATTTTCATTAATTTTACAAAACAGATACGAACAAAAAAAAAACTTACAAAAATACTGAGTTGGTATACATGAAAATGATATACATTTGGCCTACATGTACGATAACATTAATAATTATTGTTCGAAATAAAACCGCATGTATACAATAAAAAATTCCTCTAAAGTTATATTATATTATAAAATAAAATAATGGAATGTTACTATTTTAAATATAATGAGAAAATACATAAAGATAATTCATTTTATAAATCACAGTCAAAATTATTGCAGGAATGACGTATATAAGTATTTGTTTATTAATAAATTGAGATACATATTATTATATATGGATATAAAAGTTAAAATTTGTTATGAAAAGATAATATATATAAATATATATTTCCAATTGAAAAGTGTACATTTAAAACGTTGTTCTTATTTATAATACTGTAAACGCGTAGTAGTTAAAATTGTCATGTATTAGAACATTTTACTATTTACTATAATGTCATGTTTATTATTGTGTATGGCACAAGAAATAGATATTAATAAAATTTAAATTGTTCCTATTGCTATTTGGCAAGTATTCAAATAATATATATGAAAAACTTCATCGTCATCGTATGGAATTAAAAATAACAATAATATTACTTTAGTACAAATATTACTACGTGTTTTAAATAATAATATTAATAATAATAATACAAATAATAATTATAATAATAATAATAAGAATTATAAGAAAAAAAAAAAATAAGAAAAAAACATTTTGGCTATCTAAATAATACTTACGTTTCTAATTTGTTTAATTCAATTTAAGTATTATAGGCCTAAAGTTCTTAAAAAAATTAAGTAACACGAATAAATTACCTAGTTTTATTTTAAACTTTATTTTGCTTTCGTATATACATACATGATATATTATTAATATGATATATTAATAATTAAAGTCCGGTGTCAAGGTAATCTTTAGGAACACCTATAACACGCATATTAAAACGAATACAACATAAAAACTAAACATTTTTATAACAACAAAATAATAATAATAATAATAATATAATATATATATTTTATAATACACAAAAAACGTGACTAAATAATATTACATCAATATCGTTTCGCAACATTAGTATAGCTGCAGTGTGTTCATTTCTATCACAGGCCTCAGGACGGAATAGTACACGAGAATTATATTATATAAATATAGATCAAATATTTTTATAAACCTATCAATGTATTGATATATACGTAATATGCTATATATATATATTTATATTTGTGTGTTATAATTATTCGTTTAAAAAAATCTAAATCTTATTGTAACGTAGAAAAATATTAAATAATGTACAAGGCGAATATAAACTTAAAAATTATAAAAAAAAGTTACACGTAAAAAAAAAACAATACTTTTGAATATTTTGATTCGTAAAGCGATTATTATTACATTAATATTCTTTAATGAGGTTAACTTATTAATCATCACATTAGAAACGATTTCTCCGGGTGGAGAAAAAGATTGGCCGAGTCGTCGTAATAAAGCACGCGTGTCTATAGTGTGTAGTGTGTAAGTACACGCACACACACACACACACGATCATCGCCTTTATATACGTATAATAAAAATAATAATACAACTATTATTATTATTATTATTGTTGTTGTTATTATAATAATAACAATAATAATATTATTTTCCGTGCAGTCTAAACGGATGTATAGTTACAACAACGCGGATGAGGAATGCGTTCTGTTTTTTTTTTTTCGTTCGTTTTCGGCACGTTTCCGGGCTGCCGTAGGAGATATAGGTCAGAGGTCAATGGTGGTGGTGGTGGTGGTGGTGGTTTTGGACGTTGGTATTGGTATGATAATTGGTGGTAAATGGTGGTAGCATCGATGGTGAGTGTAGTGGTGGCGATGGTAATGACGGTGACTCAGTGGTGATACTCGGCTGCGGTCCGGGCTATCTGGACGTGGACCTCCTGCCACCTCCGCCACCGCCGCTGCCGCCTTTGACTGATTGCGTGACGGACGACAGCGATTGCGCCGGTTTGGCGGGCGTGGTGTGCGTGTGCTGGTGCTTGGCGAGGTGAGCCTTTTGCCGGAAGCTCTTGCCGCACACGGTGCACATGAACGGCTTTTCGCCGGTGTGGGTGCGTATGTGCACGTTCACCGAGTACTTGTCCTTGAAGCCTTTGCTGCATATGTGACAATGGTGCAGCGACCGTTCTTTCTTGGCCGGTGGGTGCCCTGCTGGCTGGTCGTCACCCGACGCCGAAGCAGGTCCGCCGCCGCCGCCACCCACACCGCCACCGGAACCGGCGATAGACGTCCCGGTGCCGCCGCCGGCCGACTGTTTCGTCTTGCCGTTGGCGTGGTGTGATCGACGGTTGTACTTCTTAGCCGGTCGGACGGGTGGTGACGATGAAGACGACGTGGACACCTGTTCCAGTTCCCGGTGGTCCAGCACCACCGTTGCCGGGATTTGCGATATGTTCGCCACCTACACAAACGGAATATAATAACACATTATTATTATTATTGTCATCATCATAAAATAATAGATAAAAAAAAAGCAAATAATAGATAATCATATAAAAATTATTTGTTGAAATAATTTATGTAAAATAAAATGTTTATATTTAAATATTATAATATATATTGGTGTTAATGCCAAATCCATAAGTTTTCACCGAATATCTATAAAAAAATTAAAAATTACAGTTATAAAGGTATATGCATTTATACAACATAATAAAACATATTGCATAGGCATTCGAATCAATTAACATCAATATACTATGTCTAATTGATGAAAATAGATAGATAGTATGCAAAATAAACTTTCCTATTGATAATATCTTGAATTCAATTTGTAACTCAATTATTTTGAACTCTAAATGAAATTGATTCATCAAAATGTGAAATCATTAAATTCACATCCCTGGTGGTAACAACAATAAACAGCGGTCTGAGTATGTATAAATTACCTGCTCAAAGGGTGTGCGTGGGGTTTGACCGTGTGGGTGACCCTGCGAGGTATAAATATAATTTGTTTGAGTTTTAATGATTTAAGAGGTATACAATTTTTCGATTCCTGAGTAATCGGTAGACAGAATTACAGCAACGATAATATATTTTTTATATAATCGCTATTTACAATTCGCATTAAGACAATGTAGGTACACCAATGAATTAAAGTGTTAAATTTTAGATGACATTTGAGTGGCTTTAACGTCGTATAATATCATCACTCTTCTCGAGTGTACCGCCGATTATTTGTATTATGTATTATGCTTAATTATAACCTACTATTGTACATAGATCACAATACCTATAGTATTGTTTTCATGTGGCACTTAAGTTTTACTTTTAATTTCAATTTATAATATGCAACATTAGAATATTTTTATCTCTATCTGCATATTGAAAAAAAAAAAATGCGAAAAATGATATTGGCATAAATAAATATTGTACACTTATTTTAATTGTTGACGAAGTTATTTTCTATCTGTTAATAATAGCTATTTGCAACCAATTGTGGCGTTTGATTAAAATCAACATTATAATTTTCGAGCTATAATTTTACGAATATTTTAGGAATAATTATAACGAAGGATTAATGTACCTACAGCGATTAAATCTCCATAAGGCGGCTCTATATAGGTAAGTAGTGTTACTGTTACATGTAGTATGTACACACATTATAAATATACACGAACATAATATTATAAGTACTATAATATTTTAAGACCAGCTCACCGCAGGATCATTTATGATTTCGCAAAACGTTTAATGCCAACTGGTTTAAAACAATATTATGTCAGTTCTATACGCACGGTATAACAACACTGCACCTCGTGGCTCGTACCTAACTATTATATTATACTAATATAATAATTATTATGTAATAAATATGATTAATATTTGTTTAGTATATATATAGATGACGGGGATCGGCAGCTTCTACGGTGCAGAATTATTCGATTAACGCAGGGGTTAAAGATCTTCTTGCAAATAAACTGGACTCGCGTATTTGCACAAATACCTACAATTTTATAGCTTTTTTTTTTTTTACTTAATCAGTGTTAACAGATCGTTTGAAATACGAAAAGATGTTTGGAAAGTAGTTTATACATTTTGAAAATGCATACGAATGATTTATTTATTTATAAGAAAAAAACTATCGATTTAAGAAAGTACCTGCATAGAGATAGAGATCTGCAGGCGAAAGGATATTTTAGTCACCCGTGTGGTGTTAAACTCTCGTAAAAAAAAATGTCTACAATGAAAAGTGTCCGTCTGGTAATATATTTGATTTCGGCGACGAGTCCAAAGTCATGTGCGTACATTATATTGTTATGTTATGCAGGATGTTGTGTGATCGAGAGGAGATTTTATATGGGGCGGACAAAAAAATGCATAATATTTACCTCAGCGGCGATGAAGGACACGAACCCTTGACTAGTGGGGCAGTACTGCTGGAACGACTGAGACATGTCGCTGTCCAGGCCATCGATGTATTGGAAGTCAAAGTCTGGCAAGAGGAGATCATCGACGTTCTGCGCGGAGGCCCCGTCACCGGCCACCAGCAGCGACATCGAAGGCATATCGTCGTCGATCATGACGATCGTGTTGCCGTTGATGCCGTTGCTGCAGTTGCTGTTCGTCGCCAGCACGTCTTGCATATCCACGGTGGACGTCGACGGGTACGACGAGACATCTTGCATCGACTGCGGTCCCGGCGACGAGTTTTGGCTGTCCGATGCGGTCGACACCGATGGCTTGGCGTCCTTGTCGCCGTACCTGAGCACATGGAGCATAGTTAAGTCACCGTTTCTATAGGCGTACACGCGACTTCTTAATAATCACTATTTATTATATTTATATATAACCAGAAGCAACCAGAAACACCTCAAAACTACTTACCACGAATAGAGAAACAAATACCGAACGGTGTTTATAGATTTATAATTTACTGTCAGTCTATAACACGTGCATAATATATGCAACTAAAATACACTTTAGTGTAGTGCAGTGCCTGCATGATTAACACTTTAGGTTTAGACTTCTAGAGCATTGTTTTAAGGGTTGTAAAGTAAATATGTAATAGCTTCAAAATGCGTTTCATGAATACAGAATAGTATACAGTTTAAATTAAACTTTTTTTAGTTAATTTTTCTTCGAACATATTTATTTATTATCATTTTGTTTTTAATTTTACGGATTTCTTGTATTTAAATTAATTTTTTAACCTTTAAAAGTTTAAACACATTTTGCATTTGCACACCGTTAATGAATTTAAATATATATTTTCGTGATGAGACTACGACAAATCACGTCTGAAAACTTTTTGTAACAATCGTTGACACATTTTAGATTGGCTGCATCGCGCATTAGTATAGTGAAACTCAATAAAAGAACCAGATGCAATTATATATTTTAGCTCATATCCAGAGCCGTGTCAAGCAATTCAGCGCCCCGGGGCAATTTGCGCCCCTTCCTTACAATTTGGGCCGTAGGTATATTATATAGGCATATTAAGTGCAAATAAAGGCACCCCCTTACTTTTACAAAACTATGGCGCCCGGGGCGATTGCCTCCTTTGTCCCCCCCTTTAACACGGCTCTGCTCATATCCTAAGTGTTTGAAAAAGCTTTAATGTGATGCGTGATGTTTCATTATGTTATGCAATTGTAAAGTTTCAATTGCAATTGTAAAGTTAGTCACTTTCTAGTGTTTTGTTGCCTTAAAATAATAATATGCATAATACATATAAATATGAAATATATTATGTGTGGTTTTTACCTCTGGTGGTGGTTATGATTGGTTTTGCCCAGCAACGCGTTCCGAAGAAGCTCATCGCCCGTATACTCGACAGATTCCTGTTTGATGTACTCCTGCAGCGGTTCCTGTTTGATGTACTCCGTCAACGGTTCCTGTTTGATGTACTCCCCCAAAGGTTCCGATTTGATGTACCTTCCAGAGCCCACCGGGTCCGTGGATTCGGCGCCGTTCATGGACAACAGCGACTCGTCGAAGTTGCTCACCGCGTTGGAGTCCTGGTGGTGTTCGGTTAGCGCGGGCATGCACCACAGTGGTTCGCCGACGCCGCCATCCGAGTTGTTGACCACCTCCACCGTGTAGATGGCACCGTCCGTGTTTAACGTCCGCCATTGGTCTACTATGTCCGACTTGTCGTTGAACGAGCTGGGCGTGCAGTCCAAGTCGAAGCCGTGGTCGCCACTAATGATCGTCTCGAAGCTGTTGTTGTTGTTGTTGTTGCTGTTGTTATTGTTGTTGTTGGCGAACGTGAATTCGTTGTTGTTCCTCTCTGTACTCAGACAAACACGATATTTCCAAATAAGTTCGATTTACAAGCACATTTTATATGCACACGATTATTTATATTCATACATAAGCAGATATAATTTACTATAATATATTTCAAGTAATACCAAACGTACATTATAACATAATATTACACTTTGATAGAACTCACTGTGCAACTGTACAATAACAAATAATGGCACGTGCCAGTTATATTAAAAATAGGTATAGAGAGTGTATCACGGAGATATGTCGTGTTATGCCATGTTATTTAGATGTAAAATCGAAAGGTCTTCGTGTTAATATTTATTATTAATATTATAATAACAACGGTAATAATAGTGCTCCTCACCTGACAGGGACGGGTCGTTCAGCAGGTGATCCACCGAAGTGTTGATCCGATGCGATCCGTCGTGAAGGGTCTCCAGATGGAGCCCAAGCTCCATTAGTCGGAGGCTGTCTCGGTTACCCGTGTCCGGGCCGTTGTCTCCCGAATACAGTGCAGTCTTTAGGTAGTCGGTGGACGCAACGTCCATAATATTGTGAAATCGAATTTCGGTCCAAACGGTATTCCACCTGCAGGTCGTGCACCCAAATCACATTTTCAACGGGGAAGCACGCGTGTCCGAACCGACGTGCGAACGACTGTCGTAAGTAATCGCGGAACGAGACGGCGACAATTCAATCTGCAAAACAGACACATAATAAAAAAATTATTATTGTAAAATCATAAATCAACGATCGGATCGGTCGGCCACCGCAGATACATCCGGTATCCGCGGCGGTGTATACAATAGTAATACGAAATGAGTGGTAGATTAAACGGCAGCGTATAACGAACGTGGGTTTTGCAAGGAAGACTAATATATAAGTGAATATAATATAACTGTATAATTATGATACAAGTCGAACGTTTGATTTAACGAAATAGCTTTCCACGCAATCAAGGAGAAACATCCATCAAGTCTAATTTGAGTTTAAGGTTAGGTCTATTTTTCTTCTTGTAAACATAAACATTTTTTATAATATACCAGTATATAATATTACGGTTGTACACTTATTATAATAATATTATGTGTTACTGGGTTATAAAGCGTCTGTAGTAGTCGCTGTATATTATATACCTACGTATCATATTAAGCGCATATATGGTTGAATTTGTAGGTTAAATGTGTCTTGACGTTATGCGTGTTCGAGACGTAAAACAAAAATAGAACGCGTATTAATTAATGCAATAACGAGTAACGTCATAAACGAAAATGAGCGAAGATATAATATAATATACGTATATTGAGAATTAATGAACCATTATAGGTTCTACAAAATTTGAATGTTTAGGTAAAAACTTATTTGGTACTAGGAGTACCTATACGAATCGTATAATATTTCGTCAAATCTTACATTATAGTAGATCTGGAATACGATAGTAATTTTCGAATAAACAGTTAGGTACATCATCACATGTTGCAAACCGGACGTCATGCGAAATAAAAAGCATATTATAGGTAGGTAGTGTGATTTTTGGGAAAGTCTGTAAAGAAGCTTAAGTACCTACGTTTGTTTTGAACCCCATTAATGAATTATTATTAGGTATATGCTTGATTAACCATATCTATGCACGCTAAAGTATTTTTTTTTTTTAAAGAAGTACTCCAATTAAAAATAAATCATGTTTATTATATATATATTATCATAAACCGGTAATTGTATAAAAGTTTAAATATATATATATATGTATTCATACTATCGTACATATTATCATGCACAATACATAATTATATACAGAACAGTTGTAGTAAAAAATAAGCATAGACCAGCTACGGCGGCTGCTTACATAGGGAGGCCGAAGGCCCGCATAATTTAGGAGAAATTAATACAGTATTATTAATGCATGTACCTATAATGTAGAGGAGGTCAGGAGATATTTATACGTCATAATGTTTCATCGATATATTGAAAGAATTGATTATTTATATTTTTACACAAATAATATTATTAAGTACACAATATAATATATTATATTTAGACATTTAGTACCTACCTATCAGAATTATATAATTTTAAACGCGCTTATATTATAAATTCCACTTACACAACGTTATGGGATAGTGCGGTATATATAATATTGGTATAATTTTAGTGGTGTCGAGTGGGCAGTGAAAAACAAAATGTAAATTTCAAGGAGTTAACTACGCATCCGGATGTCATACACCCGTCAGCAGTGTTCCATAAAATTATTTTACTTTTCTTATTTCTTAATAGCGGTCGGTACAATATAATTGTATTTTATATGCACAATGTATTAAATTTATGTGATGTCATGACGTCATACAACCATAAGTTTGTTAAAACATTATTAGGTAGAAAACTAATTACTGGTCGGCGGCACTCGCGACCCATACGCAGCCATATAGTATAGGTTGTTCACGTACAACAGTAATATGGTACGTAGGTATGGCCCGAAGCTCATCATCATAACCAAAGGTGAAACGCTTCGTCCGCAAAGCCGGCCGCCCGGTAAAGGACCCGACGGAAATTATAGTGGAATTTCCGGGTATCCAATTTTTTTTTATTTTCAGACAAGTCGTTAAATAATTTATCCGACACGATATTATTTTAAGATTATTAGCGGTGAAATTTAATCGACCAACAATTTATTCAAAAGGTTTAAAAAAAATAAATATTATACCGTATGTTTTGGTGAAAAAAAAATTAACTTGAAACAAAATAATATAAATACTGATAAAATAAAGAGAGAATAAAATAATAATGAACGAGACACCGCAGTGCATATTATATTCCGTCCGCACGTCTTTCGGTTGCACAACAGCATATTTTCTGCTACCGGTTCACACACTCACGCTCATGAACTCTTATAATAGGTACATATAGGTGCTATAGGACTTACAAACCCCATATTCGTCGATACGTCGATCATAAGACGTATAGGACATATAGGTAGGTACACACTACATTATATATAATAACTCTGAAGTTTAATTTTTGTGTATAAAGGTAAAGTTTAGACGGCCGGACGGTTACATATAGGCAGGTCTATACAGATTGTTCTATACCATCTCTTTATAAATTGTTAAACTTTAATTCGATACTTCGATAGGTAACAGAAAACAAAAGCCGTTTGAACGCGTATAGTAGGTGTATATGCACTATATTTCATCATCGTCAGACTGTAACATAGGCGAAGAGCCGGGGGGTTTAGTCCCCCCAAAATAATTTATTTGAAGTTAAAGCGCACCTAAAAATTAAAAATTAATCAATATCCTTCTTTAGTACAGATTACATATTATGATTGTGTATGGATAATTTTTTATTATACCTATTCATTTGTTATATGTGAAAACTATGTGATATTAATTTATTTTAAGATAACATACTGCGATTAACGACCAATACCCAATGTCACAAATCACAATATACAATATCAAATAACATTATATTTTAATTGTGCATTTGTGATTTGTACCTATTGCATCAGTATCATTCTATCAATAAATTATAAAATTATATAAGGGAAATTTGGGTGAGACGTAAAATGGGACAATTCCATTATGTCCACAATTGTATTTTGTATAGTACAATATTACTTTTCTAGTAATTATAATCTCAAGTTTTCCTTATTAAATATTCTTTATACCCTATTTTAAAGTTTTAAACACATTTAACAAAAAGTGCAATAGATTAATAACATTAACTTAAATTTGTAATTGTATTTCATTATTTTCTCTTTTTATGTCCATAGCTATTATAAATATTATCATAACGAGAAACTTCCACTTATTACTACATTCGATATAGACAATATGTTTGTGTTACATAGGTACATGTAACAGTTAGTTTGATAGGGGTGCATGGATCTGTGTGCTACCAAATATTTGAGCCCCTCTCAATATTTTATAGGATCCTCCACCTATGGACCGTAACAATAATACTTAATAGTAATAATATAATATTACCCATACCTCTGTGCAATCTATACGACCTATATGGGGTAGGTAGTAATAGCGTACAGCAGGACTAGGTATATATAATAATATTATAATAGTTGCAGTATATAGGTACGTTTTTAAAAGCTCAGTATCCTGCATTCATCTTATGGCTAGGTAGCCCATATAATATTATAATTCATAATAATATGTATTACTCTGCAGTGCAGTGGTCTACAGGTAACTGCAGCAGCAGATAAGTCATTTTTATTTATTTCGATAGGATTCTTATATGTCGAAACGTATCCAGTACATAACGAGTACACACACACACACGCACACACACACACACACACACACACACAAACACACACATGGAAACATTTATTATACACGCACACCACCGATACACGAATCGCCCGGGGCCGTAGTAACCTACTTACGGGCGTCGGCTTTTTAACACACGCGCACATAATATCATGTATATGGGTATGAGCACCGGCGCGCACATAATATAACAATATTATAATATTTTCTCGATTCGGACTTGCTATTATAATAATATTATAATTTATTGTCGGGTGTATATTATTATAATATTATGGGGTACCTAGTGTGGTTGTTCGGGCGCGGGCCACGACGACGACGACGACGACGACGAAGGGCAACTGTTAATCGGTTTTTGAATAGTACCTATAATAGGTTTTTGTCTTCGTCCCTCGCCGGTGTCTGCTGCAGACTTCAGTGTGAACAAAATCGTGAATTCGACGTTATGTCCCTCTTTCCCCTCACCCCCCCCCCCCCCCGAGCACTCGTTATCACGTATCGTGGTATGCGTACGACGCGTATCTACTGCACATCATACGAAGAGTGACGACAGAGCTGCGGTGACCGTGCACTATACCTATACAATGTAATAATATGTCGGGGAAACACGGCATTTCAATGCTAAATCGCGGAGTGTACCTATATACACACTTATATGCGTGTGTGAGATGTATTATATATATAAATCTTATATCTTATATATGTGTATGATGGAAATCATTGGGAAGCTGAGAAAGTTTCGGCGCACGAAGTCGGGACAATATGTGTGTCACGAACATGGACGGGCGGCGGCGCATGAGGGTAGGATATCTGCGAGGGTTCCATAATGAGTCGTATATTGTATACGAAGGTATTATATTATTATATATACGGATTTATGTAACATTACAAAAAAAAAAAAACGGCATTATGTCACTGCTATTAATATCACACTCTCTAAATTGAATAGTTTCTGAATTCTAATATTATACCTAAGTCAATAGTCTCAAAGACAGTCAATCACAATGTAAATGTGGTACGGCTACTATCGTTATAATATATTTGCGGCGGTCGTGTGACAAATCGTTCACATATGAATGAAAAAGTGTTCATGAACTTTAATGGTCATAACCAGGGCTCGGAAGTTCTAGCAAATGCATATTTTTATTGGTTCGTCCTAGAACATCCAAAGTAAGATACAAATATTGTGAACTTCTCTGATGTCATACACGAAATTTTATTTTGCTATTTTTTGCATATTTACGGTTTTTACTGCTATTTTGCTAATTTTAGGTTTTTAGTGCTATTTTTGGGTATATTTTCACATAAATACATATTATAGAAGGTATTTTGCTAATTTGGAGTTCGAATTCGTCGTATTTACGTAAGATACGGCGCTATCGCCGTACGTAAAGACCTATGATTTTATTTTAGTTGTCTGCGTTTTGCCGTCATTTGTGTGTTGTGCGTTTGATCGTGAACTATCGTATTTATCGTGTTTAAAAATGCCTAAAGTTAAACAAAATTTGTCAAATCGGCTCCAAACCTATGTTAATTTATATGGTCCTAAAATTTTTTCAATTGATAAAAGTGTATTATTTTGTAAAATGTGTGAAGTCAAAGTTAATTCTGACAAAAAGTTTAACGTATCACAACATATAAAAAGTGACAAACATATCAAAGGCCTTGCCCGATATGAAAATCAAATAAATCGACAACAACAGCAGTTATTGACAGCGACAAGTAATATTAGTAAAAAATCGTCATTTAATAAAGATTTGTGTGAGGCTTTTATTTCTGCTAAAATTCCTTCAAACAAGTTAGAAAACCCAAAATTTAAAACATTTTTGGAAGGTTATACAAAAAATGATATTCCGAGTGAATCCAAGTTGAGAAAAGGATATGTGGATGATATTTACAATGAGACCATGGATAAAATTAGGAAAATAATTTCTGACAAAAAAATTTGGGTCAGTATCGACGAGACCACTGATTATGTACAGGGTCGTTACATTGCAAATGTAATAGTAGGCACTCTTGAGGAAAATAATGCAGGCAATATGTTTTTACTTAATTCGGAGGAACTAGAAAAAGCTAACCACTAAATGAAATTTTATTTTGCATATTTTCCAATTTTTAGTGCTATTTATAGCGCTTATATTAATGTTTTTATGTGCATATTTAAGCGCTAAAAATTAATTTTTTTAGTGCTATAACTTCCGAGCCCTGGTCATAACAATACTGTCATAATATGAACGTAAAAAAGAGTAGATACTCACGAATTGAATTAACCTTAAATCGTCTAAAATTAAAACCAAACATTATGACTTTTATACTTATAACCAAATACAATAAAAGCTTTCATGCTATTTTTTCCATTTGGTACTTGAGTCTATAAGAATTATTGCAACATTTTAGTTAAAATATCGATTTACAGATTTTAGGTTCAATGAGTAAGGTATAATTTTAATTTAGTCCAACATTTGTTTAGTATTTAGTCCATATTAACCAATATTAGTCGTACAATTTATACTGGCTACAGTCTTACATATTTTAATTATATTTGTTACAAACATCCATTACATATGAACAGATACCTAACTTTTCTAATTTGAATGATTTGTTTTTTTTTTTTATTAAGCAACGTTTTTCACCGAGTTGGCGAAGTGGTTTTGTTGGTGTATGTACCTATCTATATATAAATACAGTTAGGTTTTTGTTTTAAATGTTTTCATCTTCATGTGGATTCCTTTGTATTTTTAATTCGTAATAAAAACCTCTCTGATGAATCATGATTTCATAATTTTCGTTATAATGCTCATAGTTTCTGACAATTTTCTCTTATTTCTCAACCCTTCTTTGATGAGTAATGTTTTATTTGATTACGGTGGTCTAAACAGGGGATTACAAAAAGGAACTAGACATAAATGTATATTGGGCATTAATTACATGTACAACATTTATTAGATCTAATCATAATGAGGTTATAAGAAAAATTAAAGCATCTTTAAACCCAAATATCATATTATTTATTTGTATATAATAGCATTTAGTTAAAAAGTCCTAATAAGTTCACAATCGACTATTCAAGTATGATTTACGACTTTAAATTGTAATAATATTATTGATTATAATTCTCGGCATGACTTACATATTATAAAATTTATGGGCAGGTAATGAATATTATACATTATAATAAGCGGCCTAATACTCGTATTATTGGAGTAAACAATTGTAAAAAAAAGTAAATAATTGCATAATGTTCATTATTGTATATAATGGTGTCGGTGTCTGACAAGTTTTACTTGAACTGCCGATAAGAATCATCGCAATATCTTTGTTTCGTGGGAAATGATTCAGCGGCCGTTCGAAATTAAACCACTGCGGTGAACCTAGATGGGTTAGAAAAAAAAAAGCGACAACAAAACAATTGCAGTTTATATAAAAAACTAGTTTGGTGTGTTTCTATACAGTCCACTTGCAGTAAAAAGCTAATATATATATATATATTCCCGATAAGGCGTGACAGAAATATAGTTATTAAATATTCGCAACTATGATATTAATTTTCCCAACAGTTTTTTTTTCTTACCACTGCCAGAGTGAATAATACCCTCCAAAATATTGTAGATGATATTAATTGTACTGAGCACAAATCACGAACGCTAGACAATAATATTGGCAAAAACAATTGAACGGAAACCGGAGAGAAATTAAATGTAAAAAAAAAAAAAAAATCGCAAATAATAATACTCGTTAAGCCATCATCAAATACTCATCTACAAACTTCTGCATGTTTCGGTAGTGTATATAATTATAATTTTGGCTCTCGGTTAAATCGGTAATTTTTCTTTTTTAAATATAATAAATAAATAATGGCACGGTCGGGCGACTTTACCCGGTGTACCTGCTATACATATATACGTACGGTTTTCGAGAAACCTATGTCCGAAACGATCACGAACAATACGATATATAGCTTTCTAGAAAATTATTATGACGAGAGACACCACCACGGCTGCTGCGGCAGTTTAATGATACACGAGCAAAAGGGAGATCGTTATTAGATATTATACGCATATATGCATTCCTACACCTAACCTCTCTAACCACTAACCAGTAACCGATAAGCATTTTTAATGCGCCGTCGCCGGAACACAATAATAATAATAATAATATTATACTTATACACTGAAATGTTATGAATGCATCTAATTACCGATTCATGTTATAACATATTATTAATATTATTATACGAGACAGCCGCATCGAGGCTGTCAGAGGCCTAAATTAGTATAACACGAAAATAATAATTAATTTGTTATCAGAAAGTTATAATAATTACTATACCTACCTACGTCCATCGTGTTATTATTATTATTATAATTGTTTGAGGGCTTTCGATGATGCCACCCGATCACGTGTGAACGGGGTAAATATATTATATTATATTATTAATTATTAATAATTTATTATGATTCGTTATTCGATTTCATACGAGCTGTAGTGCGCAAAATTGTTAGAGACAATGATGACATCTCACCAATTAATGTATAAAAATTATACATTTGCACGTAGGTATGTAATGAACACATTGATCAGAATTTCACTTATGTTTAATTTAATATCCAAAATCTAGAAAAATGTGTATAGGTACCTAAGTTTATTTTTATCGATTTTAATTACATCGCCACATCGGCTACTGCGCTACCTATAGGCCATTAGTTTGCAATTTTGCATTATATTTATTTGCATAGTACACTGTACCTACATATTGTTATGCTTATATTAGGTTATATAATTCAATTAGTAATTACCTTTAAGAAGTTAATGATGTTGATACTCAATTGGAGGTCAAGTTGTAATGATTCTCTTAATAGATGCATATAAGTTTAAGATGTTGTATAAAATAATAATCTAAAATTATTAAAAATATTTTGTTTGTATAAGACTCTCTTTAAGCTATAGGTTAACCTAATCTACGGGTAATTATTGTTCAACAGTTATAATTTACATCAACTTCTACGTTCAAATCTTATGTGTTTTTCTCTATTTTGCACGTTTGTACGATAACATTAATTCTGCGAGATGAAATTCTGATCAACCTATAAAACAATAATAATATTAATGTGTTCTTTGACACGTTTAATATCTTACACGTGGACAGAGTGTTATTGCTGCAGGGAAGGTACTGAATAATCGTTTTACCTATGTACCTATATAGGTACTGTTATTATAGGACTGTTGCGCTGCACCGATCGGTTTCGAAAACCGTTGTCATATTATACGTTTGCTGCCGTGCAGGACATAATATTATTACTATATTGTTGCAAAAATCGTGTCTGTGAGAAAAATTGTAAAAATTCGTTTGCGCAAATATCGGAAAGCAGCTTGGACGTTTTGTTTTATATAAACACCGAGCGTTCGTGATCTTTCGGCGAGACGGTGGTCGGCGGCGAGGCGCTGCAATATAATTTCACTCCGCGGCAACTGCTGCTGCAGCAGCAGCACTCCCCGGATTCCGCGTGCGCTTTTTTTTTTCCCTCTTGAATAAAAAATACATAATAATAAATGCGATATATATTAATATGACGTGTACACGGCGGTGGTGTGTTCGCGTGCGTAGTAGGAGTACATAAAAAAAAAAAATAAATAAATAAAACCGCTAGCAATTAGGATACCGATGAATGAGTAATGTCGCTTATTTTCTCTTTCATCACACGCACACACACGACACACTCGCAAACGTTTGCGAGTGGAGCACACAGCATATAATGTATGAAGAAAAAAAACGCGCAAGGTTGCCAACGCATGCGATATTTTAGCATTTACACACACATACGCACAAGTGTGTATGTATTTAAGTATTAATATTTCAACCGAAAGCGGCGGCGGCGGCGAACCTGTTTTTTTTATTTTATAGCCTCGGGTCGCACTTTGCTCTATATATCCAACACACTAAAAATGTAATAATAAATAAATAACCAAACGAATAAAATATATATATTATTATTATATCGGTCGTGTATGTGTATACGGTTCAGAAGCGGTCGTCCAGCGATATAATATCGCCGCGTATATAATATATTATCTGTCGGTACCTCCGAATATTCTAATAACAGTGGCAAACGCGTAGTACCTTCAGACTGTACATATTTATGTTATGTATAGGTTCGCGTTATGTACATAATAAACTCAGAACTCTATACTTATACTAATATAATATATATATATATATAACTTACAACTATATCCATTATAATATTATTATAGCGCGGATACCGGTGGGCGCAATTGTTGTGCCACGAATGCAATCGTAAAAAAATAATAACATAATGATATTATTACAGTGCTCGGTATATGGGTATACCCTACAGATATTCGAAAATGTTGTCGTTGATCAAACAATATGTGCTATGCGAATATATATATTATTAATGATTGCCTCTGATTTGAACGCTAACATAATATACCTACATAATAATATATAATATATACCACTGTACAACGCCGTATTATAATAATAATAATTAATAACATAATAATATAATATAAAACGACGATTCATTATTGTGTAAAACGCCGTTCCTATATATTATATTATTTGATGCATTCCGTTCAAGCTTTCCAATCCATTTGCACGATAATAGTATGATTCCCAAAGCTCCATCAACATGGCACTCCGCCACCAGACTTACTCAAACACCGATAAAACTGCAGAACCGTTGATTGTTGTTTATAAAAAAATTCCAACTTAAACTACTAACATCGATACCAATCATAAAAATCCAAGCTCACCGGCCCACCTTCGACTGGTATCCAAAACTCTTCCGGACGATCTTGCAGCTGTAGGCGTTTGAAACGGAACTGATTTAAGGACTTTCTGTGGTCCATAGTTAACCACTCAAATCGTTCCTGCAGGTATATTGATAGCTATACTATTCCCGCTCAAGATCACATTATTATTATTATGGTGTAATGATTTTTGCCATATACTATGAGCTTTTTTGAGGTAATCCAGGTATCGGGAGTACCTCTCACGACAAATTTTATATCAAGGAGACTTGACGCCGCGGTATGGGTTAAGATATTAGGTACATGGAATATTTTTCTTGAAGAAATCAAATATGCACCGTTTAACAATAACAATATAACACTATAGGTATACATTTACTGTCGTGGGTGTCATAAAATACTACAATAATGTAATTATTATCATTATATTCTCGTTGATCACGAGTTTCATATTATATATACCGCGTCGATAACCTATGAAACATAATAATATTATTTTATATTTATCATGTTTATCTTTGATGGATGATGATCCTGTATATATTATACTATATTTGAATTATCATCGTCGTATAATTAGCCTTATAATTTCGACAAGTTCGATTGTTTTCTCATGTATGTATTGTTTTGTGCAGACGTGCAGTTGCAATTAAGTTATTCTTCAGAAATCGTATCACACGCGCTTATAAAATATGTACACACGCACGTAACGCGTATTGTTTGATAACGGATCGTAAACGTTTACTTCCTTAATGACTTTAATATAATTAACAAGTTAGGTTATGTATAATACAATAATAATAATAATATTGTGCTATAATGTTATTTTCACATTTTGATTTCATAATTTTTTCACTAAAATACCAGACATTTAAAAACACGAGTATACGCTAATAAAAATAATCATTTCCTCATAATATAATAATAGTACAATACAATAAATATTATGTGTATAACATGTGCGCTCCAGTACTAGGTATATATTGTATAATATATGGGTCCCATTATCGATTTGACAATCAGTGGGTGAAAATAATTTTATTGTAATTCATCCTATATCGTTTTACACACAATGTGACGGTCGCGTCCTCCTTCCGCTGCCATCGCACTCACAGAGTGGTAAACAAGTCATTATTATCGCAGTTCACCGTATGTATATATACTTTATATGTAATATGTATATACTAGGTATTGTGTCTTTATGTCTTTATAGCAAATTGGCACCGGTAAAAAAAAAAAATAGTTATAATGATTTAATCTAAAAAGAAAAATTGAACTCTAGTTTTGTTGGGCGGCAAAACTAATAAACGAGAGAAAATAAATAATAAATTGCGTTCATTGTGCCGAGAATATAATATATGTCGTCTCAATACGAAATGACCGGCGTATATTCGTCATTAATAGATTGAGGTTAAGGCGTCTTGAAACGAATGTATTTTTTTCCTACTCGTGTTCGCATATAAATATAATATATTATGTTTATAGCGCTTGTCGTAGTAGAGCCTCAGCTTCGCAATGATTTACTGATTTTTTTTTTTAGATGGACAACGCGTTCGGTAGTTAGTAAACACACATTTTGGAACGCCGAGCCAACCAGGAACCCGACTACGACAACAAATACCAAATTTATCGTCGGTGTCGATCTATCCGGTTTATGATCCATTATAAAATAAAATATCCAACGGTTATTCTATCGATTTTGTTATTTATGAAACAGGATCGAATTTTTACGCCCCGGTTTTCGCTAATCCAACATGTAGTATGGGTTAGGTACTCAACACTTAATTTAATCAGGACAAGGATTAGATACACAAACAAATCTAGTGGGTAATATTTCAAAACAGTATTTATAACATTACGTTGATGTATACGATTTAGTTTTCTAGATCTAATATTAAATTACGGTATTTTAATTTCTATGTTAGGTTCAAATATTATGAATTAAAATAAAATAACCAGCTGAAGAATTCATAGTATTTGGCAGTGCAGTCGGTTAGCAAGATCAAATACATTTTTGTTATTAAATTTTACTTCCGAAAGAAATTCAGTAACATCCTAGAAAAACATTATATTATTATAAATACAATAATAAAATTAACATGACTCATGGGTAAACCTATTTTATTTGAATGATTAGTGCCCCGTTTAGACTTCAAATAATCGGTGTCCGGCATGTGTACACTCCTTCGTGTACCGGAATTGCCTATACAACACGCCTGCCAAAACCCTTGAGATTGTAGTATCGAAAAGGATTATAGAATGGATTATTAACTTAATGAAAAATAAACTTAAACTTAATCGGTTAAACACTTTGTCGCCCATCGATGATTACTTCACTGGTTTAACTCCTCTAGCTCAGGCAGATATATTATACACAACCACAAGCGTGACCTAATTTCTAGTGGTAGGTACATTTCTATTATTATTAATTTTATTTTTTTTTTTTAACAAGAAGTCGCTGACATTGTCCTCAGTACTCACGAAATTTTCTCGTTATTCATTTGGCCTCATGTCTAGTACTAACAAGTGACAACAACATTCAACAGTTTCAATGAAAGAAAAAACTAACAATTTTCATTGTGCACTATTATTGTATGTCTTTCTCTGTTAGCCTTCAATAATGTTTAATTCGTCAAACTCATAAAATTGTGATTGAAAGGCAGGAGTATTCAATAAAACATTTTTTTTCTAGTTTTCCAAGTAATTTATATTTTATCGTTTGTTTCAAACACCTAAATCTACTGTTAAATGATTATTTTTATTTTAGAATTTATTATGTTAACATAGTTTTAATTGTATTCTTAAATTATTATACAATTATTTGATTGAATATTACTGTAAAACTCTATTATGTATAGTTGATACTAAACATTTTAAAACCTGATTCTTCAATTCTTCAATCATTTCTTGTACATTAATAATTATTGTTTAAGTATTTCCATTATATAATTATGCATATGCATTATGTATAGATTTGTAATACAATAAACCGTAAGCAACGTTGTAAAATATTTCGAAGGGATTTTACTAATAAATTGTTCTTGGTATGGAAATATATTTGAATTTCAAAACATATATAATATTATACAGACACAATGAATAATTGTTAATAGAATATCTTATTAAATCGCGTCTTAAATTTTCAAACAAACTATAATTTTAATATTATTATTAATGAAGCAATCTAATTATTTAAGCATCCCCGAGTGTTCACAGCTTAAGCCATTATATTTTTAATAAAATAAAATAAACACTAATAAAAATATTATAATTTGTGTACCCAAAAATACGAATAATTACTTATTTAAAAGGACGTTTGCACTCAATCAATTTCAATAAATCTCATCAATTGGAAAGCGTTTTAAAAGTCGTAATTATACACGTATTAGGTAGGTAGTATGCGTATATCTATATAAAGTGTTGTTACGAAATGAGAAGAATTTACGAAAACATCAGTCATCTCTTTCAACCATGCATATAGTTTCACGCAGGAAATAATTAGCTGTGCTTATTCAGTATATTCTCTCATCAAAAACCTAAATAGTAATTAAGGAACCGTTACGAGTAGTATTTATAATTTGTTTTTTTCTTCGAAAATTTTATTTTAGTATAAATTAATAAGAATATATATTGTGAGATGGTAAATCTACGACCTTAATCGTTATATGATAATTAGCCGTCCGCGTATTTAAATAATAAACTTGTCACTTCTAGGCGAGATTTTTTAACATTTTGGATGATTCTTGGAATTAATCCAATATCGGTCGTAAAACAAAAACAAAATAAATTGGGTTCTCACATCGTACCAACAGCATTCTACGTTATATAGAACCGGCGGGATTCAAGTAGCTACTATAGCTATGTATTATATAGGAACAACGGTTTTGAAATCTAATAAGTAATAACAAATATACGCCACGGTGTGTCACATTTAATCGTAATATTCATACGGGCCACTATACAACCATATTATTATCATAATATTATTATAACATTATTCGTTTCGGCAACAGACATTTTGCCCAGCCGAAAACCGGTCATACGTATCAAGTGGTACACGGCCCGGGCACCGCAAGCATAAACACAATGTATGTCCATAGATAGTACCAAAAAATTAACATATAATAGAAATCCGCATAGCATTATTAATAATATTATTGTATTTAGGTGTAGGGGTATGGTGTGCCTATGTATATAATATTTTATAAGAATCAGACGGCCGTATAAAAAAATTAATAAATAAACCGCTATGCCCTCTGCATTTTAAATTCCCGTGTGGATTTTCACGGAGAAAACGCATGACGACGCTTCGGGTAATTTAAAAAAAATATATATATTTATTATACTAATTGCTTTTTGAAGCTAATTTACATGTCGATGCGGTGCGGTATATTAAATTATTATTTATCATTATATTAACACTATTATTTTTTAGATGTACAGTTTGATATTATAATTAACACGATGTTTGTCGTGACAAACTCTTTTTCTGTCCGAATAAATATAAATGCCGCGGCTATATAATATATTATATATTGTATTATAAATTTATTGCCGCGACCCGCAGGCAAATAATAAGGCGGTCGACGGTTTTGCGAATTTTCTTACACATCATTATTTTTTAATAATTTTTTTGACGATAATTGGACTAGAACGTGTATATAATATTGTTATCGATTTACGTACTTGGTACATCGTGCACCGACTTGGGCCGTCTGAATTATGCGCGTCGATATCCATTAAACCACGTCTGAAAGAATAAAATAAATAAATAAATGTACGGTCGCGCAACATAATATTATAGGTATAGGTCTCGTGTCAGAAGAAAATTATTTGTCTCTTTCTCTCTTTTAACAGGTGTATAATATTATACAGTGAAATATCGAATAACAGAAATGAAGTTTATTGCACTTTACGCGAGGAATCCGGACCTGACGAAAATGACCTACAATCCAAACGCTCGTTTATATCGGCTATAATATTATTATTATGTTTTTTAATAGCACGTTCTGCTACACCTGGAACCCGGAGTCACGATGATGCGTCCCCTGTATCGTTTGGCCGATCATCATCGTCACTCAACATCTCGCAATGTGTACCGATATATATATGCCACTGCACAAGAATAGTAAATACTAATAATACACACTGTTCCGAGAATTAAAAAAAAATATATATAACACCGCTATAATAATATTATACGGTTATAAAAAGTGGTGAGAAAATCACAAAACAGGTTTCGAGTAATTAAGAAATCAGGTAAGTATACGTCATACAGCTAATGTATAATATAGGTGGTGAGCGGTCGGTACGTGCGTTATGGGATTTCTGACCGAACGGGCACGTAAAGCGTGATATTATATTATATTATTATTATTATAATATATCGTTATTAGTTTATTACCTACCTACGATGACTATTACCGTTGTATATCGGAGAAGCATAAAATATTATTATTAATAATAATAATAATACGGTCTAATTGACGGTATTATAATTTATAATATTGTATAGAAAACGGAATTGGGTGAATTATATTACGTACCCATATGTTACCCATTACGTACACCAAGGCAGGCCGATTATACAGCACTGGCGCACTGCCGATCGAAATTTCGGCAGGAAGATTCTCTGTTATTATAAATTAAAATACATAATGTGTATATGGGCATGAACAGAGTTGTCTCGGTTATACGAGGCCCCGATAGCCTGACGTATTTCGGGGGTCAGCCCTTAAATATTTAAATGGTGATGTATAGCGCTCGGAAGTTTTATTGCTAAGTAAGCATGAAATTACTTTCACTAAACTACGAAAAACTTATTAAAAGTTTATAGAGCATATTTTTGCATGTTTAGTGATTTTTTAATTTTAAAGGCATATTTCTTAATTTTACTATTTTTTAGAGCATATTTGATGATTAATGAAAATTGATAATACAATTTGAAAATGTTTAAATAAAAAAAAAATATATATTTATTTTGAGAGTTTTCATTAGGTATTATTGTACCATGATTCTCAAATCTCAAGCTGACATAAAATGTCCAGTTCTTATTAATAAATATTGACCCACTTCACTTACTATTTATTTATTTATTTTATTTTATATTATACATTATTTATACCTGGAAATTATGTTTAGCTTAGTAAAATATACTTCTGTTGTTATGTATAGTTTAGTAAAATACTAAAGCTTATGAAAATGTTGCGATAAAAAAAATAAGTGCATAAGTACATGAATATTTAGTACTTTTTAAGAGCATTAAGGTCCTAGACTGATGTATAATATATATTGTGTTTGGAATGTATAAGTAGATTGCATGTAATCATTAAAATATTTTAGAATTAAACGAACACATACCGAAACATCATATTCTATTGATAAATTAGTTTTATATCTAATAAATTACAACTTACAATACTATTTTGTTATACAGGTTATACAGAGTGTTACAAAGTCTTTTGCAACAAATGTAATATATGTATATATTAATATAACTTACGTAAATATAACATTATAATATGTTTTGAGCATAGCTAAATAATTTCATTTTAATAAGACGCCCACCCAAATGACGTGTTGTTTCCTTTCAAACGTATAACGTAGAATATTTGCGTTCAGCAGAACCAATTTTGTGTTGTTAGCTTTAATGATTGTAGGAACTGATTTATGATCAAACTTAAAGGTAAGAACAACGCTATGTATGTAAGAGTGTACCATGGTTTCTTAAGGATATTTTATTTAAGTGAGTTTTAACTTATGTGTACCTACAGAGTATTATTAAATTGTAATGTTTTATTTAAACATGATTCGCAATAAAATTACATTTCTTTGGGCGCAGTTAAATATAATGTATGAGTAAAATTTTTTTAAGCATTTATTTAAAATAATTTGTAAGAATAACATATTAAATACGAAAAACTAAAATAAAAGGTGTTATTTGAAACTATATGTGTAGAAGTTTGTATTTAAATCATGTCGATTAATAAAAGAAAAAACAACATAATATCGTGCAGTTGAATCGTAAATAGTGACGTATTTTAATAAAGCATAATATACATTTAGTTGTAAGCTCACATAATATAAATATAAATATTAAATATACAGGGTTACTCAAAATGATTCATTTGTTGCTTGGTACATGGTCTCCTAGGTCACCCGATCTTACGCCATGTGACCTACTTCTTTTGGGGATAATATGTGTTGATACTGTGTATAGGTAGTATGTACCAACATATTACCAGAAACCCGAGAGGACAAAAAACTTGAAGGAGTTAATATTACAACGGAATACGGATGTCGGATACTCTGGAACAAATAGAATGGGTTAAATTTTGCTATTTATAAGATGTTGATTGTGTGACCAAAGGGAAGTCAAACAACACATTTATGAGTACCGTAAACTATTTTTTTTTTTATTTAATGTATTAATAATTATCACTTTAAACCTAAAAGCTTAAAATAATATTTATAAATAAATTACATTATAATCATTTAAACCAGATGAATATTTTTGAAAAACCCTGTGTAATATATTATTATAATATTAATATGAGTATTGGTTGTATGTTATTATACGTAGGAACCGCAGATATTCAGAACAGAGTTTTCGGAATTCGGAATCATATTAATTTAAAGAAACACACATAAATATAATATATAAAATATAATTTAAATGCGCGATAAAATATAGTATATTATTGGCGACCAGACTATAATCTGCGGAAGAGGCATGCCCGACGAATGGCGGCGGCGGTCACAAAAATATTTCAGTTTTAAAATGTCGTTTATTAGCTGTTTAAAAAAGTCCTAAACCTAATAAACGAGTATAATAACGGATATTTTGTGGATGTGTAAACGTGTTCCGTTTGGGTATTGTATATTTTGTATCGGTATTATACCCCGACAATCGTAGCGGTGCACATATAAAAACACCATAATTTTTTTAGGTCGACGTTATAATATAATTATCTTACAAATGTATGTTACATTAAAAAAATGCCAAAACAACTGTACCTAAATGCGTAAAATATACATAATATTATAGTATTATATAGGTAGGTAACCCTAATGCTACTCATTATGAATATAAAAATACAAGAGTTATGGAAGAATACGGTTTACGACTCGGTATTTTCGGTTAAGGCATATCGGTCGGCGCATATTATGATAATCATAATAATATTAGACATTTCATCACTGCAAGACGATTTTCGTGGAAATTTTTCCATTTTGTCGAAGATTCGGGGCTAGACAGAAAGTTGCTGTATTGTAGGTATAAACCCGGCGTGATGAGTGGCAATAACGTATCAGTAATGCCACCAGATATGCCCTGAATCCTGATACGATATCTGTGATACCGATTTCTGTATTTTGCTCATACAATATTGTTGTTAAATAGTATGATTAATGATTACCAACAATGAATTATTTACATTAAAAGTTAACCGAACAAGTTCGATCACTTATATTGATACGAAAACACAAACATGGCTCGTTATGTTGGCGCATCGGCGCCACTGACACGTACCTACATAATATTTTAAGGACCAAACGAATGTCAGCGGTACATATTACAATAATAATATTGTACCCAGGTACATTATATACTTGTATTACAGATCGCGAAAAAATTGGCACTTAATAACCGGCGGAAACGGTAAACCACACGTTAACAAAACGATTCGTTTGCCGCGTGACAATCGCTCAACGTATAATATATTCTTATCGTCCCTAAAACATCTCTGAGAGTATAACAAATACATCTGCAAATCCCGCAATCATGTCGTGTTTACATATGGGTATAAGTCGTTTTCCCGTACGACCACAGTACGTCTTATATTATAATACCTTTTTACGTCTCATTAAAACCATTTACCCGCACATGGCGGATTTGTCTCGACAATATATTTAAAGCAAAACAAAAAAAAAAAAAACCACGAGACTTTCTCCGGTCTCATTAGCATATAAATAAATCAAAAGGTGCTCGGAAACGACGGCCAGCCGGCTGCTGCAGTGGAACATGGTTATAATATTATTATTATTATTATTATTATTATATCGCCCGCCGCCGGCACCGCTGGTGCGAATACGATAATAATAATATATTAAAACAATAACGATACGAGATGGTTTGTTCGCATTAATAAAACAATAAAATTCCGACCTAACATATAGGTACTACGCACTTGCGTGACGATTGTCACGGTTTCGTGTCGTTTTCTAAAGCGATACGGCACTCGTATATTATATTATATTATATTATAATATTATAACGACCTTAAAGAAAAACAGTCAACGATATATATATAATAATATTATTATTACGTACACGACTGCGGCAAACGCGCTTTGAAGGCACTGCGGGTCGAGAGATACAAACGTGTGTCAGTGGCTGTTTAAAATGTATATAAACATCAACCATGATAATAA
The DNA here is from genome assembly GCA_949089665.1 of Macrosiphum euphorbiae. Classification (NCBI taxonomy): domain Eukaryota; kingdom Metazoa; phylum Arthropoda; class Insecta; order Hemiptera; family Aphididae; genus Macrosiphum; species Macrosiphum euphorbiae. The sequence continues at coordinate 35,927,755 of CARXXK010000001.1, forward strand.
TATATCGCCGCACAAAATATTAATCTCATTACTCAGCGGCGCAGTATAATGTCAGATGATTTCGCGAAGCATCGTTAAGTCCCATTGCAGTTATATTATTTCCACAGGTTTACTGGTTCACAGATACACCGCTACATTTCGCATTGCCGACTATCGTGAAGCATTTACTATTTAACCATTGATACCATTGATTTTGTTATCAAATCGATGATTAATACTCATGTAGTCACTAGTCACTTGCCGAGAAGGTTGGCGAACGTGTGTGGACGGCAGTCGTGGTTATAACGTGGTAATAGATGTTTTAATTAAATTTAAATACCTACTACAATCAAAACAATAAGCCATACGTCGAGATGATGTTGCTTAAAACGCATGGATTATAATAATATCGATGCGCTGGGCCACCGACAGAGTTAAACGATATATTAACATCTATTGTAAGTAGGTATAGGTACTTTAAAAACTATCAGTAAGAGTATTCAAAGTGCTTATTTATTTTTCTGAATTATATTTGATTCGAATCCATTGCATTTTAATTCACAACTACTGTCAACTCTATTGACGCGTAGGTATATATGTGGTATACCACTGCGGTTCACGTTTCGCAGCTTGCAATAATTGGGCTTCCGAATTGTATAATGCTGCAATATTATTGGAAATTACTAGATACGCCTACAATTGATCAAATATTATTTTTTCAATCTAAAAATCAAACCCATATTCAATTATGACGAGTTGTTATTATTATGATTGTTAAAATAGCTTTGTGCCACATTGCATTTTTTTTTTAATAAAGTCCATGTCAATTGATCGAGAGACCCAAATTAGTGCAACGTCCTTCGAGATGAAAAGAAATAAAATACCGGCATTAACTGATTTTCTTACCCAAGTCCTTGCACTAATATAATATTCGCAAATGTTTAATTGGACCTGTATTGCGAAACTCGGGTGACCATTATATTATAGAGATACACGCCCAACCAACCACGGGCACAGCTGACATTTCAATTTCATTACAATGATTGATGTTTTCTTAATTCGGCCGCCCATTAGGTGAATTAGGAAAAACTTCCTCGCGGGTTGTACCTATATATGTGTACTTTGTACTATCATCATAATTATTGCGGTTAGTTTCTTGGAAATGTGACTAGGTAGATGGAGCACAAAAGAATTCATAAGAGGCCAAGGCTGTAACGCAAGGCTGTGTCAAAGTATAGGACTTTTTTAGGCCAGATAAACATATCCACTGACGTTTTCACGAACCGCGTACGTTTCGAAACGCTTTTGACAGTACGTATAATGCTTAACAATATTATGGGCGCCTGCAATCGTTAAAAACATAACCCTAGACATTTTTCACCTCTCTCTCGGTGGGGGGGGGGAGTACGAGGAGGTGTTTAGTATATGATAAACCCTTGCAGTAAGCGGGACATACTATATTATCGTTTTGATTTTTCCCTACTAGCTGTTTTGACCCAGTGATCATAAATGTTGACACATATTTTATTTTCGCATTATAAATTCCTGCTGCAAAAATAAAAATAATATGATCCACATATATATTATAATTGTCTTAGTCGCATTTATCTAGGAGGTTATAATATATTCTTCGGCGTCGAGGTCGTTAAGTACACGAATTTTATTCCCAGATGTAATGCCGCATGACTAATGCAACATAATATGTATATGCGTATACCCAGGTATTCGAACAGCGCGGACAATGATCAATCGTGACCAGAAAACGCATTGCCAACGGAGAAAAAAAATGTATATCAAGTCCGTATTCGTGTAAGTGCGCTCGCGAGCGTTTGTAAGTATATAGGTATAGCCGCATAGACGATTGTGTACAACGCGAAATTTTCCCCAGACGTGTGTGTCCACATTGTCTGTTCCATTTCATTCATGCGCCCAAGATTACCCTCGTATGGCCAACGTTATTTAGACACGCCAAACCCGTCGCAGGTACCTATACATATGTTATTATTGTATATTATAATACACATTATACCATAGAGATTTCGTCCGCACGAAGTCGTCACTACATCTCGTATGGATCTCGACTTGATCGTACCGCGCCGAGACGTCCTGCGTATGTAGCCCACTGAGGAAAATAGAGCGATCCTTATATTTTAATAATAATTTAATGTATAGGTATAACCACATTACGCGGTCAGGTATACCTGACTTCCCACCGAATCGGAATATTATAACCGCCGAAATCTGCGCAGGCGTGTGTTTTTATTATACGCGTAATCCGAAATTATACACTGTACAAGATCGTGTGTTTATAAAATATACGATCCGTGTCGTGGATTCAAGAGCTCGCAGACAATAACGAATAACGGGCACGGTCCAAATGTTTTGAATTGTATTTATCCGATATCGAAATAATATAATTATTGTATGCAGTTGGTATAGGTACATATAATATGTCAGCCGAGGACGCGTACGCCTAATAGCGACTACGGTGGTTTTAGACGGCGGCCACAAATAATTATTATGAGATTTAAATCTGAGATTATATACCGTACCTATACAATATTATATAGGTACGTAAATATGCACACTGCCGTATTAAAATATTATAAACGTAGACGATAAACGACCGGTAAAAATCCAGAGCGGAATTACATGCGCCAAACGTGTTATTGTGGTGGTTAAAAGTACGTGAAAATTAAAAATGCATATCGGAATTTCATATAATATATTTGCATGTGTATATATAATATATATATATATAATTTTATAGTAGCAATTGCATTAAACAGTGCATGATGTAGAACAAAGTCGCCTATTAGCATCGCGTATAAGTAACTCGTATATGAATATTTATTAGCGTTAAATCGTTCGTGACCCATAAAACGGGATAATATCGTTGCAACGCGTGCGCTGTATATTATAATAGTATATATTTATTTTGTACAATGTATAATAATATTAATATATTTATGTATAGCGCACCGATATTAAAATGCGGTTTGTGATTTTCCAGCACCCCCGTGTGTCGGAGGCGGCCGGTTGTCCGAACCATAATGTGTACCTATACGAGTGGATCGCGGTGACAAACGCAGCAGCTGCTTATAAAGCAACAGGATTTGCGTGGGTATCCGGTACCTACGTGAACTTAGCAGCGCAATGATAACAGTCGACTTTTAAAACAGTCTAACGAATTTGTTAGCTGGTTGTTAGAGATTGTTAGACAACTTTCAAACTTATTGTTAGACTTTATTTTCGACGCTGGACATTTTTTACTTTTGCACTGCTATCTCTTGTCTAACAATCTCTAACAATGCGTCGATTGAACGAAAAAAAATGTTCTACCAAACTTTTTTGCTGATGCCGTGTCGAAAGCAGTAGTGCAATAAATGAAAGTGGTCTAGGGTCGAAAATAAAGTCTAACTAAGTTTGAAAGTTGTCTAACAATCTCTAACAAATTTGTTAGACTGTTTTAAAAGTTGACTGTTATCGTTGCGCTGATAAGTTCACTTAGGTGTATTTGGTACTTATACGTATGGTTCGATATTTGAATAGTACACAAGGACAGAGATCCGTACAAAGATGACAACTGGGTTTGTATCATACGTTATGCGACGATAATTTATAGTGAAAATCATATACGATGTGAGGCAAAGCGACCATCTCGCACGCCCGGCCGATTTTTCCATATTTCCGACGTGCAGCGGCGAAACGACTTTCGTCTTCCACTTGTTTAAAAAAAACATAAAAATTAATCAGATGTAATATCCATACACACGCGTATGGAATCGGTCGCGGTTATATTAATATTTATGTGTACATTGGAGCCTAGGAGGAACACACGATAAGACGTTCCGGACAACTACTTATGTGTACATGTATGTATAAAATTTGCACGAAAACACACACGTGTCACCCATAGGCAGAACCGAACTATTATAATATTATTAGAGTCCAAGGGGGGGGGGGGAGAATTATTTTTCAATATTTTTTACACAAGTATATTACTTGATTTGGTATATTTTAATAACAATCAATAAACACGGATTCTATTAAAACGCCGGAGATCACATTAAGTGAAACTCCCTCTGTATAATGTTATGTACCTGTCATATATTATTAATTATTATATACATATTACCTTAATGTTTTCGTGGCTATATGATTGGAGAACAATACTATACAAGCAAACGTTATCGGTTTAAATAAAAGTTTAGTTTTTATCACCACAAAACTCCACTCCACTCCACTCCACTCCTTAAACGGTATCGTTTAATACTTTAATGTAAATATGGTTTTTGGGTGTATAATATTCAAATTCTCAAGAATCAGAGTTTAATAAATTCATAAACATGAGGGTGATCACTGATCATGCTCCGTTAATCACTCTGTATACACTGTAAATTATAATGTAACCTAAAATACATGATCGTCGTTGTATTTCATATAATATTTTATTATATACTATATTATGGGTATAGCAGAATATTTTTATGACTGTCCGTTATCTAAAAAATGAATCCCTCTAATACGCACGAAGTATAAAAACCATATAGCCCACCAGCATGGCTGCAGACGTCGGATGCACGCGAGGTCGTGACTCGGAGTGCTCTTATAATTACATATCATAACATAATCATTCAGGCTATGATGTATTAGTATCCAACAACGATTCAAACAGCGGGAGTTCTGATTAGTATCGATTATGAGTATATAATATTATGTTATATATGTATAAAAAAACGTATTCGAATATAAAATAAAAATATGGTGGGGAGTTTAAACTTCCTTTCTTATATGCTTAGAAAAAAAATATACACCACGTTATACTGATTACTCAGGAAGATATTATAAATGTATTAGTATTATGTTAAATGAAAAATAATGAAAATAAATATTGAAATTAAAACTGACATTTTATAAATTTTTTTGTAGTGCCCAGTTTTTTTTTTTTTTTGTAAATGTAGATTATTTGACCTTATAAAAGTAAAAAAAAAAAACTGATAATTGTTTATAAGTATCTATATTGTAAAATAATAAAATGAAAAAAATTGTTTTGTAATAAGTATACTTGAATATATTTAATAAATAATATTTATTGAGCTTGATTTCTTTTGATTTACAAACGCAAGGTTTTATTGGTATATTTTGTTTTTTAAAGGGCACAATTATATTAAATTTTATTATTTTATTATCTAGATGGCTGAGATATAAAGTTAATGAAAGTGTTAGGTAATTAAGCGTATATTTAATATTGAAGCAATTCGAATAAGCTGTAAGTATAAACAAGTTGGCCAATTAATAATGTGGGAGTTCTATCAAATAATTAGTGATTAATGTCTACGCAAATACCCAATAATAAAGCATACCAAAATTAAGAAATAAATTAAAATTTTAGGTATTTTGGAAAACCTAATAAATAATAACTTATAACTTTGAAAAACGTTTCGAAATTATTTCTTGAAACTCGATTAAAAATATTTTTATTTTCATGTAGATTAAAATCCATTTATTATTTATTCAATTCAAAACATTTTCATAAATCTATCAGGTAACAATATAGATAGGTACCTACAGCATAATTAATAACCCTATATGCTATAGTGTATAATATAATATAAAATAAATGGACTCATCCCCCTGTCATCCGCCACTGTACGTAATTGTAAGCCATTGTAATATTCAGAGTGATGAACATTTTTTTACTGTATTTACTTTAATATGGATTATTTAGAATTATACAGCGCAACTGATTTATATTGAAAACAACTGATTTACATAAAGGCGTTTCTAATTAATCAATCGATTATCAGTTTAAAATGTATTTCACCAATTCGCGACTAAAATCAACCACACAACGCCTTGAAACCACTTAAGTTCCATCAATGGATGATTTCTTCACTCAAAACTCCTGATTACTTAATTAATATAATTTATCTCTTGCACTTATTATAAAATAATTGTTTACAGAATGTGTAATATTATATTTTATAGATAATAATATTATATAAATAATATAATAATAATAAAAAAATTGTCAAATACTTCAGTATACACGAAGGCCGAAACTAAGTTTGTATCATATAGGTACTTGAATTTGTTTTTTATTTAGTTTTTTTTACAAAAAGTTTCTGTAGTTTTTAATTTAACCAAGTGTGAATATATCATTTTTAATTATATATATTTTTTTTACTTATTCTTCAATATATGTTGACAGATTAATGCTTACACAATCTATAAAATCTGTGATGTATAAAAAACCTATTATGATATTAATTATTTTTTGAAGGTTTCATTAATTGGTTAATTACTGCGAACATTTTTAGCAGATCCTATGAGTAAATAAGTTCTAATAAATAACATAATGTTTTAAACACATGGTTTTCAAAAAAAATTACTTCTGATATATTTTTTTAAACTCCAACTGTTTCCCCTCAAAGAACTGCGATCAGATACCTAAGTGTTAGGATATAATTTATAGCGTCGTGGCAAGAGGTTTAGTTGTCGTAATAGTTTAATATAATATCTTCACATTATAGATCTGTTTATTTCAACAAAGCAGAATATATTTCATTGGTACTTTACCTATATGTTTTTTTCTGTATTTACTTATTGGACTTAATATAACAAAAAAATAAAAGTTCGTGGAAATTAGAAAGTGGCTCAAATTCAGTAGCCGGAAGTGATGTGTAGAGTAAATTTTACTTGTATGATAATTGCATATTAATTGTTTGTTTATAATTCATGGGATTTTTAGAATGTTTTAAGATTTATTTATGTAGAAGTTCAGTTGAGGAAGCGTCTAGAAACAATTGAACTTTATTCGAAAAAAAAAGATCTCTTAATCTTATGTGTAATTTTATTTCAAATAGGTATAGTTTTGATGAAAACATAATAAGAGATTTTCATGTTTTTTGGCATTCATTTTGATGCATTAACCAAAATAAGGCACCACGGTTTAAATACTAAATAGTAAATAGGTTACTGTTTAGTGTATAGTGTTAATTTAACTCATTGGAATATTACTAATCATGTGAATGTAAAATATGATGACGAGTCTGTGGTATATACCGGGGACCGGGCTATAATTCATTACCGGTCGACCAGGCTTTTATGGTTTCATATTTATTTGCATAATATTTATTATTGTACAGTAACGAGGAAAAAAATAGAATATTTATGATAAATTTTTCAATCGCAACATAATATCATATTGTGCAGGCCGAAATTATGGTGAAAATAATACGTATTTACATACGACAATAATAAAAATAAAGCTGGACTAGCGTAAACAGGTAAACATATTATATTATATACATACTATGCACTAAAAACTGGTCGTTTCGTTTAACCGGTTTTACTAGAGTGCACTCGCGGATAATAAGTCCGCGAAAAAAGAACGCCCAGCCATCTTCACATAATATTATAATAATTATTATGCTCGCGAGCTGGTAAAGGTACCTCCTATATATCATATTATATTATTATCTTAAACGCGATGACAAGTAAAACTCGGTGCCAATTTTGGACACCGGGTATTATAAATATATATTATAATATTAAATTATTAATAATATTGATAAGCTACCCGTGTTTAGGTTTTTTAAAATAAACGCGAGCGTGCATTATTCCGTACCTATATAGGGTGGGGAAAAACATTGTGTGTCAAATTCTGACCGCTTACCTGCAGCAAATATGTATATGATGGCTGACAGTCACGTTGATTAAACGTTTTTACGCCTGACGATTTGTTCCACATGACCGGTGAGCTGAAAAAAAAACAAAATTATTATAATGTAATACATTTTTTGTTTTTTTTTTTACATTATTATTCCCTACGACTATATAATACACACACACACACACACACACAAAATATATTATATATATATATAGTGTAGAGTTATTAGAACGAGATTTCGTCATCATATGACTGTAGAACAATATAATATAATAGGTAGTCAGACTGCAGTATAACATTGTGCGCACAATGTTCATAGGTTATGCTGAGTAGTATAATCAACTGTGTATAGATACAATATGTCTAAAAGAATAAACTCAACATTTTTGGACAACACGTGTGAAATCCTTAAAAATCGTAAAAAGCGATGGAAATGCGTAATATAATTATGATAAAGGTAGTACAGTGCACTACATTATATTATGCATTTTGGCCTACGGGTATGTATTCACAGTGAGGGAAGGGGGCACACACCATTTGTGCACTCGATTTGTTCTGGATCTATAACTCAGCTGTACGACCATAAATCGTATATCAGTGGTTTTTTTTTCTTCAAATGGTACGTGTAACGGAATATGATAATTATAATATCATCTATCATAATTTAAAATGTACAGAATTAATATATGCCTCGAGCAAAAGTGTTGAAAATATATTCGCTGTCATAAAACGACTTTTTAATTTACCCGCACAGCCTTTACAGGTATACAATGCAGGTACCGGAACAGCTGAGATAGGCGCACCTCGTAAATGACTATTGACTTTATTCGATGATGCAAAATAAAACATATTAACTACAATAATAATATTCTAGAAACACGACGGTATTTGTTTTGCCACGGTGAAATCAGAGCGTTATAGTTTTTCTATCGCGAACGACGACTTCTATACGATTGCGAATTTCGAGTGGCCACGCGGATGCAAATCTCCAAGTCCTCGATGACTTTGTAACATACCAAATATTATAAGAGAAATAATAATTATTATTACCCATTCGACAACAGCTGCTGCTGTATGACGGCTATAATAGTAATGTCTTGCGGATCGTTTGGCCAAAAACGTTTCTGTCGCTAGCGCGACATGCGATTCATTATAATAATAATGTATAATGTTATATACCCACTTCGCGTATATCATAGGCGTATAATATAACATCATACAGGACTTTCTATAAGGAATTCGCCGGTCGCGTATTATTATAATAAATCTCGCCGCGACTTCGCGATAAAAATCGACATGCGTTTATTATGTGCACGCGTCCGTTTTCGACTTGCGGGTCACGGAGAGGCCATCGAAATCTAAACACGGGTAAATGCCAAACGCGTACATATTATATATAATAATATTAAATACCATTATTATCATAACGCCGAGTACTTCCGTTGGGGCCCGTCGCGACTTCGCGCGGCTAATAATATGACGAGTGTTATATACATTAGATATACATATTACATAGGTATATTAGGTATATACCTCTCGTATACAATTATGATTAATGGTTTCCAATATTTTTTCCTCGCGTACATAATAATATTATTATTATTATTTATTTCGCGAAATCCGCACCGCGCCGTAATACATCACTGCAGCTCTCTCCAAAACATCAAGTACCTACCTACGTTTGAGATCATATGTTATTATATTATTATGCCAAATATACGTATATATAATGACGACGTACACGTATTAGGTATAGGTATGTCATTATTCATATCAGCCGTACACGTCTCTGTACGCGTTTTAGGGTTGTTTTTGACGGTATTACATGACGTGATACGATTTTATGAAGGTGGTTTGCGTCTATCGAATGGTATACACGTCATAATATAATATGCACGACTCGCACGAGACAGTATAAAATATATATTATATTAAAATATGTAGGTCAAACGCTCATAATCTGCAGACTTGCACGTTCGCGCATATACATATATAATCTCGTTTGCCGACTTGTCGTTATATGATTTTGGAGTAGTCACATGCACAGGACCATTGCGGGGGACGGACGGTAAGAAAAAAAACACAAAAAAAAAAACACGTCACTCGCCGTAGTTCGGGTGACAGGCGAGGAATTTTATAGTAACATTATATTATGTACTCGGTCGTGTGTACCCGCAGAGGCCCAATTACACCGTACATACTATATGGTATTTGCTAAATGTAAAAAACTAAAAACCTAACTCGCAATATATAGTTATTCGCCTCCGGGTAGCTGCACGGTTTTAACAAAACAATTTTTTTTTTCTATTTATAATATAGATTATAGGTATCTATAATATCAATCGTACACAGTTATATTATATTATATATTATCCCGAGGCTAGTGAAACTCGGTTTGGTGAATAAGAAATTATGTCAAAATTATACGTCATAAAAATATTATGAGTCGGTGTTCCGGTTTTGTATTATACACAAGCATATACTGTATACAGTATTTAACGTATAGCTGCAGCCGGTATATTATGTGTGTTTAATCGTACATTATAATATATTTCAAACGAAAAGTGAATTTTTATTTTCGATCGGGCTATATTATTTTATGGTAGAGGCTGATTGACAGGATGCTGGTTTTATCTTTGGAAATTATTAAACAAATCGTTGACTCGATCTATGGATTTTCCAACGGTACTGTCCCGGTCGACCCACTCATTTCAATCGTTTCCTCGACGTTACCTGCTATATTATACTACTATGATACCACCACCACTACTACTGCTACAGACTGCTGCTAATACTACTACTTCTACTATAGTCTATTGGTACTACCTATACTATTACTGCTACTAGGTAGGTTGTAGGTAGGTATAGGTAGGTATATATTCACATGCTCGGAACGGCACTCACATTCCAACGTAAAAAATAATAACCGAATTGGTTCCGGGCCAAAGACGTATTGGTCTTTGTGTTTATTGATATATCCTATTCAAGATTAAAGTAAATATTTTATGTTTACAAAATTATCGACTTCGTTAAAAATACTATAAAAATGCTTTTAAAATAGAAAACTAGAAAAGTATGTGAATATATTAATACCAGTTACGGTTATAGTACTGAAAATACGACCAGTTATTCAGTCCCGGATACTATTGAATTACACATGTTAATGATCTATAACTGACTATAGTGACTATATTATATCCACTATAAAATTTAATAGAAAAGCTCAAATCATATAATAGATAGTTCTATAAATATGTTGCAATATATTGTATACAAAAATATCCTTACCTCGTGATAAATCAAGTGTGTTATAAATGTTAAAGTGAAAATAGTTTCTGTTAAAATGGACCATAAAAAACTACCTATCCAATTATAAATTTAATTTAAAATTGTACTATTATATTACTTCCAAACATCAACGTCACTAAATGATAATAATATAGTAAATTAAAAAAAAAATTGACGGTTTCATCATAATTAATAATATTCAATTTGTACTCTTCGCGCGGGGTTCATGTATGATGTATATAGGATAATAGGTACCGCGTATTAAAATAAAACATTATTATAATATATTATTATCATTAGGTCAGTTCATTGAGCCAACGCCCGAATGGTCGAAACTTGAAATTATAGATGGACGATGCGTGGTTCAATGATAATACAGAATAAACACGCGCAGCTATATATACTTAATTTAAATTCGAAGTTTCGAGAAAAAAAATTAGCATGTTAGAGATCTATGATGGATTATGATAGCCTCGAAGAAGATGCAATTGAATTTTCAGAATTAATGTTAAATAGATGTAAATTCCCACGATTTGAATCATTTCTATTTAATATTTCATTTATTTATCGTACGGTTCATACACAAATTGAAAATACTAAAAATATATACACCGTGTTGACCTACATAGTATTCGTTCTGCGACTGCAGAAAATATTGTCCAGTATCATGTCTAAAAATTGCTTCATTTGAATTTCAACAATAAAATACACGATAAAACTGTCAATATCTACCGATTATTCCATTCTCAGGATTTGTGTAAACATTCAAAAGTAGTTTGAAACTGAATTTATAAAAAATTATATTCGAACATAATATATATTATTCAATGTAAATAAATAAATAATTTTATCAAAACACTACCTGTAAACAAAATCTAATGGTAAAACAATATTGTCGGTTAAGCGAAATCTGCAAAACTATAGTAATATAGTGCGTAATATCGTTTTCAAAACTCTCAAAGGATGTGACCAATTAAAAAATATTTTTATCACGACTGACATGAGCGTTGTAACGGTATACCGTGTGTATATTATAATATAGTCATTAACTTTTTCATTTTAATTAAAAGCGAGGAACACCCGAATACGTATAGAGATTGGTGAAGTTAATAGGTTTTTTTCTTACAAATCGACCTTAGGTATATTGAGTTCCAAAGGAGAAATCGTTTACCATACAGCATATGCGGACGAATTAAGAACAAAACCGGTAAAAAAAAATGCGGATTGAAGAATTATAGCGACAAATCCGAGTTAATTCGATGTGGTGGATAATATATTCAGATGTTTATTTATGCGTATAGAAAAAATGACTAATAATAGTTTGACGTTGAGCAAATAATGATCTTCAAAGAAAATATGCACCATTGTCTATACAAGACACAAAATATTTCTATTTATTTAATATAACGATGACGGTTAAGATAGATTTTTTTGGTTTAACTTTTTCTATGGACACTATTTTTCGTGCAGAAAGAGTGCTCCTGTGAGCTTATATCCAATCGTTTATAAAATATAAAATATAACTATATTAGACAATTGATAAGACTTTAATAAAACCAGGAGAAATTAAAACGCAATACCCTCAGACCCGTCGTGGTCGGTCGATTGAATGCGATGATATTTTGTCATTTCTTACAAATTTTTTTTTCAAAAAAGATAATATTTTGTAACCCGCACATAACCCTACATCGCTAATCTATTCTCATATCAACAGTTTTTGTTATTATCAGGTATATAAATTACTGTACCTACTAACTTTTGTTTTATCAATCCATAATCTACCCATGTGCCCCTCCTTATTGATTCCGTATAATACTAAAACATTTTGTTAAAATAGTTACAGTATATACGTCATACGTTAACAATTTAATAACATATAATATAGTATATTATATACATATACCTGTACATAAATTTGATATAGAACCATTGAACAAAAAGTATCATAATCAGAAGATGAGATAATAATAAGAACGGTAAACGCGTAGGTAACTAAATATATTACATGTTGAAGTTTTTGAAAAAAAAAACGTATTATATTATTTACAAAATATCATATTCGTTGAACCCGCCGAGCGTAAATAGCAGAAATGGCGGACATGAGTGCAGCCCGAGGTACGCCAGGTACTGTGTAGGTCAAATTTTCGCGTCACTTGAATATTTATCTCCAATTTCAAATTGTTTTAAAATTATAAAAATAAAAAATCCAGAGATAAATATTTAAATATATTATTATATTACATAGAGGTAGACGACATATTAGTTCAGAACTTGGATAATCAAATTTCGGAGTATTCGCGATATACCTTTGCAAATTATATGCATATTTTATCAAAAAGCGCTCGTAAAGACGAAATCCAGATTACTCGGTACTCCCACAACGGTTACATTTAATGATTATATTATATAATAATAATATAATATTTTTGTTCAGTGTTATTATTAGTAGTAATAAAATTTGAAAATTTGAAAAAAGTTATTAAAGATAGTTTTGCAATACACATAAGGGTAAGTACCTATACCATATAAAATAATGTCACCATAGGTAACCAATATTTGATAGTAACAAATAATGATAAGATTTTTACATTTTTTACATTTTTTTCCTTCTGGTAGTGGTATGAACAAATTGTAACACAAATGCAGACTAGATATTATACATAGGTATTGGTAGGTACATAATATTTTTCCTGTAGAGAATTATTAAATAATTTACTGATAAATCGCATGGTAAAAAATACAAATGTGTAGTTTTAAATGAGGAAAAATTCGAAGGTTGGCATAGGCAATGAAAACGTTTATATTTTGTTCTGTGAATTATAAAAACTAAACAATTTAAACGATTATTGTAAACTGAAATATTTTATGAACATTTCCACTGAATATAATATGAAAACTGCAATATATATTTTTACGAAATCTTAAGCACGACCTATTACCTATATATTTATTACATATAAGTATAGGCACAGGTACCGTATACTATATAACAAAACAATTATGCCTATACAGCTATACGATTTACGTTTACTGCACCTGATGTACACCGTGCACCGTGAAAACTGCTAAGAGAGTACAATATAATATTATAAATAATAATATGTCAAGTATAATATAGTATATCGACGGTGCAGTTCGATTGACAATCCGTGGCTGGTTGGGGATGGGGGTGAGTGGGTGACGGTCGGAGAGCTCGTTTGATTATTATTATTATTATTATTTTTATTATTATTAATACAGCGTGCTCACACAAAAAAAAAGACACACAGTTTATTTATACATAAGTACCTATACTACGCGTATATAACATAATACATATATATGCGGCGTGCGTGTGTGCAGAGAAAAGAAAGAAAGAAAGATGGAAAGAAAGAAAGAAAGAAAGAAAGAAAGAATAAAAAACACGTTTTTTTATTTCCACCGCGTCGAGATTCTCCGTGTGTACCAGAGCGTATACGGCGGCGGTCGAGTACGGACCGTGACGGTAGTTTGGTGTGACGGGGGGGGGAGGACGACTGCAACGACGACTACGATGGCACGTCCCGTTACCACCGACACTGGTCGGTCGTCAGGTCCGTCCGATTCTCTCTGTCTCTGTCCCTTCCTCTCTTTCTCTCTCTCTTTCTCTCTCACGCACAGTGCCTTAAGTTTTTTATAAGCGCGCGCGACTACGTTTTTTATTATTATTATTATTTTCCCTCGAGTGGGCCGTCGGAATATTGTTATAATATTTTATTATAACCACGATCGTGTTCGCCCAAGGACGCGCACGTCTCGACCATATATAATATTATAATATCATACATAGATTTCCCGTCATCGTGGCGGCCCGGCGCGATGCGTTCTATTATTATTATTTTTTTCCAATATTATTTTTCCGTACGGAAAAACGTACTATGCCGCTGCCGCCATATACCGTTAGACACCGATGGTGATCGTGGTCGCGGTCGTCGTCCAAGGACGCGTGCACCAGCCGTCGCGATGGTTCCGCGCTCGCGTTTCGTCCGATTCGTCGGCGGGCGGTCGACGTCCACCACCGATAGGACCGGCAGGAACCCTATGGCTATTGTACCGCCGCCGTCAGGCACGTTGACCCGGTCAGAAGGGAAAAGCGTCAAAATTCAAAAAAAAAACAGTCTCTCGCGAGTCACGTGCTCAACCACTCGCTCGTTGTATTTCTTCGTATTAACGTGGCAGGACATTCCTAGGAGACGTCGTCTAGGTCCGGGTGTATGTGTAAAATTACGGATCAGCCTAAATTGTGTACCATAATAATATGAGAAACGCGTCTTTTATCCGATGTAAAATATTTCTGTGCCACACTGTAAACATAGTATTGTTTTCGCAGACCTATTAACTAGTTAATAGGCCTATGATTGTTTTAGTACTGCTATTTATTGTTATGTACATATTATTATGTTACCAGCAAAGTAGGTAATCGGGCATTGTTCGAAATATCTGATTTTAGTTTTTAAGGTGGGGATAAAGTTTAAAAATCGTGCACAAAGACCAGCTGATATAGAACATGACCATCACGATGGTCAATACAGATAAAATATTAAAACTAACATCATTTTTGATTAATCAGAGTAATATTATATTTATTTCATTTCAATAAATAAAAAAATTAAATCTGTTATAAAAATAAGAATAGGTATAAGTACCTAATATATTTATTTATATTATATCAAGTGTGACTATTAAAATGGGCATTGAACTTAAATTAAAAGTTAAAATATTTTTTAATCATGCCAGGATAAAACAAAATTTAATCAAACCTAATATTATACAAAGTACTATCATAAGCGATACCTGCCTCCTAATTGTATTTCTTTTTTTATAGTAAATCACTGTTAAAATTATTAAAACGATCAATGAACTTAAGATATTACATTTTATTAAACACTACCTATAGGTACCTTTTATATATAGGTACATAAAATAACTAACTATTTTTTTTTTTTTTTTTGGTTCTTACACGAATGTGATAGGCGTGATATGTTGTTTATTTAAATCTATGCTTCGATCTCAAAACAAGCATAGGAAACCAAAAATAAATAATTTTTTTTGAGTCATGATAATATCATAGCACAATAACAAGTCATATAAATTTGTCTACATCGTAATACGTAGGTACCTATATAAATATATAATGTGATCCGCGACCTTAATTGCCGGATCTGCTCGTATATATATGTGATATGTATATATATATAGGCACCTTGTACAATCATTAACGTCGAGGTACATTATTTCATTTTTGTACATATACGTACACGAGTATAATAGACGTATAGTAGCCGGTAGTACACAATTACTGTGCGTGTGTATGTGTGTGTATACTTACGCCATTACACATACAAAGTACCTACGGTGTAGAGTGTGAGGCGTGTGCATGTGCTGCAGGAGACCACCACGCTTTCATTGAGCGCGCGCCGGACGATGACGCCGAAACAAAAAATATTTATAATTTTATTTATTGTTCTGCAGCCGCGCAGGTACCTCCTAAATATATTAATATTATATACGTGTTCGGACGCGACAAAACAATAATTATTGTGCAATGGCGGTGCGTTATTTGTCCGTTTCCCAAACGTAAAAGTGTACCAATGTACTTATATATATATAATATGCAGACACTAAATATCAAATGTTCGTGAGGTGCTAGGAGAGGGTAGGGGAAAATATCAAAAATGTTTCTAAACGACATACTGCGGTACTGTAAGTCGCTAATTCCGTATCGTGGAACACTGATTTTTAGCACACTTTATAGCGTCCTTTAAGTTGTATTTCCAATTTGAGTTAATGTTATTTTAGCGTTCGCGATCTGAAAATATGTACGTAAAACGCTTAGTTAATTGTCATAGGCGCCTGCCATTCGGTGTAATATGTATATTATATACCTACCTAAATATTGTGTACACATGACGCTCGGATATACTATTTTAATTTACGCCTAATGTCCTATAATGTTTATTGTAGAAGATATAATAATGTGCCTACTCGTTAAAATTACCGTACATGTATCAGGTAGAATATAATAAGTAATGGATTTAAATTGGCTAACTGCAGAGGTGTGCTTAATGTGCGTTTTATTGTAGACCCTCCGACTCACGATTTTATATTAATTCTAGCAAAACACGCAAATCGCGTTGTTTGAATTCCATGTACTTGTTCAAAATTACGTATATAAATTATAATAACTTTATGTTGCCGATCGCCGCAATCTTTTACTCTTGTTATACGATAACATTAAAAAAAAAAAACAACTTTAAATAATATAAATTAATTCCACCATGTCGATAAGCCCGATGATTAAGTATGTGAACATTCTATTGGTACATTACATTATAGTGCCATGGTGTGGTTTATGAAAAATAATTTTTAACTATAGTCAAAGGATTATTCGCAACTGTGGTATACATATCATAATATTATATTATTTACACCATTAAACATAAACTATTATGGATTTGTTTCTCACCAAAGTTGGATATTATAATAATAATATTTATACTAAGAAATTAACTGTACAAAGTGATAACAATCGACTATATGAGTAGGTAATACAAACGCGTCGGTCTTCTTCGATCGATTAACGGAACAGGGGCAGCGTGAAATCCGAAATGAGATCCTTGAACCGCTGGAATCAAGGACAGTTCACAATGATGATGAGAACCGTCTGAATGATGATTTGGAAATATTATAAATCGAGCTGTGTGTGGGTTTTACCTATATGTTATATGTATATTATGTATAAGATGGCAGGAGAATAAAAACTGAATATTGAAGTCTTACTCGTCGACCTAATATATATATATAAATAATAAATATATAGATAGTGATGAGTGGTCGAGGTGTAAACATAATAATAATAACACGTAGTAGCCGTCTCGTAATTGATTTCACTCCGTTCAAGTCCCGTGAACTACTAAATAATAATAAAATACCTAGTATCTAGTACCTAGTGTGTGTGGGATAGTTGAGATTTAAAATTTTTTTTTATTTATTATTATTATTACTCTATTCCTGTCAATCCTGTCCACCCGTGACATCCCTATTTACAAGATGTGTATCACAATAATAATAAGACAGTATTTAATATGTATTATACACAAGAGATAACGATGTATATAATAATATTATGCAATACAAAAATCACTACATTTACAACCACGCATTGTAAACGATAAAGGTACTATAATACCTAATAATATGAGAACTAATAATTAATTATCATGCAGAATGTTAAGAAACATCATCAAAAGTTTTATGTTACATCATGCTGTACCTATTTGTAAATAATAATGTATAGTATATTATGGTCTCAAGTAAGGTACTTGTTCGGTATAAATGCATATTGTACCTATAATAACAAGTTTTCGGAAATAAGTTTAAAAAACATTTGGTCTCTAAATAATAATATAATAATTTTAATAGTAAAATACTATTATTATCATACCTGATACCTATGTATGAGGTTGATGTGTGACTAGTGGATAAGAAAATGTAAACCTAGTACAGCATAAGTAACAAGTATAGGTGCCTACCTACATAGGTACATACAATAATTTCTATTTCAAAGATATTACAATAAAAAGGTTTTAAAAAAAAAAAATTATTTATTGTAGTATGATTTTTATGTTGTAGATTTGAGTAAAAATCATAAATGGCGCACGTTATTCATTCATTTTTCCGTCAATACCTACTGTGGATAGATCGAAAATTTCTGGTGACCAGTCATACATAAATACAGCTGGAATACGTCATATATATATCTAACAATATGATTATTAACAAACATCTAAAGTTTCTCTCGGAGAGAATCGTGACGTGTTACTTCGGGTTGCCAGGGAACCGGATCGTATACGTGTACATATTATTATATATGACATAAGGCCGTCCACCTCTGTCCATATAACACGCACGCTCCACTTGTATTTTCATTTAGACATTTAAATATAAATATTGTTATCTTCGTAAAGGCGTAAAACTCGATATCGGTCGACCATTATACTGATATAAATGCTATTCGCATCAGTTACAATGTGGATCGTTTGGACGATGCAGATGTCGAGTCGAAAAATCTTGCCAGACCAACAGTAATTGCGAAGCTTTGCAACAGTTGTGGTTCTCGCGTCGAATCCTATTCAATCGTAAGCACACCGCGGTGCCTTACCTATAAATCATTACATAATAACTACGTCGCTTATAGTTAAATATATACCTACCTCGGTACAATCGTCACCAACACATTCATGAACCGATACCTGCAGTTGATATTTTTGTTAGCGGTAGCGTATCTGACGACCGCCGACGTCAGCTTATCTACCAATGATGACTCGGATACCAAAACCATATCTTCTCGAGGAGTTTCCCGGACCGTACCACCAATCCAAAGTGAATCATCGACCCGGGCCCAACTGCCATTGCAAGAGGAAGTTACATCCCGAGGCCTAGCATCGTCCCAGAGCCAACTTTTAACTCAGAGTCCTACACTTTCAACCCAGAGCCAACTTACGACCCAATGTGAATTAACGACTAGGAACGACCCTATTACGACTCGTGTTGAAAATTCTACTCGCGTCCCTTGTGCCGACGAAGACGCCAAAGAGTCCACTGCATCCGCTTCGAATGCAGGTGACCTTGCGGCAGTTGCCGCCGGACTTCGTGACCAGGTGATGCGGCTGACCAATCAGCTAAGCAAAGCAGTCGCGGCGTTGCACACTGCCCAGCAACGAGAACGAAAGATGTACGTGTTGGAGAGAGAGAAATACAGGTGCCGTGATATTATAATATGTAATACAACCAAGTATAGTCGACGTACCTCTTTATATGTGCGACTGTACGTAAGCGGTGACATAATAATATGTAAATCATCACCGACCCGTCTCAGAGCTTATTGAATTATAGATAGCAAAACCACTGTTTTTTTTCGCGATATTGCGCGGGTCAGTTATTTACGACAAAGTAAATTGCAGGGTACGCGCCAATAGAATAGGTAATTAAAAAAAACTCGTAGAATTATGCACGACACCACTATCAGCACGGAAACTGTTGCTTTTTTTTATTTCTGTTAAATCGAGAAATCTAAGATCGGTTGTGTTGCTTCGATGTTGTATTGCATCAATAGGTTATAGGGTATGTTAAAAAAATGTGTTAATGTTTATTAAGTCAAATTATGACACAGATCTATACACATCAGATTTATGATAATAATCGTCATGAGCTTATAGAATTATATAAATATATTGCGCTGTAGTCGGTACCTGTGGAGTAGTATAGCCCCTCGCTCTTGTATTATTGTTTCACAGATCCATATGGGATGCAAGGCTTAGCAAGTTAGTTCAAATATTATTTTGACTCTGTCAAGTTAAGTTAGTACCGACGAACATGTGTTAAGTTCAAAAATATATGGAAGAACATACTGATTTTTATACAATAGTAGATATATCTAGCATATATGCTTTTTTTAAAAACATATTATTATACCTTTTTTTTTTTTAATAAAAGTATTGCGCTACGAGATAAGAGTGTGAGACAAATGTTGAGCAAAATAAATAACTCAACGGGGCTGGAAATTAATTAATTGAACAACATTAACTCCGCATAGGTGCATTAAAAAAAACTTAACTCGTTAGTAGCTATTGCAGAAGAAAAGGTCAACTGGGGGGGAGGGTTATGAAACTCAAATTTTTTCATTTCCCAGCCTTGTATTCTATACTGCCTGTATAGCCACTAGCCAATAACCTACATATTATTGTACAAGCATGTCTATGTAATATAAAACCACCGCACCGATCGATTGTCATTAATAATATTAGTGTTATTTAGTGTATTGAGGGCGTTAAACGTATATTATGATAATATTATCATTTAACAATTTCACGTCTGTGCCGCATATAGCTACTTGAAAGCCGCGACGGAGAAGGTGCTGGGCGTGGTGGACAACTTGCAGCACACCGAGAAAGGGTTGGCCGCCAACACATCCCGGGAACGGCAGGTCCAGCAGCGGATCGCCCGCGACCACCGGACGCAGGCCCGATCGCGACGCAAGTTGCAGACGATCCGCCGACTGTTGGCCGGCGCCGAAGTGGGTCTGGTGCACATCGAGAGCAGCAGGACGTTGAGCAGGTGCAGCGCGAGCAGCAGGAAACCGCAGGGCGCCCAGCTGCACGCCGACAAGTCACGGTCCCGAAAATAACACATGTAATCAGCGAAAACGTTATCACTGTGCGGACTCGCGTGCGGTGCATGATAACGTCGTGATAACCTCTGCAAGTTATCGTATAATAATTGTGTTTATGTGTAAGGACCGCGAGTCTTTGCGGCCGTTCGTTTTGCTATCTCTATGCACGTCTTCCCGCCGTTTGCAAGTCATATAATGTTACATTTTATTTTAATAGTCTATTTTTCTTCTTTTTTTTTTTATTTAAATATAATTAAATCCGACTAATCGACACTTTTCTCGACTTGAAGTCGTTATAAATTATTATTATTATATCGACGATAGGTCGTTGACGGAACAGTGTAGAGTGTTAGACACACAAAAAAAAAAAAAATAAAAAAAAAAATGTATACAATAAACCGTAATACACAGCCGCGCCGCCACGTTTCGCTCTATAAATTCTTTTTACACGATTCTCGGAACCTTATTAAAATGTAAACCGTAACGTGTCATTATATATTATTTTTTTTTTCTTTTAAATAACGTCCATGTACAGCGAAAAGAATAAAACGAACATATCATTATCTTGTATATGTATGTATGTATAGGTTTATAGTGTATATTGTTATGTCTGTATCGATTCACAAAACGTCGTTGGACCGAAATGCGCGCGGCGACCGCGGTATAATAATAATATCCATTTGTGGTTACGCGCCGATCGATTCGTCCGTGTCGACTGCTGATATTACCATTACTATATTATACTGCTGCACCTCGGTGCACCGGTGACATCGAAAATCGGTCTCCAAAAACCGTACACGTTATAATATTATATAGGTAGCATGTTATTCGAATGTAATAATAATTAGGCACAAAGCTCATTCGGGCCCAAATCGATATGGCGGGTTTCCATATGGGTAACAATATTGGAAAATTGTATATGGACTGTTCTCAGCTGGACTATTCTTTACGCGCAGTCTTTTGTATTCTTATTTGTATGCGTTTTGTGAGTTATTGGTCGTATATTGTATCGAATGACAAATAAGCTTTTAAACTTTATTCGACCAAGTTGATCAATTGTGAGACACACGATGTCGCTTACCAATATATATTGATGTGGAACGTGTCATACTCTTCCTTCCTGCATATTTGACAGTTTGGTCTAAAAGTAATTGTATGATATGGTTTCAGCAATTCGTGGTCGGTACAGTTGGCACTCGATAGATGCAGGTAGTATTATAGTTATCTGGTATAATAATATATACGGTTTCGGGTTTCTCTTCAGCGAGGATCGTATATAGTTGACTGGGAAATCGAATAAATGTTAATGATAATTAACTCGGTATGCCATAATATAGCTAGTAGCATAAGATATTTATAATACCGACTTATAAATTTTAAGTCGACAAAACGCGAAAAACGATGAGCAACGAGGAGATTATAATATACACACACACGTATTAGCTGGTATATATTATATATGATTATATACACAGACCGGTTATATTTCTAGAGAAAAACGTGTATACTGTAGTAGGTATACCACCACGTGGTAAATCGTCATTGCTCAGATACCCTATAATTACTATACGGCTGTGAGTTTATTAAAGGTCTAGTACATGTCGATTTGCTAATGAGAAAAAAATTGACAGCCAGTCGACTGTAGAAAGTGTGGGCAATCCTCTATATTATATCGCCTTCGCTACTGCAAGAGAACAATTTTCGACACGCCGATATAGGTCCGTTTTCTCCTCGTCGTATCAAATTTTCCATAATTATACGGGATTATGAGCTGGAAACATTATGCGAAAATATACGCGTATTACATTCACGGTACTATTTATTATCCACCAAAGAAATTTGATAAAATTAAAATTAATTATTATTGTCGTTGTTTTTAAAGATTATTCTTAAAAAAAAAATTTGTCTAGTAATTTACTGTAAGACTGTAATTATTGTTCATCTGAGTTAATAATTATTATTGTGTATTAATGATCAAAAATTACATTTTTAATATGATGTCCAGAATCAAGTTAGACAAAACTGTTTATGAAAGTTATTTTTTAAATAAATAAAAGATAAAAAGCTTTCTTTGAATCGTCTATAATGATTGAATAAAGATTTTCTTCTTGATATTATTAGATAGCTAAAAACTATATTTATAATATTTCCCTAATGACCTCATATAGTTATATAACATTACAATATTACATTATTAATGCATAATAATATAAGGGTTCTGAACAATAATAATTACGGTATACGTCGATACATCATATTATTGTAGGTACAATGTCACAATTACAATGATAAAATTGTTATAACGTTATACATTTTAATCGTTTTGTAGGACATTTTTTCTACGTGCCCGAATATGTAGTCATGAAAGAACTGATTATTTCTTATTTTTATCTTCATCTTGTACGTGCCACTAAAACGCACGGATCTCGGGTAACTATACTGAATTGGATTTACTCATACGATAAAACAGTGTACATGCATTATTATACATTATATAGGTATGTCGTATCTATAAGTAAGTAGTATATTATAATAATACCCAGGTACTATTAAAAGTGCTAGTTTATAGTCGATTAACGAACAAATCGATCTTCGATTAAGGATACCACATATCGAATTACAATAATAACGATATTATATAACATTAGTGCTACTGCAGGAATGGAATTAATTGTTGTTGTCGTGGACATCGGCCATCGTTACCGGCTTACCGCAGTTTGTACGATTTGTATACAAGTAATTATATATACATGTAATACATTACACTGCGGTATAGTCTGGACAGTCTGGTATAATATTCTATATGTATTATCCAACAAGATTTGTATATTGATTCATCGTTTCAGATGTAATAATGTTAAAGTGAACTCGTAAATTAAAATTTTGTAAACAAATCAAGCGATTTGATGTCGTTTGTAAAAAAAAAAAAATGCATGTTTCATGATGTGCGTGGTCAGCGATATAAGTATAATATAATATTATAATAATTGGTATGGAGAACGAAGTGGCCGAGCGGATTAAGGCTTCGGTTGTGACTCGCACCCTCGCCGGTTTGAACTTTTTCTTTGGGCAATCGTGGTGTCCGGAGAGAGAGGCCGCCATCCCCCACCCGGGCATGGCAGATGTCCACTTAAAAATTCTGCCAAAACGAACACATACATGTTCTATACCTACAGTACCTTCCCCACAGTTCCACAGGCTAATGACCTCAGTAGTCGAAGCCTCAACCCCCCCCCAAAAAAAAAAAAAATTAAAAATAATAGGTATATAAAAAACGTTTATTTGGAAATCGGAAAAGTAGTATAACATGCCGCGAGTGTTATCGTATTTGAAAATATGTATAAACAACGTTATGATGCGATATCACATCTGTGCGATCTATGAGATGATGCCAATTGGGCAAAGTCGTCGATCGGAAAAGCTTACACGCATAGCGTTTGACAATATATTATACATTATAGGCATATGGACAAAATATTAATAACAGGACACATAGTTATAATATGAGATGGCCATATTATTATTGTAATATTTTGTTTTACTCGAGACGGGAAACCGGTGTCAAAAAAAAAAAAAAAAATTGAATCAATATTGTTTATAAAATCATAGCGGTTAAAAAAAAATACGTTCATACAGATATATCTATTTATACATATATATATATATATATATATACAAACACGCAATACGACGACTCTGACACGAGGCCACCGCCAACGACGTGAAACTAAGTCAGTAGGTACTTGAACCGAAGCGGTTTAGAGAGCCGGTTCCCGAGTTCACGATTTTTTTCCCCTTCAGTTCACGCTACAGACACGGACGGAATGGGTTCCGATTTCAGCCGCCGCTGCGCCGCCTCTCCGGGCATTAACCGGTCGGAGAAAATCTGTTCACCGTGTGGGGGTGGGGGAGGGGGGTTAGGAGAATAGAAATATAAAAACGCACAGCGTGGTAATATAATAATAATGATAATAATAAAAATAATAATATACGCCTTCGAAAAAGTTAGGGGCTACGAGTCCCACGCTCCCCTCCTCTGTACGGCTACAGTGGGTTTGAGTCCGCAAAATTAAAATTAAAAAAAAAAAAAAATCTTCGAAGTGTAATAATCGTTTTTACCTATACATGAAACGCACGCATACAAAGTGCACATACAAAATATACAACGTACGCACAATATACTTATATTATTTTACCTATTACAAGATAAAACACGTGGAAAAACACACACACGCACACACATATAATTGAACATATTATACTTCACTGCAACCGGTACCTATATAATATAATATATAAAAAATAAATATATATGCACCTATACAGTTGCGCAACTTACACTCGGGTATACCGAATATATATATATTATTATATGTGATATTATTATCAAAGAATTTATACACTTTATCCGACAGACAACGCGAAACTCTAGCACACGTCCTGTTTTCGTATTATTATTATTATTATTATTATTCGTATATAATAGTCGTATCTTGAGGCCAATGGAAAGGTTTGTTACATAGTCGCTTCGGACACACACTATACATTAGACACACGCGGAAACGTATCGCGTCGATATAATAATAATATATTTAAAATTTAAATATATGTATGTTTTTATGTACTCCGTACACGGCTATAATGTACAGGTACAGTTCGACATACGCAACACGCGTAGTACACTGGCTTTATATATTATGATATTATGTCGTTTTTGTTTTTATCCTCAGTGTCACACTTCGATTCCACGCTGACGATCGCCTCAGCACTTTTGGTCTCGTATTGCATACAATATATTAGTGGCAATTCGTTTACCCGAATATATACGAGTAATATGATCGGAGTACGGTGTGTTTGGTTTTCCATACACAGCATAATATGGTTGGTACGTTGTACTTTCAAGTCTAAACTCACGACCAGTTTTCGATAATAATAATATTACAATGCCTATTATATTAGTATAATGATGATCAATTATAGACACTATTATGGTCATTAGCGGTCAAGTCTTCGATTTACCCGGCGCATTGTAACCGATCTCGTAATTTCTGATAATCGAGTTTCCCGACCACGGTGCATATTATTATGCAAACGCTCACAATGTATCTACACGTATATCATTATATTACGTACTCATACTAAAATAATGCCGAGGATAATATCAATAACTATAGGTAATTGATGTCGGACGTGATATTATAATATTTAATGTGTGCAAGTCCAGATAAGAGTTGAAGGCCCTCACAAGTCACAGATGACAAAATTAATACACAATCATATGTTATTCTTATCATCTATTTAGTATTTGAACATTATTACATTTATTGGGGAATAGTGAATAGATAACTTTATATTCATTAATCCTATACCTATACAGTTATTAAATGTTAATAAGCTAAAATATATCCGCCATCGAATTTAAAGAAAAATACTTATATGTTGTTAAAAAAAAATATAATTATATAGTTCATAGATTATAATATTTTATATTATTATGCACTCAGTGGTGTATACACTGCAGTAGAGGGAAATGTCGGTGCTTACAATCCTCCCTTGGCTCAATAAAGTGTTTTTATAAAACATAACATATGTGTCCTTTATATATTCTTTTAGTATAGGTGACCTCCCTTATACTGGTAATTCCTGTGTATGCCTCTGTAGGAAAAAATAACAATTGAATTTCAAACGATAACAAGCGGGGGAAAAGAACAGAATAATTGAAAAATCACTAATGTGATGTCTCTAATGTTGAAAGTAATTATCTACTAATTATAATATTTAGGTTTTAGTAGGTAAGCATGTAAAAAAATATTTGTATTGTTAAAAACTAAAAATATCATTTTAATAACGATAAATTGTGTTTCCCCTAGCCTACCTTAAATCTGCAGGTATTGAGTCTATTCGTCGACGAAATTGATGGCAGTGTCACGCCGGTGTTGGTGGTTTTTTTATATTTTTATTTTTCGTCCGATTAAAAAACCACGGCCATTGTTTTTCTGCATCGGGAGAAAACGTAAACAATGTTTGACCAGAAACACGGTATATACGCGTAGACACACGAAAACCAGTTGTTTAAGTATGTGTGGCGTGTCTAATATTTCCAGGACGTGATCGAGCTGGCAAAACGGCAACACCGCGTCCGGATCCCACGACGACGGCAACGACGACGACGACGAAGACTTCGACGCCCAGTCGTTGCGTTTCCCATTGCACATCTCTCCGACGGCGGCGGCAGTCCAACTCGTGCAGTTTTTTCTTCCCCTCCTTTTGCATTGCACATTTATATTGGATTCGCTATCGGAGATTAAGATGATCCCCATTGTGTACGCGTAGTTTGCTATATTTTATTCCCATTCATTTATTATAAATACGTGTGATGCGTAAACGCGCCGCAGCGATGTATCTATGTATATTTTGTATTAAAATTAAAAATGTGTACACGATTTCTCGTCTTGATGATGACCCGCAACATTTTGTGCGAAACTTCTATTCGGCACAGATATAATAATATATGGTATCGCGATTTATTGGAACCCTATATTATAGTGATCGTATTTATCTTCGATTCTGCTTATATTATTATAACGTCCGCCGGCGTTGCATACACATAACATATATACATAGGTAAATATATATAATTTTAGTTCCCGCACTCGACGTATACCTGACTATAGCTGCACGATTTACACACGTCGGGTGCTATAGAGAAATTGTTATTTGTCCAAAACGACTTATCGAATATATATTATATATATATCGTTGTCGACTGTCGAGTGAGCAAATACTATATACTACTAGTTACTATCGGCATCGCAAAAAAATGATAATGTCTTTGCGTACAATAAATTCTAATCGAAAATTTGCGACACGATGATCGATTTATGACGAATATTGATATACAGAAACGAAAACAAAAAATAAAGCGTCCGGTGGTTGAGAATTATCTGCACGGTGCAGAGGCCTCGAAGAGAGATTAATTTTTATTCAAAGAATGCCGGTTTCTACTGCTTGTAAAATGTGCATTAGTAGGTATATTATAATATTGTTCGTTCATGCCATTATTTAACACCGGCTTTATTTGCACATATTATATACTATTATTATATTATTGTGATATACCTACGTGGATGCGATTATTTTAAGCCGTTTTTCAGCCATAATATTATATATATTATTATAATAAAATACGAGACGGTATGCGGAAGCGAGAGTATATCCTCATCGTGGAATGCTCGATCGAAGAATTGATGTACAGTGTACACTTCCGACGATTTCCCAAACTCACGTATAACGAGGAACGGGTTGCGTTATTAAAAACGCCGCTGCTGCAGGTACACAATATTATATTATTATACATGCGACGGGACGCGAAACGGATCGTGAGAATTTTCGTACGTATATTGTATATTTATATATGTTATATTGTGTATATAGGTGCACCCGACTCACGGTGTCGTGCAATTATCATTTATTTTCGTTTTTCGTTTTTTTTTTCGTCTTCGGTCGGGGTGGGCGTAACACGAATATTATACGAGCGAGCTGCAGCACCGTTATATACCTCGCGATTTTCGACGTCGAAACCCGGACGCGCGCGCGCAAAACCCTAGCGCTCCAAGTCGAGGCGACTCTTATTTATTTCGTCACGGGTCCGGAATTTACAGGAAACCTCGGGTAAAAAAATATCCACCAGAGATAACATTACTATTATTATTATTATAGTAATAATAATAATAATAATAATAATAATAATTGGGTATAGACTACCCACGCACGCGTATATACCACTATAATATTATAATATACCACACCGTGACGACGCTGCACCTCCGCCGAGTTTCTGCACTCGACGTTCTCAGGTCGGGATAATACATTATTAGGTATAGTATTATAATACGCCATTGATAAATCACGATTGTGCCGAATATGTATATATATGTAGATAAAATTATCATTCGGTCGGCTGCTGCAGTCGTATATTAAGTTCGTCTTGGACCCCGCGAACGATACTAGGTAGGTATATTATAAAATCGGGTTAAATATTATAATGGCCATCATCATCGTAACAATTAAAGGTTGGTTGTCCGGTCCGATTACTCTCGCAGAGTTTGCATTTCCAAACTAATTATAGGTAGTCCTAGATTTGCTTTTGTTTTATAGTCTAACTCAAGAAAATATTTTTTTTTAAATACGCAGTCCGATTATAATTATTGCAACGTGTCTGATACTGTGTATTTCCTTATTCTAACTAAACAAAGAATCAACAATGATTATACTAAATTATACATACAGGTATTATAATAATATTAATAATATATAGACATAGTGCGCATTATATAACACTGGACCAATTAACTTTGAATAGCTAATATATTATTTTAAGTTATATTTTATTATAAGACGTAACACGGTCTGTACACATTGAAGCGTAGGAGAATATTGGTTCAGTATCGGATATTAAATTAAATTAATTTGTAATGCTGTAAACGTTCATAATATAATATAATAAATAGCATACCTACCTATACACGCTGTTATGTCATCGATGTGTATAATATACGATAGTTACAGTTAACTATAAATTATAAGCACATAATGATTTTTACCACGTACGAGTGTAATAAAATATGCATTCCGATGAAATTTGTCGTTCGTGGTTTTTATCAGATAATAAATCCGAAAGCCTTATTGTTATATAAAACAGACTTATGGAAATTGACCAATTAAAACTGTTTGTTGTGGCTATACAAAATGCATTAAAAAATATCACAGACAACGTGATCTTTATAAATTATTATGCCACATTATCGAAACAGTATTACGTGCGAAAAATATTTAAAATTCGTAAACGTTTGGTTTCAGATATTTTTTTACCACTTGATCGATTTCGAGACGATTGTATCATTATAAATAGTAAGTGCTGTGCATGCCGCCGTCACAGTCGAAAGGCACTGCTTAAAATAGCGTTCAAGTCTCCACCGCGGGATCATTAATAAAAATACAAAACTTCTCATGGACCATGCCATTATGCATAGTTTAATCATCTATTCGATTTAATAACTATCTTAATAATCGGTACGTGAAAAATATTCCAAAATATGATTATAATATTATATTATTAAAACCGTCGTATTTACTATATAATATTATATACCATCTTTCTTCTTCCTAATGACTATTATCCGGAATGTAACGAAAAACGATGAACCGGTTATTTGACGCAGGTCAATCCCAGAGGTCGTCGGTCTCCGGCAATATGGCAAATAATGATGAAGATTCTGAGAAGAAGAGATTACGAAAAATGAAAAATATCTAAAATAAATAACATTTAATGATGAATAGCAGTGAAATGTGTGAGCGATATGTCTGAAAACCTATACGCCAAGATAAGCAACTTTCCCTTTTTGAAATTGCAATTTTAACGTTTCGGCATTTGCTCGGAGAAAAACGCATCACTTTAATGCTCGTATTTATACGTTATCACGCCGGACGGACGCTGACGAGTTTAAATATATGTTTAATTAAAACAGATTGAAGATTGCACGAACAAATCAGTCAAGCGAAAGTTGATTATTCATAACATATTATAACGTAAATAAATGAATACTAGTGTATATACGTCAAGAATTTAACGAGATTTTAAGACACCACGGACTACGGAATGGACCTGGAAATTGTTGAGATGTGTTATGCAAATACTCGACAGAATATTACATTCTCGAAGTATATTGTATTATAATATATTATGTGTTTCAGTGTTTGTATATACTATAAACGGCAGTCCGAAAAACCAATTATATGCAAATATGCAATATAGGGGAGGACTTCACACACGACTTAAACGGTTTTCTAGACAACCTAGTCCTAGTCCATGCATGCACACAACAATAAAGTATAACGTGAGATGTCTTTTTTATTTGACGTCTCAAAAGAGAAATGGGTTTCTTTACATACATGATTTTATAAGCCATGTATATTATAAACCATTTAGAAAAGCTTATATGCATAAAGCCGGCGGTGTACTTGAGTAACAATAACACCTATAGTATATGCACAGTGTGAGAGAATAATAGCTGCAGATGTATATTATAATGATAATATTAAACGTAAAAAGACAAAATAATTTATAGAATATACATACCTACTGTATTAGATTATGGATTTATTTTAGGTATCAATATGGCTATTGCACTATCGCAGGCTATATACCACAATGATGTACATCGAACCTCGGTAACCTTATATCCTCGCATCCGGTGTTGTGGTTAAGGTGTTCTTTCCGAGCCACGCTAGGGGTTCACCCGATGAGTAATGTATCTATAAAAGCGGTCTATGCATGAAAACGCAGTTTCAAAAAAAAATGTATACAATATATGTATACGTATTGTGCGGTGCATCTAAATGCACTCTTGCATCCAAAGTTAAAGAAACATATTATAACGGTTGTATGCAAATACGTATTAAAAAAAAAATAGCATTGACGATGACGTCGTGTACAAAGTACCAATTTAGATAGGTATATTAAAGGTCATTTCACAAACATATGAATAATTGTTGCCTTAAATGTTGGAGTCGTGTTATGTAATGTATTATAATAAATATATTATATGACAATATGTGATGTATTAAATGTTGAAATGCGGGTATACTTAATTTTTTTCTATCACATTACGTAAAGACGTTCTGCAGTAGACAAATAATGTAAACGATTATGATAGATTTTACGGGTATCAGATATTATTTTTTATATAATATTTGCTAGTGCAGTTCTGATAAAATTCTGGCAGTCTGCAGAAACCTGCAATCGGTTCATACGTCCTAGGATAATGACGTATGGTTATAATCGAACGAAAATTATTACGCTATAATACGATAATATTACGCCGTACATGCCGTATACCTAATAATAATAATATGTACCTATCTACAATATAATACATATATATATATATTATATACAACTCGCATTTTTTTCTTTTTATATATTATTATCCCCGTCGAATTCTTCTACTGCTGCACCGGCCTGAACGCGGTTCGGTCGGGCACGTTATGATATTAAACGACGCTGTGTAACCTAGTTCTTCGAGTCTCACGAACGCGCTCAGATCCGATAAAATGTGAGACGAAGGCCGCGACGTGAATTTGACGCCCGGATTGTCAGATTAGGAGTGGGGGGGGGGGTGTTGAGGTGGAGGTGGTCCGGGGGATACGAGGCACGATAGATAGTGTGCGTCTCGGCACAGACAATATAATATAATGCGACAGCTATTATAGACTATAATATTATAGGTAGTACGTATCTATTTATGTTGTTAAAATACGTACACAGAGCTGGTGTATAATAGATAAGGCACAGCATCGCATGTGCGAAATGACACAAAACGGGGCAGCCGGGATTATGACGGGAGGAGCCCGGCAAAAACAAAATTAAAATAATAATAATAATAATGTACGACGGAAATGAAATCGTGATCGGAGTATAATTTTTTTGACTTGGTCGTGATCCGCTAGCGCATGTTCGTTTCGTCAGAGGCAATAAATTAACGGGCGTCGTCCGAGGGATATTATATTATAGACGAGAACCTATTCGCTGGTGTAGTCGTATACCGACGGCGGTGTACATACCGTACATGCGGTTATAATATTGTCGACCTACAAAAAAAAATAAATATTATACTCATGACGATGACGCCGCCGCACCGTTTATGGCGGACGCGCTTAAATGTGAGTCATATACGATTTTCGCCTCTCGTGTTATGATTATAACACAATCGGGAGATTGCCCAACACCAGATCGAGCTCAGGCCGATGAACATTATAAATCTTCGTCTGAAAAACGACCTATCTTACCTCACGTGTTTGCGTTGATTTTTATTAACCGGACGGCCGGAGAAACGTTTCACTAACCACCTCTCATATTGTAATTTATAAACTACGAAGATCATTTTTACCGTACGAATTATATATATATTATGTATCATATTATTATAGATAAGGTTACATTGGGTGATATCAGTTTATGCAAATCAATTGTATGTTCAAAACTTATATTGCCATCGTAAAAAAATATTATATAATATATTATATAGGTAAGAACAGTCGCCCTTCCGAGCACGTCGTGGATCTTATTAATATCAAATTATTGTTAGAAAACATTTTGTTACATTGTGTTCGCACAAACACACACATGCATCGTACACATGCATAATATTATATAGTCAATATGTAAAATATATAATAGATATATGTACCTACCTATAATATTATATTGACTAGGATTGTTCGTCGTTGTATACAACCTCCGAGGAGAGGGAATGCCGAACGAGTGGGCGAAAAATCGATTTACATTCAGTTATTCTGATATATATTATTATACCTGTGCAGCCCCGTTTCCAATAACGGCATCGCTGTCAACTATACAATAAATATGTAACGTAATAATAATGTATAATGACACTTGCCGCGCAGTCGGTGCAGCCCCATCGATGATATATACAATACAATTTAATAGGCACTGCTGCACAGTCTCAGAGTAGGTATCGGTCGCGATAGCCATAAAAAAAATTGCGACAATATTATAATATGACTGTGGCGGACACGTTTTTTTTTTTTTTTATATATAACTTTGAAATTTCATAGTTCAAAGTCAAGTGTAACGGTTGCCGCGCGGGCGTCTCGAAAATCCGATAAAAAATAGGTCACTCGTATGCATTCAGTATTATATTAAAACGTGCAGCCTTGCGCTTTGATTGGTTCGAAACTCACAGCTGGTATTATATACCGATTAAAAACGGCTTACGACCGCATAAACGCGACATTAAACTGCAATTGTTATAATTTGATTAACGGTACGGAACGCGTTAAATCGATGACGCGTATTATAATAAGTATACCACACTGCCTATGTTTTATACCATGCAGTTATGAGATTTCCTTTGGTCAATAATTTATAGAATTATATCTTAACGAGAACCCATTTTCTGTACAGCGTTATTTTAACGACCATTAGGTATAATATAATGTACCAGTGCATTATTTTATTAGGATATAGATAAGAATTTTCTGAAAAAATCCGACTTGCCATCGCGCTGGTTCACGACCCGGTGACGAACCTCATCGTCGTATCGTACCGCATATATTATTAAATAATTTTCTTCGGCAAGAGGGGGGTCGCGATGAACACAAAATGGTCACCATAAATAATTAAGATTCGAAATTCGTGTGTGCCTATACATAATAATATTGTAGTCTCAGTCCCAGCATGTATATATACGCTTTGGTTGTGGCAGCGGGGGGGGGGGGGGAGAATAGAAAATAATAATCGTGCGGCGGAGGTTTGCCGACTCGCGGGTACATATTATACGCGTATATATGTATACTTTTTATAAGTCGAGAGCACCCACGCAACGTATTTTGATTAATCTGGTCCGGGTAACTCGATCTGTCGGGATATACAGAAAACCGGTCCACCACGGCAGTTTCGCTCCCCCCTCCCCTCAAACTTGGTCACCGCAATGGTCTGTGCAGTATAATGTATACCGTGCGCCCGCCCCTCCTTCCACGACCGACCGTTCCCCGTTCGCGACCGCTTACCTCCCCGTCGTCCGCCATATTATATATATTATATATTAGGTATATATATTATTATAATCTAGTTTCGTACCGTATAATATAGCATAGTAGAACCGCAATTTGGGAAGGGGTATGCTAGTGTAAGGGGTACGGGCAGATCCGTTTCGACTTCGGGTGTGGTTCCAAGTCACGACGTCACCTACATTTTGTGTACCGACAGTATAATACTGCAGCTACTACTATACAATACTATATTATACTATAATATTACTACTACAATATATACCTACGCTATTTATTAACAATAATATAAGTTATTATGGTATTATAAATTACAATATATATATAATGTATATGAGTATAGGAGACTGTGGCTTTGATATAGCCGAAACGTTCTATATATTATTTACGAAAATATTGTAGGCATCTGTTATATGTAGGTTTCAATTGATAGAAAAACATAAATATCGTTCGAGAAACGGAAGCTTTTTGGGTCAGTATCAAATTTGTACAAATTGTACTGCAGTTGTATCTATATAGGTATATTAAATTATTATAATATTGTATTTTTGAATACGAATCGTGGTTCTCGAATGAAAAAAATTCTGCGAAAACCAGTTAGCGAACTGCTAAAATTTCGAAATAATAAGTGCAGCGGTGCATTAACGCGTGATATTGGTATATAAACATTCAAAACGATTATACAGCCAAGAGATACGAAACATATTCCGGTATAAACTCGTTGGGCAGCGTATATACGTCATAATATTACAGTCTACTCTCGATAACTCGATTTTTTTTAAATTCCCCTTGAGAGAAGGTTAGATTAAATTCGAGTCAGGTACCTATTTCGAATAATACATACCTATCCAAAATTTTTCATCTCCATTTAATGCTGAGTTTTCACGACTAGGCTATACTTTGTATTAAAATTTACCAAATATACATCACGATGTCTTGGCGATTTATTCATATATTGAGTATGGTTTACACCTTTCGCGATCGAACACATATTTTCCTCACATGCGTTTGAAAATTATTATTATATTATATATATTCGTACATAATAGGTTTAAATTGTAATATATTTGATTTTTAACTTTTTTTCCATGCGTTATAACCACTATCAAGCTATTGATTTAAAAATCAAACCTTCTACGGTGTTGTGCGACGTA
Source organism: Macrosiphum euphorbiae (assembly GCA_949089665.1). NCBI lineage: Eukaryota > Metazoa > Arthropoda > Insecta > Hemiptera > Aphididae > Macrosiphum > Macrosiphum euphorbiae. Next base: position 35,963,633 of record CARXXK010000001.1, read on the forward strand.
CGCGGTCGTCATTATAAAATATGTTATTTTTCGTGTCTAAAACAGCAACAAAATATATCATAGTCACTATAAGCCTATAACATGACGTCCAAGGACACGGCGCGGTTTCGGTGATAAGATATTATAATATTATTATAATTAGAATATAATTAGTATAATGCTGAGACTATTATACCGAATTACCGTGTGCGCGACGCTTTATCACGATCGAAATTGTTCGTTCTGCGGAACAAAGATTGAAAGTTTTATAACTACGCACACACCACAATATATATAATATATTATTATATATAGATACGGGATGATACATTTAACGTAAAACACTCTTTATTTTAACTAACAGTTTTGAAAGTATTTCTTTTACATTAATTTGAAGTCATTACAAAACAACATTTTTACTTATGTCTTATCGTTATTATTTGGAAATTGTTTACTCATTTGAATGACGCAGGTCATTATTCGGAGTATTTCGATCTATAAAAAACAAATTTCTGAAAAATGGTTTATTAGCTTATAATTATTTAAAGTTTGGACTATCGGAGTAGTGGACCAACATTTTGCGGAGTACTCCTGCAGTATCACTCCACTCCTATCATATTATAAGCTTTATATTATAACTGGTACACTATTCTGCCAAAATTCGATTTTTACGACGGAGTATTCCAAACAATATTCTGCTCTGGAATAACAAATAGGAAACGCATGTTATCATTAAAAAAAAGTAAAACATTTAAAAAACGTTTAATTCAATCTATCTATATTTTAGAAATAATGAGAGTCATACGATAAACAATGGATCGCCGCCCTGTACACTTGGTCGGATTATAATATGTCGTACCTATAATATAATAATGTTATATTATATTTATTATATTATTGTGCGAGTGTGCAGTATAATATACAGACGTCGCTCGTATATTATATTATATATTATTATTTGTAACGGTATAATACCTATAAACACTGCAGCAGCAACGACCTACCGTCTTTCCTAACGCGCGCCGCTGCGGCCGAACCGCTTCGTGCTCGGCGGCCCCGGTGTTGACGGACCTTAACCGCCGAATAAGAAAAGAAAAAAATAAACGTAGGAGAAGCAGAAAAAAAAAACACACAACTACACGAGTAAAAATAAAATTAGACGAAAAAAATAAAGAGAGAAGGAAAACACTACGCTGGCGGAGCGGAACGCCTGTTATATATATGTGTGTGTGTGTGTGTGTGCAGACCGCATTAAAAACCAGTTTCCACGGCGCGTCTCAATGTTTAAACACGAGTAACCATTATTATATCAGTCCGGATAATTAGCCCGGATCTAAACACGCGGCTACTATATATATGAATATTATATATAGGAACCTTACAGTCGATCATGATTTTTTTGTGTTCCATTGTAGTAGATTTTCGTTATGATCCGTACGGGAAACGCCGCTGACGACTGTTCGCGGGTTTCAGATTTTGTCGATTATGTTATTATCAATAATTATGCGCGTGTATGTAGGTACATATATCATAATTTTGTAAAGCAAATATACTGTTTTGCGACAGCTGAAATACAGGACACATTTTTTCGGTCTTTTATGCAACCGTATTTACCCACCAAGCAAAAAAAATAATTCTTATATTATTGTATTGTATAAAAATTAAAATAAATAAACCACGGGTACCTTCCTATTTTCCAACTCTCAAGTCAAAATCGGTCTGTATAGGTATGTCATTAAAATATAAATTAACAATCATAGTTTAATTAAAAAAAAAATTTTTTTTCCTAATGATTATCGTTGATCTTACAATACATCGTCTCGAGGAAACGTAGAACGAATATACACAATATATAATGTATAATTTCTCACAATTTCAATTTTCTCTATATAGGAGGCTATCTCTAAATAGTACAGAAACCAATAAGTTCCTGTATGATACGCAATGAAACCAATCTTTTATAAGAAACGCGCGCCTATGATATGTCATAAAAATACATAAAACCAAAATAGTACCTAGAAATTTCAATAAATTTGACAATTATTACCATCGGCAGAGCATAAAATATTATCAATACAAAAGACAGAGTTCGACCAACAATATTTTGAAATAATTAATGCAGATTGCAGACAATTAATGGCCAGCATCAAAGTCTCGTGAAATAGATATAAGAACATTAAGAACGCAGAACGCATAATATTTTAAATAAATTTAAGAATAATAATAAAAAATAATATAATTTATTGTTTTGACACAGAGCGCAACAACCGTTATAAATTATAATAATTATTAAATGATGTCTTACTCAAGATTTCTTTTTAGGTACACGTTATTTTTTTACCCAGCTAAAACACGGCTATTAATTTGTGGTTAGGTGTATATAATATACGTGTACGTATAGGTACGTGTAGTGAGTATTAATTACGATTCTTAAAAAAATAGTAATAAACCTTGTCGTATAATGCCTAGAAATGTGTACTGGAGTCTGCATATGTATACTAGTATAGCAGACAAAATTAAATCCATGTCGTCTATGGACGCCCGTACTAATTACAGGATATTGTAAATTATACATGTATTCTTTTAATCAGCGAAAAGCCGCTTTGAATCCGTAGAGCATTTCAATGAAACACTCCGGCTATAGAGAGAACCATGGTTCAGGGAATAATAAATAATATTATTTATACTAAATTCGTCACACGTCGAAATGATTCACCAAATCGTTTCAAATAAAGTACAGTTTCCTTCTCCACTGAATACTTTTGAAATTACCACGACATTTGATACACATTTAAGGGTACGTACATTTAAATTTACCAATTTTCCACTACCTACCCCTAAACGTATTCTTATTATTTCTTTATTTTAAGCTTCTAATTCTCAACTGTTTAAAAATAATAATATTTGGTGGTGTTTTATAATAAAGGTTTTTCACATATTTTTTAGTTTCATCATATAAATTGAAAATGTATTTCATGGCTTAACGAATACAATTAAATGACTAAGCTGATGCATTTAATTTATTTTCATTTTTATAATATCAATTAACATTTAATATATTTAAAAGAATAATTTAAGGAAAATGGAGCTATCAATTATTGTATCTGTGCCTAATTGATATAGAGTATAGACCCCCTTAGAAACTGCCTGAATCATATGCTTATACAGTTATACAGGGGTTATACTTGTAAATATTGTACTAAAATGAGTTTTGTGTCATTAGTCGTTAATAATATTATTATAGGTCATTATATACTTTATACAAACGCTGTAGGTATTATATTTTATGAGTATTCACAATAGGCAGGCAACCGTCTTATGGGTGCTTCAATAAAATAATAATTTAGCTGTTGGTCTAGCCCTAGCGGGTATTGACTACGTATAAAAATGTATACACCATCATATTTTGCAATAATCTTTATATTTCAGACAACAATGGGATAAATATCTTTTTCTAATTCGTTGAATGCCACTTGATTGTACAATCTCGGTGTGGCTGTGTATTATACTATTATATATCGTTATGAGCTGATGATAACAAACGAGTGTATACTGCAGCAATCTTGATGAAAAACGAGGATAATAATATAACGTTATGACGAAAGCTACATAGGTATAGTAGCTATTATCTCGATAGCATCGCCGTCGTTTCGTTTTTTCTTCTCCGATCATAAAACACGATGATTTCGCATAGAAAACGAGAATTGTGTCCGTATGTTTTAATTATGAATGCGAACGTGCACCGGAAATAAAAATCTTATATAACAGGCCAAACGAAAAGTAGGTAGTAGGTACATGTTTTTTTTTATATTTTCTGTATAGTAATATTATTATACAATAATATAATATGGTTTGATTTGCGGTAAAATAAAATATTCGCAGGTCACACATTTCCTCATATTATGGAAAAAACTAATTCATCCGAATCTTCGGATACTGTGTAATATGATATAATATATATTAACTCAAACTGACCTGTAGGCGCCTGTATTGTCTGCACCCTATATAATATATCCGACGACGACCACCCGCTACCCCCGGGCTTATTGTCGTGGAATTTGTATAGAAATTACCAAACATTTTTGATTCCTATAAAAGTTTGGTACTTAAACTGCAGTCGACGTGCAGTTTCATATCGTGAGGATATCTCCGCCGTTCATCGGCTCGATCCCGATTCGGGTGCGAGCGAAACGTGACGATCCAGTTTTTTTTTTTTGACCGGACTAGAGGTGATTCATATAATAATACAGCCGTGTGGTTTTTGTATACATATATATATATATATATATATTATATATTCTTCGAGATTCGCACACGGAACTCGGCAAATTGGTCCGGGCGAATTATTTTATAATATATTGTTATCCACGAGCATTGCGGGTGAAAATAAGTTGCTGAGCGCTCGGATCACGACTCGAGACAGTCTCACATGTACTTATATATATACACACACACACACACTTCGGGATGAGTCGCACACATCCCACTCGCGCTATACGGACGAACCGAGCATAATGGAAAAAAAACGACTCTAAGACCGTATATACCTACATCTTATTGTGTATTGTGTACGTCTGCTGTGTCTTCGCGTGCTCGTATATATACAGATGTATATTGTTACAATTTTTTATGTGTGTATATATAATATACTCGTATATAGGTAGGTACCTACTCTACAGAACCGACTGCGGCCTGCACGATATATTAGGACGACGCGAGACGTGGAGGATAAAAACGATAATTATTATTATAGACCAAGCGTGCGTTCTGTAGCGCAGGGCGAAATCGTGTGGAGTGTCTATGTGTGTGTGTGTGTGTGTGTGTGTGTGTGTGTGTGTGTGTGTGTGTGTGTGCTATTGAAGCTGTGTCCAGTGTGTCCACCTGTAAATATAATATGTAGGTATACGCATGCAGACTAACTTCGTTTCGGCACATGACGTCAGGCATTCCTATTATTACATATTATGAAAACTATGCAATAATATTATTTCCATACAGACGGCTTTCTACAGATTCGAATCGATATTGTACATTATATATTTTACGTGAATCGCTGATCGACTGTAGCAGGACACGCATGGTGGACACTCTACATATACGACATTTATGTGTTATAAATAATAATATTATATTAGGTACCTATATTAATTAATTAATAAATTATACAGGTACACTTTTGTTATCGGTTGTATATTCCTATCGAAAATAGGAACTATACACAGTACACTGTATATATATCAACAGCGCCTTAACCAACTTGGTTGTCACTTGTCAATACCCATATACCTACTATATTTATGTATTAACTACGTTTGACTAATTATCGAATTTAGCAATTGTATATATACTTATAATATGACATGATATATTAATTCAAGCATAAACAAATAAAAAAAAACTTTAGGTTGGGTTAGGTTAGGTATCTATTATAAAAAAATTATATACAAAATTATTATTTGTATAACCAGTTCGGTCAAAGTGCAACATTACTATTGGAAGTTGACGATGTGCAGCATTAAATATAGTATAGAAGAAAAAACCAAGGAAGTTTCTAGGTCAAATGCGTTCGGAAAAAAAAAAGAGAGAATCTAAAAGGAGAAAAACCATCATTATCATTATTATACGGATATTTCGTCTATGATCTTTACACGCGTTTCGTATACCTAGTCAGACATTAAGTGCACTCCAACGTTGTCAGATCTATAATGACTCGCGGGGGATCCGTTACACGTCAAAATTTAAGCACTCGCTAATTTTAAAATGTATATATGTACGAGCGCGCGCACGTTAGCGTGTGTGCATGTACATACATGTTTGTGCGTGTGTGTAAAAACTGTACACTTATGTGATTTCTATATCACAGCGTTTTATTTGCGCCGGCGGTCATGTAGAGATTTCGTTCGGAGTAGAGTGAAAAAAAAAAATGGCAACGACCTCGGAGGCACGAATAAATTCTTATATCGTGTCAGGGGTCGAATTTCTCCGACAAAGCCGATCGGTTTTAGCCGAAAACAGACTTTCGTAGTAGTTATAATGTATACGTGAGATAATAAAATTTACTATATATGGATATATTAATTATATATACACATATTCAATTTCAGTACTATATTACGTGCATAAACTCACTTCGACAATTAGCGATAATCTTCAGCCCAGACCCGTTATTATGTGTACAATAATGAATATTACATTAATTATGCAACAAACGGCGAATAATTTATATTTTATACCTATGTATAATAACAACTTGTTTCTGTTAACTGCAAAAACTTTAGGCAGTTAAGCGTACGACAAAATTTCTCCTACTATACATAATATGCTTTAGTTAACTAAAACGATATCTAGTACTTTTATTGAATCAGAACCAATATGAGTTACGAATTTAACAAATTGCATTAAATATATAAGATCTTTAAACAGGTCCATAAAAATGTTTAGCGCTGTATGTGTGTATACCTAGATAAATTAAGTCAGTACCTATTAATTTAATGAAAATTTATTTTGTAACATATTTTATGCTATATAGGTATTATTGGATTCAAATATTCAATCAAACCAGGTTTGTTATCTGATATGATAAATGATAGGTATTACTGTATAAAAATGTATTATAATATTATGTAGGTGTTAGTCGTTAGTGTGTTGTAACATTCTTGCACAGTGTGATGTGCTCGCACTAACCTACCCTCAGACTTCACAGCCATATTATACTCATATAATATGTAACTAAATTAAATTCCTAATATTCACATTCGTAGGATAATTTTTACTATAAAATGGAATTAACATTAAAATACTATAAAAATAGGTTATAACAATATGCTAATGCACGATGGTTATCAGAATTGCAGACGACGCGACGTCGTTAAATATGTTGTACCTATTGTCAATAATAATTTTGTCTGTCGACAACGCATTACCGGCGGCCATAGAGCTGCAGTAGCAGCGTAATCAAAAAGGTTGAAAAACAGGAACGCTACGGGAAAAGTCTGGTACCCATATAGAATATTATATATTATACTCGATTCGTTATTTTTTCTTTATGGCGTCACAGCTATACCTACTCGTTATATAGATACAGTTACACAAGGAATATAATAATACATTATATATATATATATCATATATGAATTAAATATAAACCGCGGAGTCATTAAAAACTAATGTCCGAATACGACTTAAAAAACACAACAATGATTTAAACAAGATGAAGCTCGACGAAGAGTGTCGTATACGTATATAAACGAGACCGCGGAGGAGAAAGAAATTCCTACGAGGTTATATAGGTGCGTAGAAACTGGTGCCCCGAGGGGTAGCACATTCGGCTCTAACCTGGATACACTCACACACACACACACACACATTCACACACACTCTGTATACTAGCGTACATAGCACGCTCAGCATCCGAGAGTATCCTGCAACAGCGCAGGTTAGATACGTTTTATATAATGCGTGTTATGATTTCTTGAGATCGTAAAAGAGCCGTTGATATGCTTACGCGTGTGCGTGCGCCGTGCATGGTGTTTCTTATATATACATTGTCCACATATTACTGAAGCTCGTGGGCGTTGCAGGTATAAGGTACCTATCTACGATACGCGAGAAGAAAAACAGACAATGGACAATCGTAAAAAAAGACGAAAAAAATAACACCGAAGAGCGCATAATATTATAATGATCGAAGCCTTTTTATGGAGAGAAAATACCTCTCGCGGGTTATTACTTATTAGCTTCCGCCGTGGTCCCGGAAGTGTGCAGCTGCATGATAACAAGACCTTCTATATACCACTTACATATATATATATATACATATATACCTCGTTAAAAGTCAGCGAGGTGTACCTATACCATAGTATAATACCTACAACTGCGCACATCACCGCCACGACCAGAAACATGATAATATAATATAAAAATAATATAGCGCGTCATATTATATACGACTTACGAGTGGTGTTCGCACGAAACGTACGAATCGTGACTTCCACTTGCGCGCGTATTACAAATATTGGCCGTCCGTCAATGACAGCCGCAAGAGCACGGTCATTAAAACGGCGAGATCCGAATAAAGAGCAAACTAAAGAGTTGACCGAAAACCGCGTAGCAATAATAATATACATTATTATTATTATTATTATCACACACATCACAGTGTTTGCAGACAAGTCAGTGGCGTAGTGTAACAGGTTTCGTTTATTGACGCTGTCATTAGCGTCATGGTGAGTGGGGACCATCACTGGACACTGGCTCTACAGCTAATAATTTTAGGGGGTCCAAAACGTTATTGCTTCGGAGAAGGAGAACGACAACGCAAGTATCATCATTAAATATAATATGAATATAGGTATAATATGTCTATCGGCGACGGACATGAATTTTTTTTTTGTCACGACCCATATAACATAAGCGGTTTCTGAAAAACGTGTATATTTAGATGTTCAAATTTATATATATAAGCTGTCGCGAGAGGTGAGAAAAATATACCCAATAATATTATTAAATATAGGTACGTATACGCGTACAGGTACGTGGGTACGTGCTGCAGTTGTATTATTATTTTGTGACAAGTCACGCGTTTAAATTATAATCATAATAGACTATATGGTCGCATACCAAAACTATATAACCTATAAGAATATATAAATACACTACATAGAAAAAACACACTAGTTGATAGGTAACTAGAATATTATCCTGTAGAAGGTAATATTCTCTTCTATAAAATCGGAAACTGAAGATAATGGGACGTTCGCTTAATAAAAATGTCTCCGGTGACTTTAACGGTGGAAAAAAATCCTTGGAGACTTAAACGGTGGTCATTTATGGACTTTTTAAATATTAGAGCTGATGTTCCCAAGCGAGTGAATACCACTTTGAATAGATTCCACATAGAGAAATTTCGTTGTTCAAAGTATATTTAAATATAAATTCTGATATAATATAGTACGTACCTTGAACCAGGAGATAGTGAGTGCGTTTCAGACACGGTGATGAGTGTAATCCAAAACTCGGATAAAATAAAATTTGAAAAAAATCTTACGTCGTGCCCGGCACTATACCGTAGTAATGTGTAAGTATAATATGTTAATATTTATTATACTAGACGCGCAGTGTCCGCGTTGACAGAGGATCTCTCGGGCCCTCGTCCCTTGGAAACCGCGCACTTGAGGAGGAGTAGACGAAAAGAAAAAAAAGGTTCCACGGAAAATTTTGAACACACGGCTCGCGCGCACACACTCGGACCACGCGAACCCGGACGACGACGACGGACGACGGTTGCAGGTTGGCGACCGGCGAGACCGTAAATCACACACTGCACGCACGCAGGTAACTCAACTCGGCCGGTGGCGCGGAGGCCGCCGCCGCCACGTGAAAACCCGCCGCGAGTCCATCCGCCTCCCACCCGTCGACCAATCGTCGTTACCCAAAGACCTAATTCCGCCGCCGCCTCGGTAGAACCACCGCCGACGCACGCACGCACTCGCATTCTCGCGGCGCTATTGCACGCACACAACCGACGGGTTCCGTTAAATCTCTCAGCTGCTGCTTCGGCTTCAGGTCACACGCGCGCGCGCTCGCGCACTCACACACACACACACACACACACACACACACACACACACACACACGTGTGAATCAACGGCACTACGTGTGTGTGTGTGAGTGTGTGAATCGCCGAAACCGCGGTGCCGCCGACGGTATACTCGTTTTATACGTTTTTTAAACTCATTTTTCGGTCGTCCCCGTAATGATGTACCCATATATATGTTATTATTATTATTATTATTATATGAATCTCGTACGGTAAATCGCGTACCGTATACAGCGCATAATTTACAGGTACACCTTTATTAATATCGTTTAAGTATATTCGGTGCGGGCTGTACCTATAACAATGAACATGTATATAGCTGATTTATTTGTTTATCTGTGTGAAGTACATAATCTATATTAAGGTGCTTTAAGGGGCTTAAAGGGTGACGATGATCAGATTAAAAAAAAAAACAATATTTCATAAAAGATATTATATGCGTTATAAAATACCGATACTATGTTGACCCTCAAATTGTTCATAATTTTATTATATTGCACTATTATAGTAATCGCGTTAAAGTGGGCATCGCGGGCCATCATCTCATTACAAATATGATGAAATATATTGATTAGACTTAAGTCTTAAATTATTAAATAACCAACGCCATATTTTTCTACCGTTATTATAAATAGATAGGTACTTTAATTATATCAACCTTTTATACTCAAGTCCAAGCTACCTTATATACCTATCATCTATGTATATATTGGACATTAGTATACTTATTTTATATATATAATATAATATAACCTTAATATACCCATTAAATAACTATATTATTAGGTATTTAGGTAAATATACCTATATTATATTTACTGAAATTAGTTAACTGATAAATGATAATAATATACTCATATAGTTATAGTTACTATATTAATATTTTAATAAGATTTAAATATATCAAATTAAAATTTTAAACATGACTGCGCAGACATAAATATTCATAGCCAACTATTTTTTACTACCTATAGATAGTAGATGCAGCGATAAGGTACGTTGGAATTAAATGCGTTTAACAAAAATTTTCATCTCTAGGAAAATTCAAATAGATATAATTTACAATACGTTACGATTTCTCATATTTTTAATTTTAGATAGTAATATCCAATAGGGATTATATGGAAGAAAATTATATGGGTTATATGGAATCAGGGGCCCACATGGGTAAGATTTGGACTATTTTATATTTTTATTTTAAAGCATGTTATTGAAAATAATGTTGTCTGCAGTCATAATTTATCAATTATTATCAAGACATATCGGGGCACATAAATAGTATTAATGAATCAAAACCTGGACGCATGCGAGCACTTTATGAAAACATTACGACCTTTATATATTGGATTTTTTTATTAGTAGGTATATTTAATATTTGTAGGTATATTTATTATCAGCCCAAAGCGATGGATATTTTATAAAATAATGTAGGCTAATCATTCATAACACAGAATACTCAGCAAAATTATGTAGAAATGCATTCATGTATTAGAGTGTTTCATAATACCAGTTTATAGTAAACCAATTTTTATTGCATATTTTACTCTTTTTAACCCATAAATATGATATTATACCACATAATATTTTGCATAATAGTTTGTATATATTTTTTATTCATATTTAATTTATCTTTAAAATGGGGAAAAAGTATAGTTAAAATAACCTACAAAAGATTTAATTAGTGCAATCTTAATTAATAATATTTGACTCTATAATAAACGTTTGACGTTTTAAACGTTTCTATAATATACGTTTGACCAACAATAGTTTATATAGACTATAATATAGTGATACCTAGATGTATAGGAAATATTCTATTATAATTATATTATTAATTGTGTGTGTCGTTTCTATACCCCACAGTATAATATTTGTATTAAGCAATATTAATAACGAATAGTATGCGACGTGAAGATATAATAAAGATTGCTGTCCATATTAATTTGGTGTATCGACCGTCTTTCAATGTAATTTTTTTAACTGCATATTGAAACACGTCTGTAGCATATATTATAAGGACTTTTAGTGCACTGAGTATAGCTCATAATTATTATAACGATGAGAAATCTTTAGATTTAAATAATATACTTATAGGTATATGATGAGGGAGTAACGTCAACAGTTGAACGTTTTACAGATACTCGTGTATAAATAAATATAGGTATGGACATTCGCAAGCTAATAGCATCATGGGTATGCACAACGACTGAGCGACCAAGTGGATCGTTTTCCTCGTGACAAGCGACAAACGTTACATCATGAAAGGACTGAGGATAGGTAAGGGGCCTGGAACGACGATCGGACTAGAACGACGGACTTTAAACAGCTAACACGAGATGATAAAATACAGGAGAATCAATTTTCCCACTGAACAGTTTATTCAACATATTTTTAGCACATGTACTCGTATGTATTATTTAAATTCGCAACTTGCCTATGCGAACAGCCTGCAGCTGCACAGAGCCCATACCTTCGAGATGCTGTTTTGTCGTTAGTATACATTATTATATAGGTATATCATAATCCGGCACGGCCGTCGTCACCATATATCCACGATGATGATTATCGAGCGTGTTCGTAATTTTACCATAACGGGACGTTTTCGATATGACGCTCGTAAGTCGTAATAGCTGCTATTTTGTACCTACACTATTATATATAGGTACCTACGTATAGTGGATAGGTATAGATGTACCTATAATAGTTATATAGATACAAACTTTTCTAGTATATTCTTGAATTGAAAAAAAAAGGAGTAAAGATGTAAGGGATGTACATTGTATATACCATATAGTATATAGATGACGAATATTGAAGTTCTCGTAGATTTTCAATGACTCGAATTTTTCAGTAGGTATAACATCACGGTTTAATAATACAAAATGAATATTTTACTAGCAATATGATGTGTAGTACGTCTTATTATGTATCCATTTTGTACACTTCTATGGAGCTATGCAATCCAACTATTAGTATATAATATACTACCTACTATAATAGTTGGGTACTATAGCTTACTAATATAAAATGTCTGTGAAAAAACGTCTTTACGGAAAAATAACAACTGTATGAATACAACTCTCTATATGTGTTCTGAATAATGATTTACATAAAATACGTGTACATTTACATAAAATATTATTAATAATCACATAATAAACTAGAATGATTTTCTAGGAAAAACTTCAAATCCTCGTCGTTGATTTCTAATTTATTGTAATCATATTTTTTTTATAACTCATAGGCGTATATTGAAGTTATATACCAGGCGCATTTTAAAGGTTCATTGACTCAGTTGATTTATAATAATATATTACTATCGGTACGCGCGTGTATATTATAACTTGAGCACTGATTGTTTACGATGTTAGATAGAAAGTGTTGGATAAATTCTCAGTAAACATATGGATTTTTGGTTGTTACACAAAGAATCCCGTCATGATCGTATTATAAATGAAATTGTTTATTTAGATCTCCGTTCTAGTTTTAATAATTTAACTATTTTTATAGGTACTTTGAACATATTTTAACACATCAGCTACCGCTCGACCGGTTTTAATATACCTACTGCACAGCACAGTGTACGTTATTACAGGTTTTTAAGGAACTTTAATTTATTCTCACTAATTTTTTCACGTTTGTTGTCTAATCATAATTAAGCTTTAAATACAGTGGTTAATACATTTTAAATTCCATCTAAACTTTCTACAAATAACTGATGTAAATACTCATAGTCACGTTGCAGAGTATTATTTGAATTCATTATTTTCAAAATCAAAATGAATCTACGATGCACAATGTTATTAGAATAATATTATAATACCGTCTGTTTTTCTGATGACATCAAACTTTATAATATGCGAGTGCCGAGTACCTACTACCTATGCTCTAATGCTTTGTTAATGAATGCTAGTTGTTAAACCAGCTGACTTCGATAATATAGCTTCTCGGAGTAGTTATTAGTAGGTACATTGGGTTTATCACTCAATATCTCCAAGTGTATAAACTCTAAGGTTTTACATTTGCTAAGATCCAATCCCCGGTGAAGGTACAGGTACTGTTAAGTTTACTTATATTTTTATTATACAACATGTTTGTAAATGTTAGCTTAACCGTGTTTTATATTAAGCTTGCTGTTTATGGTTAATATTATATTAGTTAAAAATTATATAATATATCTATGTAAAAATAAGACTTATTCGATAAAATAATAATAAATAAATAATACGTTAAATATAAGCATATAGTCGCTAAATCAAAATATAGTATTAAAAAACTATACATAATTTCTTGTTGGATCAATTTATTCAAACCGATTAAATCTATGTAGGTTAACTTTTAATTTGGTAGTTGTTGAAATGGGCATGGCACGTTTTGACCAGTTGGTAAAAAATCATACAGTACAAAAATATTACAACCTGTTTGGAACAATTATTCAGATACACAGACAAATTATCGTTTTTCATTAAAATGTTAATTTTATATTCTTTTTTCATTTTAGTTTCTGAGAGGATCGATAAATGTATTAATTTTACAATTATGTGTGTTTTTTTTTTTTTTATTTAAATTTTTTTTTGTGTTTGTCACCACCGTCTGGGCCAGTAAAACTTCTTCGATTTTCTTCAACAGTATCTTGTTGGATGGGAAAGTGAATTAAGTTGGTACTTGAAAAGTTCAAAATTAATATTCCCAATAGTGTTCAAAAGCGCAGGGAAAAACAAAATTAAAATTAAGAAAAAATGGGAATATTTAGGCAGGTTTTCGACTACATCGGTTTTGGTGTTTGATTTAACTCTAAAAAAAGTTACCGTCGATACATTAAATTTCCACCGAATGTTTATATTAGCATTTTCTATACACCATAAAATGTAAAAAATATATTTACTTGTTTTGAGCTGTTTACGGACATAATATTATTCAGTTTCCAAATTTTTAGATTTTTTTCTATAAATATCAACAAAATATTATTTGTTGGGTTAAAATGCTTGAAAAATGAATACAAGGCTCCTGATATATTGTTACAATAGTAGTTACAAAATATTAAATATACATAGGCACAATTTTTTTTATAAGCATTTAAAGTTCAATTTTTGACAACATTAATCAAATTTAAAAATGATTTTGTAGTTAAAAATTTATAAAATTTTCAAATTGTATAGCTAAGGATTAAAAATGTAAAACAAGGGGTTCCTCGTAAGTAGGTTATTCTGTACCCAAAAATCCCAATGATATAAAAACACAGTTTTTTTTACAGTTATTTTATGTCCAAATTTGGACGAAATTACATAATAAATAACCCCGAATAACTATTTTAGTTATTTTATTGTAATTTTATAATATTAATTCAACTTACCGGCTACCTACTGTATTAATAATAAGTAATAACAATATAAATATAATATAAAATATCCACACCGACAAATCGTTTCCGCTCAGAAACGTTTTGATGTATAGGTACAATTATATTATATCATACTGAGTACAAGTTTAATACCATCCATTATACAGTGACCCACTTGTAACCTACTGTACAGCAGAGTGACATCCACTCATCCACCTTTTTGTAAAACTATTTGTGTTTATAGGTAATCCTTGTAAAATAATATTGCTTCTCATTGTTGAAGTGCATAATAAAACACAGACGCATGCGCCATATCTCGATATAATATACTGTTTTATCGAATTACCTTAGTGATACACACGCGTCGTTTTCTAAGGAAAGAACGCACAATATACTATCATTACACTAGAAATTTGCACCCTACCCAATTGTTCCTAAAAAACTACCAAACCATTGTCGGTGACAATAATACAACACAATGCATATACGTATCAGGTACCTACACTGCTCCATTAGTATATATTATTATATGACTATACTAACATAAGTGTGCTCAAACTCCTGTTTCTTGTGTGGATTTTATTTTTTTTTTTTGACCACCCACACCCCTACAAAACCTCCCCTAAAAAAAAAAAAATAGACATACATAACATAGGTAAGTAGAAATAAAATTCATTATTAAAACTGATATATGGTAAAATATTAGGTCAAACATTATGTGAATTAATAATACAATTATTTATAAAAATTAATCTTTTTCCCCTGCTATTAATTTTTTAATTTTGACTTTACAAAAAAGTGAGTTATTGGCTCTTTTTTCATAAGTACCGAACTAAAAAAGGCTCAGGTGTGGCTATAGCCCTAAAGCCACACCCGCAAGAACGTCTATGTATACTACTAATATTTAATATGAATACTAATATAGTTCTTAATATTTATATATATTTTATCAAGTTTTTACTCGAATTTTCCAAACGTTTAAAGCTATTCGTATAATATGTGAATTATTCATTATACACCGTATAATTTATACGTAAATAATATACATTCTAAATGAGCTCCTCGAGAGTCGAATGAAAGTGTTGTTATTCTTCAGGTTTGACATTTTTTTTCAAACAAAATATTTGGTAATTGTAGCGGTATAAATCAAGTTTACCACCCAATCGAGTTTTTAAATTTTTTTTCGGAAACCCGTGTATTACAGCCAGTTAAGAACGATGGTGCAAAAATTTACTGTCGGAAATCATTAGCTTTTATGGTAATATAGTCTTAAGAAGGTTACGATTTTTGGTGTTTTAAGCACACGCACAACGCTTATATAGTTTAACACGCTTATAACGAGTTTTAAATTTTTTTTTTTTAAACATAGGCAAATCAAAGTTTTTAAAATAATGGTGCAACAATAATTCTAACACCCACCCATGGTTTTACATAATAAGTCAAGGGATGTCTTCAATTTTAATTGTTCGTGCGAGTGGCCACGTCGACGTCGGGTGTATATTTAAATTAGCTATAACTTTAAAATAAGTCTGATCGCCAAATTCAGACTTCGACTGCATCGTTTTTAGCAAGCTTAACTAAATACGTAGGTAAAACAAAAAAAATTGAAAAAAAACTAAGAAAGTAGTTCAGTAAAATGGAAAAATTCCGAACGCGTAGTAAAATATTGTGTTGTACGAATGAGTATAAACTATAAAGCACCGAAAATCGTGAACTTTGTAAAGCTATAACTTTTTATTATTTCCAGAAAACAATTGGATATTCACTCGAATTTTCAATTAATGATTTTCTTTTTTTGTTGTATTTCAAAAACAATTGACTGTAGACACTTGAAAATTATATCATCTGTTCATTTTATCAATTCCTATAATAATTGATAAAATTTTTAACGCCGTCGTTTTTAATTTTTAAATCAATGAAATTGTTGATATTCAAAAAATTAAATCATTAAAAAAAAGTATCCCGCAGAGTAGAAAAACCCATAGATTATATTATTTTTAATTTAAAATTTACTAAAAATATTGTTTTAAACAAGTGTTTTTTATTGATGTTTACCTACAGCATGTGTCTGAAACGTTAAAACAAAATCAATATGTTTTTTTTTTTGCTTCCGTTTTAAACATACGTAACAAACGTAACAACCCTGCTGCTACGACAATAACCACCGATCATATTATGCTCTACGGGGAATACCTACCCAAGACTATTGTATCCTGCTTACAATATGTTCTTTGGCTAGTATTGTGAAACGGTCATGGAGTTTGTTTTGTCAACATCCATCCCCGCTGTTTGATTTTCGATCACACCATTTTGAAGGATTTTTTTCGTTTTCAATTGTTGACACTGTTAACTGCAGTATTGTGCATTGTAACGAAATTCGGGATTTCGAATTTTGAGAAACCAACCATTTTCGCGTCACGGTGCTTTTCGTGTGTCCATATTATTATATTATTATAGTGCAGCACAGTAACGAAACGAGTCTATAGATTGATCGAAATCTATATATATTACGAGTTCTCCGAGAATTATATATTTATGCACCAGGTGGCGTCAAGGTAGTGCACAAAGTCACCTAAATTGTTCACAGGTTTCTTGTAGGAGTATAAACTGTTTCATACTTTCCAACGTTTCTCAGTTCTACGCAATCGTTATTGAGACAATTTGGGCGATTGTAAACACCACCAGTTGTCTTTTCTCACCTGGAATGGGTGTATAGAAACTCCACAAGTGTTAAGGCCAGCTTGCTTATGTAAGACTAAATGATATATCTCAACTAAATAAAGAATTATTAGAATTTGTGGCGCCGAACACGTACTTAAGGTGGTGCATTTGCACCACCTACAATTGATGGGTGGGTACTGGCCACTGGGTGTCTGGGTCCATATAGTTTTGAAAAACTGACACTAAGTAGCCAGTAAGTACCTACTTAATACGAACTTGTTAATACTTTAATAATTGATGGCCAAGTAATTGTAGAAAGTAGAAACAAAGTGTAATAAATATTACTAATAATTCATACCAATGTTTACAAATTAAAACTATTAATATTCGGCGCTGATCAAGGTAGTACACCGTACACCGCACATGCGCACTAGATGATACAATACTCTGTATATTACTGTATATAATATATATATATATATCACTGTAGCACAGGCCGCACCACCCACCCGCATTCCACCTGGATTTTCCGTCTATTAGTCAGTGCCGTAACTAGGCTACTTGAGGCCTGTGGTGCAAAACCAAAATATTGAGGCCCCTATTATCTTTTTCAATACACACCTCAAAAACTTTTTTTGCAATAATTTTTAAAGTCAGCAGACAAAAATTCGGGCTTAAACAAAAAAAAAATTTTAATTTAAAATAATCTATAGTTTTAAAACAACTTCTCAAGGCTATAACTAACTCAAAAAAGTAAAAATTTTCCAAAATGTAATTTATTGAAAATATTCATATAAATATTTGGTGAAAACTTAAATTTTCTTCGGTTTTTAGTTTTCGAGTTACACCAACAAATAAAATTTTTGGTTTTAAGTAAATAGACAATTTTAGATTCTGAGTGAAACGATGAATGTATTGATTTTACAATGATGTGTGTTTTTTTTTTTTTTTTTTTGTCTGTCATCACGTTTTAGGACAGTAAAAGTGCTTGGATTTTCTTCAACAGTAGCTTTTCTGATAGGAAAGTGAATCTTGTTGGTACTTTGGGGGGTCAAAAGTAAAAGTTTCCCAGTAGTTTTCACAAGCGCCGGGAAAAACAACATAAAAATTAAGGAAAAACGGGAATTTTTACGCAAAATTGGTTTTCCAAAAAATAGATTTTGGTTTTTGGTGTAACTCTAAAAGAAATGAACGTATATACATGACATTTTCACTGGTTGTTTATATTTCATTTTATATACACGATAACATTTTCAAAATATTTTGATTTATTTTGAACTGTTTAGGGACGTCTTCATTTTCCATTTTTTTTTAGTTTTTTTTCTAAAATATCAATAAAATTTTATTTGTTGGTTGCGAAAGCTTGAAAATTTAATAGAAGGCTCCTAGTATATTGTTTCAAAGGCAGATGAAAAATATTAAAAATCCTTAGTGACAATTTTTTTTTATAAGCATTTAAAGTTCAAAAATTGACAAAATATGGAAAAATCACGAAAATTAGCAAATTATTTTGTGTTAAGAATTCGTAAAAATTTTTCTTTTTAAATCTAAGATTTGAAAATGTAATACAAGATTCCTTATAAGATTATCTACCTTTATCAAAAAAAAAATTTCTATAAGAAAGTCAAATTAAATTTTTATGAGCGTTTGAAATTCAAATTTTTACAACATTGGATATTCACTCGATTTCTCATGTAGCGACCACAATATATAGTTGGGGAATGGTGATGAAGCAGATGATAGACTACATGAGATTTGATCATGGAAAGGGATGAGGGTTGTTTAAACATCCGAAGTGTGTCGTTAAAATATAATAAAGACAATTGATTTGATAGTATAATTTTGTCAACTCAATAAATTATTCTGTATTAAATTGACAAAAAATGTTTGTAGTGGTGAGAGTGCCTACTTTAAAATGTATAGTAATATTTGTTTTAAATAATAAAATAATATTATTAATTTGACAAATCAGTTGTTGTCACTACAAAATTGTCATTAATTATAAATAGTATGTTTTTGTTGTATTGACAATTGTTTTGTTGATTTGATAATTATTTTGTTATTAAAATTTTACAATATCAATGATTATCAATTTGACAAAAAAAATTGTTGGACCTATATCTACAATATTATTGTCAAACACACATATAATTTTATCATCATGAACATGGTTTTTTATTCGGTGTATACAACATATAAATTTGAAAATATTTTGACTCTTTTTGAGCTATTTACGGACATTTACCACTTTCAATTTTTTTTAGTTTTTTTTCTATAAATATCAATTAAGTTTTATCTGTTGGGCCAAAAAGTGTAAAAATTTAATACAAGGTTCCTGATATATTGTTACAATATCAGTTGAAAAATATTAAAAATACATAGCCACAGTTTTTTTTTATAAGCATTTAAAGATCGAATTTTGACAAAATTTATCAAAATCTCGAAAATTATCAATCATTGTAATTAATAAATTATAAAATGTTCAATTTTTATAGCTAAGGATTGCAAATTTAAAACAAAAGTTCTCATAAATAATTCATACTATAACCAAAAAATCTAAAAAATATATGAACACAGTTATTTTTTACAGACATTTTAAATTCAAATTTGGACGAAATTACATATTAAAAAACCTAGACTATTTTAGTTATTTTGTTGTGATTGATAATATTATTCGTGGGTACTTGAAACTTCTAAAGTGTACTATTATATATCTATGATAGTATCACGGTTTTTGTTTATGTATAACGTGTTATAAGTACCTAATGGATATTGTGATATGATTAATTTTGAATTTATTGTAGGTACCTTTTATAGGTCAATTTTTTGTTTAATACCATAGATATGTATACTATAATATGTCTTATACCTATAGACTGATATACCGTCTCCGCTCAGAATCGTTTTTCTTATACAATGATATTATATCGTTGAATTCAAATTTAATATCATCCATTATACAGTGACCCACTTGTAACCTACTATACAGCAGAGCGACACCCACTTGTCCACCTTTTTTTTTTTTTATTGACGCTTTTTAATATCTAAAACTAAAAATTTCGGTTTCTATCTCCAAAAAGTACCAACTAGATTCACTTTTTTAACAGAAAAAATGCTGATCTCGAAATTCGGAATTTACTACCCAATGTTGATGACCGACGTTCGATAGAAATGAAAAAAATTATACACATTTTGTAAAATCAATATATTTGTTCGCTCCGCTCAAAATCTAAAAACAGTGATCAGTGATCACGACTCCATGCTACATAAAAAAAAATGAAATTACATTGGTTTCGTTTCCAAATCAATAATAAATAATTTATATATTTTAATAATTGTATATTAGTTTAATATTAGTCTTTAGATCTTTTGAGGCCCTTCGATATATTATGAGGCCCGAGGCCTGTGTGCGGTGCACACTTTGCACACCCGGTTTTTACGGCACTGCTATTAGTATAAGGTCTATGGTTATTATTAACTATACGAACATAATAATATGTCGTATTGAGTTATTGACTATAATTGTCGACACAATAAGATGTTAAAAATACAGGAAGCTTATTAACATTACTTCAAATATGCTACTCAGCTGGGCTTCATAATGTATTCCCTACATTATTCATGGCCCTTCGTATTGCTTGTACATTACCAGTATGTAGTGTAACCACTAAAAGAACTTTTTCAAAATTAAAAATTATCAAAAATCGGTTAAGGAGCACTATGAAACAAGATCGTCTAGAGTCATTGTTAATAATATCATGTGAGTCCGATGTGCACATAGATAATAATGAAGTGGTTGATGTATTTGCAAAATGTAGTTCAGTACTAAGCAAAAAACTTATTGGTTAAAACTTAAAATGTAAAAATTAATTATATACCCACATAATATACATGTATTTTATAGATAAATCATAAATGTATTGATTTATGTATAAAACAATATTTTATTAAAGTTTTATTGGAAATGTTGACTTTGAACCTAATTGAAAATAAAATTTTTGTGGGTGTCTAGGTAGGGGTGGGTGGGTGGTTAAAATTTGTGTTTGCACCACCTACTAAAAAGTAGTTCGGGGCCACTGGTGGCGTCAAGGTAGTGCACAAAGTCACCTAAATTGTTCACAGGTTTCTTGTAGGAGTATAAACTGTTTCATACTTTCCAACGTTTCTCAGTTCTACGCAATCGTTATTGAGACAATTTGGGCGATTGTAAACACCACCAGTTGTCTTTTCTCACCTGGAATGGGTGTATAGAAACTCCACAAGTGTTAAGGCCAGCTTGCTTATATAAGACTAAATGATATATCTCAACTAAATAAAGAATTATTAGAATTTAATGTACCTACTAAAGACCTGCAAGGGCCGTGCCGGCCCGACCCTGTCCTTAAAAAGCCCGGCCCGTAGTGAAATTGGACCGGGCCAGCCCTTTGAAATAAAATTAAGGGTTGGACCGGGCTTTTTAAGTCTTGGAATTTTATTCCGGGCCGGGCCTGGGTTTTTTTTTCGTGCAATTTTTTGGACCAGACCGGGTCGGGCATGAGGATAAAATTGATGGACCGGACCGGGCTTTTTACGAGCTTGGCATTATTTTCGGACCGGGCCAGGGCTTTTTTTTCACAATATTTTTTGGACCGGGCCGCACTGGGCTCGAGGATAAAATGTGTATGGACCTGACTGGGCTTTCTACAAGCTTAGCATTATTGTCAGACCGATCCAGGGCTTTTTTTCACAATTTTTTTTTGGGCCGGGCCTGAGGATAAAATTGATGGACCGGACCGGGCCGAAAATTTACGGCTCTTGCAGGTCTATAGTACTTACCTACATATTGTTATAATATGGGGATAAAGGAAAAATCCGGTAAAAATTTGGTAGAATATTTGGGTTACGTGCTGTATCGCCATATTTAGTTTAACCCTATGGGCTATAACACATAAATATCAAGTATTACGTTTATGATATTTGTTTATCAGCTGACTTCCCATATTATACGCAATTTGATACACATAAATATGTAATGATACTGTAATATTGGTCAAGCGGGACAGATGTTATACTGAAACATTTACTTCATAGATTCACACAAATCCGAACTTTGTTATTTGTCGTACCAGCCGCTGTATAGTCACTAGTCTGTTAGTCAGTATTTTGATGATCAACAAATTATATTTGGACATGAAGTTTGACAGGTTTCAACTTGCCCTTTCCAACTACGGTGAGATAATATTATGTTTCTCCTTCACTTACAGCGAAAACGGCACTTCATAACGTTCTGCAGAGTTGAAGATGAATACATAATATAGTTATTACTAGGGCTCGGATTTAAATGCCCTAAAAATATCAAAAAAATGCCCTTTCAAAAAATGCATTTATGACCTAAAAACTCTAAAAAATGCCCTAAAAATATCAAAAAATGACGTTTCAAAAAATGCATTATTTATTAAATAAATTCAAATTTAATTATTATTAAAAAATGAGGAACAAATAAAATTCTAACAAAAATTATAAATAATAAATTAATAAATTATATTACAATGTACAAAAAAAATTAAAATTAAAAATTAAATTATATTTGCATTGCATTGTACAATAAGAATTTCTTTAATGTTTTGGAATTTAAATGATCGACGGTTGTCTGCCAATAAGTCATAATACGACAAATAGGTCAAAAATGTCCTTAAAAATTAAAAAGATACATTAAAACCTTCAAAAAATGCCCTAAAAATGATGAAATCCGCTAAAAATGCAAAAAAAGCAAAAAAATAACCCAAACAATTATTATGGTTAGATTGCGAAGTACTTGAAACATATTTGTAGCTTGGAAAGCATCGCGTAAGATATCCCAAGAAAAAAGATGCAAATGCATTGAAATCCGAGCCCTAGTTATTACTATTTTCTACATCGTATTGGACTATACTCATCTGTTAATTATAAGTACCTATTTTATAAGACCAATGCTACATTAGTATACATTCAACATAACATTACTAGGCTCCATACGAGATAATTGTTAATTGTTATTAGTTATTACCTAGTGAAAAGCATTAAGCCGGGATCACACTACACCGTGTCGGGTGATTTTAGTGTGTTTATACCAAAATGCAATATCAATGATATGAATATTGTACCTGCAGGTGATAACGTAATATTATTTTATTTTAGTTATCACTTTTCCGCACATAAATGTAACCACACTGTCAAAAGTTAAATATATTCAACTATGAGGTATCGTTTGGTAACCATGGTATCTGACATCTGTGATTATTTTTTTTAACCTCGGTATTAGTGCACAGGGGCGTCTTCACTCTTCAGGTCAAATCCATGGGCGAAAACATTTTAGTCTTGAATACCGCTTTGCTAAACAAAAAACTTAACATCCATACTCCATATGCTTATAAAATCTATATATGTGTATGAGCAACTAACAAAATATATATGAAATGTATTTATCTATTGCCAAAAACAGAACATCTCACGACTTACAGGGGGGGGGGGGGGGGGGGTGATCGCCTGTTAGTGCACCCCACATAATATAATATTATTATTTATATATATTATTATGTTTATAGTAAAATGTTGCACTTTTTTTATCTAATCATTTTATGACAAGATCAAATTACTTCCGTTATAATGCAAGCTACACAATTTAACTACAGCGAGACTTGTAATTATTTATTTATTTTTTTTTTTAACTTTTAGTAGAATGTTGATTGACTGGTGTATATAGGTAGGTAGTAGGTACTTATATGTATATTCTTATTGTACCGTATAGTTAGTTAGTGTACACTGGGTTATTTTTTTTATAGTCTTTTGTCTATATAATTAAGCTAGAAATATAACTGATGTACATATAGCTAATGCATTTTCAAAGAGATCGAGCACGAATCGATTTTATTAAAAACTCTTAAGTTTTACTATTATTATTCATATATAAGAATAATTATATACGTTTTATACATTGATAAATGTATAGGTACACTATTGACGATTGGACAATGTTTTAAATTCCATGATTTTTGCATACGTTTGCGGTTGGATTTTTAGTTTTTTATATTGTTTTACCTAAATCATAATTTGTGACGAAGTGAGTAGATAAATATAATTAAAATACTATTCAAATGTTGGTAAAAATGAATTTTGTAGAATATTATAGATGGTTTATATTAATTTGCGTTGATTAATTAATTGTTTGTGATTAAATTCTATATGAAGTATAAAAGCAATAAATTGCTTATTGTACTGTTTTATATTTATGTTGATGTATAGAATAATATAAATATGCATAGTTATTATGAGCACCTATCCATTATTATATAGTTACAAGCAGCGGAAACTGAATAAAATGTCAAGGGCATATTTAACTTTGGTTATATTTTATATTCTGTTTATTGTAATATATTAAAATATTGTTCGATTTAACAGTTTAGTACTTTTTCAGATTCAGATCAATACATAGTAATAATAAATAACATATTGCATATTATTATAATTGTTTAACATATTATAATTATTTATAAACCAATGAGTAATCATAATAATAAAAAAAATTAGTCAACCTAAACGAGACCAGATATATATATTATTACTTCCCGGAGCTGATATTATTGCAATAAATTAAACATCTAATTTCCAATTGAAATTGTCTATTGTGTGCATAATTTTATATAAATAATATTAAAATATCTAACGAAAATCATATTACGCGTGTGAATAAATAATTGCGGGAAAGTCGATATGACGTGCACCGCGCAAAGAGGCTAAATTCCGGTGGACTTCCGCTTCGAAAGATTTTGCCAAACTTTGGACTGTACTATCCCTATTATTATTGGCTTATCAGAAATCGTGCCACGAGAATATTCCATTTACCCTGCAAGTCCGCGTTGCAGTGGTAAAGTGTGGCATTGGTGTGTTGATAATCATGATATGGCCGCTATTGTTATACGTAAACCGGATTAAAATGAGCGCTTTCGATATACACGACTAAAATAGGGCGTGTATGCTGTATAATGTGTGGGACTTGTGGGCTAGCTGTGTGTAGTGGGTACCTGTGTAGATAGTTTAAAAACAAGCGGAAACTTTTATCAGGATTTCAAACTAGGTGTACCTACTGTAATATTTCTGGTTTAGGCGTGAAAACACGTATAATCGCAGATACGATCGATTTTTTTATTATTAAATTAATTGATTTACCATATGCCCAAACTATGTTATAATACCTTCTACCTATAGTACCTATAAATATTTTATATTTTAGATTAATATAATATTAGGCGTATTGTATACAGGTACAATATTATGTAAAATAGATACCCTATAATTTGAAAATTTCTAAATAAGAATATAAATGAGAATATAAAAAAATGTGAAATATACCTACTTATCACAGAATGGTATTACATAGAATTTATTTATTATTGTTTTACCAATATTATTAACCAATAGGTAGTGAGGTTTTATAATATCGTTCATTTTTCCATACCTATACTGCAGTGTTGATAATATTAATAGTATTAAATGTGACTAAAGTGTATAAATGTATAATAGGTACCTAGGTATCAAAATGAATTTAATTTAAATTGTTAAACGTCAGTAAATATTGCATTTTTGACATCATCGTTTAAAATAAAAAATAATTGGAGAAACTTAAAATTATATATTTGATATCAGAAAGATTTTCTTGTACAGCTTAAATTACTTTTATGTTGCATTTTATAGTTACAATTATAATTTATAATAATACCGGAGTAGATCTTAGAAAATAAAACATATTACAATTAAATATAATTTATATATTCTCTACTAAATAATAATAATATAGCTTTTAAAAATAAAAGGGAAATAATTTAGCCCCCTAGCCCCCCAATTAAATACTTCGCTTGGTTTAGAACATTAATTATAAGAAGTATAAAAAGAAAGCATAGCCAAACTTAAAATTGTTGATACTTTTCTTAGATATTTATTGACGAAAGATGACATTACAGTTTTACTATTATACAGTATTCGCCATTCGGCCATATTAGAGGCGTCTATATGTGTAACAATTGAAGTACCTATAGGTGTACCGTGTCTTGAAAAATCTATAACAACAATTCGAAATGACACACTTTTGAAAATGCCATCATTTTATTAGGTGTTAATATTAATAATAGATATTTTTGTATACACAATTGTTGTAACAATAATGCTGCTATAAGAACAATTATTACTTACACGTTTATTGTAATACTCCGTCCACTCGTACAATATATTAGTTGAATTACACCATGTATTTTTGCTAGTCTTAGTTTAATCTTTCTATTCATAAATGTTTTTTTAAAGAAAGCATATTGTGGCAAACCAGTTTTGTAACGCTATTTTAACACTCGCCAACAATACAGTTATAGTTTATGTGACATATCTGGTAAACATCATTAGGGTACACTTAATTTATTATATTATTTTTATATTGTTATAATATGATTTATACTTTTGCAGTGTAAATAATAAATAATATGATAATTCGCGGGTCGAGGATGAAAAGGTTCTGTGTCACAATATCCAATTGTTCGGCAGAGCGATTTTTAACTTTAATACCAAATATCTTTTATTCAGGTTATCTTATGAATATAACCATAATTTGAATGAATAAATGAATACAATTATTGTCAGATACATTGTGAATACTAAGAAGGTATTAAACATCCACAAATATTATAAAACCCAAAATCAAGAAGAAAAGTGTATAAGAAGAAACAAGTTCTCTGTAGAGAACCTTTTCATTCTTATAACTGATATATATGATATACATAGAACTTTTTTTTTTTTGTAATTCCTTACAATATTTTTACTTCTTTTCAGAGTTACAGACACATGAAACATCGATATTTATTATAAAATTTGTTTTTACATTATTTTAGTGTTTAATCGAAAACAACTATTAAAAATTCGACCGAATAAATAATTAAATTGCTTAATGTACCTACTTAATTTTATTAATTTTTTAATGATATTGCAGATTGTGACTACATTATAATTTATAATTCTGCTAATATTATAACTAATAAGTAATAAGTAATATTATCGCATGATCGTTAGCACGTCTTATAAGAGGACGCCTCACCCGCATATGTTGTCTCCGTCTTATAAGCAAATCGTAGCAAATTGTACGCTCAGCAGAACACGTGTAGCTCCGTTAGTTAAAAAATTAGAGTGAATTTTAAATTTAAGATTTACCTCTTATAAAATTTAAATGTAAGATTATTATCTAAATTTGATGGACTTTTTATTATATGTATTTTAATTTTAAAGCGAGTTATGAGTATTTTAAAATTGTAAATTGTTTGTACTTATATATTTAATCAATGATAATACTAACCAACATAGAATAACATGACGATAGAACCTTTTACTACTAACGTAAGCTTGTCAGAATAAAAAATGTCTATCAAACTACAACTACAATCACGATTCAAAGTAAACAATACTAAACATAAATAGAACTTTTTCGTTCTCAGCTAGGTAAATATTATAAAAATAAATAATAATAATTTTAGTGTAGAAAATTGCTTAAATTGTACAATGTAGGTTATAAAGTACATAAGATATAGTTATAGTATACATAATATAATATATGTAGTCGAAAGTCCGAATGAATTTTCTAATTTTTACATCTAACTTAATGATATTTTTTTAAGTTAATGCAGATATGAGATATTTAAAATATCATTCATTTGTAATTTATTGATATATATATTATATAGCCGTAAGGCATAGATAAACGCAAAACTTAATTAAAAATATACATGTCACGTACTTATATGGTTAGGTTATTAATTATTATAGTTTGTATAATATGTAGTTCTTAATCTGATTTTAGTTCTGAATTAGTTCTATCTTCAGGTCATGTTTTATTAATAGTCAGATGCCTGATACACTTACTATAGATTTTTGGTCCTTATTGTCACTGTTAAGCAAATAAAAATATGTAACAAATAAATATATTTTTTTATGAACCTATGTTTCAAGCATAAGTGAAACTTCTTCTTCTGTAAACCATCCATTTTCACCATGAACTATTTACAAATTACAATTTTTTAAGTGTTTTAATGATTTAATGACTGATTTTTTTTATTTTTTATTTTATATTTTGATTGAATTCCCATCGAGTAATGTGTACAATTATATTTCTGTTAATTGGTAATTCTTTTTAGCTAATTTCTAATTTAGTCTCTTATACTAATATACTTCTTAATATATTATTTTTTGGAAATACCCAATAATATAATTTCTTCGTCGTTAACAACTTTTTAATAAAATTACTATTTTTTAGTTAACCTCTTATTTTATATTCTTATATTTTATATTTGACAATCTTCTAAGAAAGAAAATACTAGCTTATTTTAATAATGTTATTTATAATCATTGCCCAGTGCCCACACCAACTAACAAACTAAACCGTAGCTTAAAAAGTAAAAAATGACAGTTAATTACAATAACTTCAAATAATTCACATGCAAATGATAATAATATTCAAAATGCATTAATTAATACTATCACTCCGTCCTTTCGGAACTCAAAAAGTTGGTTTGATCACTTAAATCAATGAAAAAATACAATGTAAAACAATTAATGATGATAAATAGTGATTTCCGTTAACTTTATGATGCATTTTAATAAGAAAAATCTAATAATAAATAACTTAAATTTTAGAATTATTTAGTTACTTGATAAACAAAAAATTACGGTTAAATATTGAACAACTCTATGTTGAGTAATTGATAGTTTTCAGTTATTGTGGAGATACCTACTATATGGCTAATATATTATAAATTATAATGTAAACACACATCAGTAGTAAAATAATTATTAAAATATTTGTATACCTAGGTATCTACTATCTAGTACCTATGTTCAAACTTCAAAACACTCTTATTATATATATATTTTAAGTAAATAATTGTTTTATAGCATATTTCTAAAACAGAAACTTAATGGGTTGAAGCAAACTAGTGAATTATTGGTAAAAAAAAAACTTTAATCGATTACATCGCGATAATATTTTATGCGTTGTATATTATAAATTAATTTGAATGTATTGAATACAAATTCTCCGGAATAAGTATGGATGCCTACTTCGGCTCTTTGTATTATATAGGACACATGTATAAACACAGTGGCTCCCAAACTTTTTTTGATCGTGGTGCCGTTTTTGAACTAAGGTAGAACTAATGGAGCCCTTCTCAAACCGTAGCATGCCTAATAATAAGAAACAGAAAAAAAATAAAACCTGGATAAAATAGTAATTGGTGGTATGAAAATATGTATTTATAATTATACTTAATTTATACATTTTTATTTACATAATCTTACTTTATCCCATCACTGTCATCATTGTCGAGTTTTCAAATGTATTTTTTGGACCAAATTAAATTCGCCGCCCCTGAAAAGACACCTCGGCGTACCCTTTGGGAACCGCTGTACTACCTAGTACCTAGTACCTACCACATCATTAAACACAATATTATTAATTATTATATTAATGGTATTCAATTTTCGGAAAATAAATTAATAGTAATATTAGTCTTATTCTTATTTTTAAATGGAACATAGGTAAAATAATTATATATTACGTTTCGTTAAAAAGTAATTTATTTTAATAGATTATAATAGCATGA
The DNA here is from genome assembly GCA_949089665.1 of Macrosiphum euphorbiae. Taxonomy (NCBI): domain Eukaryota; kingdom Metazoa; phylum Arthropoda; class Insecta; order Hemiptera; family Aphididae; genus Macrosiphum; species Macrosiphum euphorbiae. Next base: position 35,993,859 of record CARXXK010000001.1, read on the forward strand.
TTACTGCAGATAATCATATCTGCAGTTAAGAAATAGTAAATGTCGTGAATAGAAAATTGGCTCATCGACCATCTGTATGGCTGTATATAATGTATTAATGTATACAGGTATTAGGTACCTATATATATATAATATATTTTAAAAATAACATTATAACTCTTTACGAGACATTATCACGATCTTCCATTTTATGATATTGTTTATTGTTTTTATTTTTTAATTTATGTTCCTCCTACAGGTGTATTTACAAATAAGTGATAAAAAGAAAAATAAGCTAGTATAAAAGAAATCACTGTTGTGGCAAATCTTTACAGGATTGATAATTTAAATCGCACAGAGTCTTGTATACTTGCTTAGAGTTGCTGCCTGCTGGTATATCAATAAAATGACAAAACTTTCATAATAATATAATAACAGCATTATGTTATTATATACACGCGATAAAAATGCAGCTAATTAAAAATAAAAACAAGATGTTTGTTCTCATCGCAAACACTAAAACTTGGTTTCACACATTTGAATACATATTTTACGTGAGTAGTATTTGCATAAAAAAGCTAGGCAACAATCGCAGGTAATAATAATCGTCATTGGAGATGACGTGCCCATAGTGTTGCATATTAATTGTCTATATACAGTATTATTCATACATAATATTAATATATAAAAAAAACATGTACCTACACACACGATCCATATATACATGCCCGACTAAAACCTTGCAGCTATTGGAAATGATTATTAGCTGTTATTACAGGTATATCAATCAATAAGTAATTTATCTTTTTTATTTTTATTATTATTATTCTCTATCGTTGTTGACACGTCAATTATTATTACAAGATCATTAGCGTGGGTATCGCACTAAGCAGTTCGTGCTCATATATTTTATAATTTAAGTGTCTGGCACTGAGCAGTGGCACTGCGGCTTGTCCATACAATGCGGTTTCTTATGAGTTCCCCTTTTTTGTCATCACGTGAATATTAATGACCGCATAATAACTCTTACAATAATAAATAATCACTACAAAATGTTCCAGAAAAAATAGTTCTAATATCAATAACAATATCATATAAAAACTTGAAAAAATAATATTAACGTTTTTCGTGTTTTTCTATCTACCTACTCTGTGCACTATATATTATATAAAATTATTATCTTTACTATTATAAGATAGACATTTTTTTCTGATTATTATACACTACCTTCTACATGTATTCAAAAATATACCAGTTTTTCTTTTAACCAAGACCAACTTTCAAACCTATTAACATTAAGAGGACGTCACATCCGCATGTGTTGTCTCCGTCTTACAAATGTACAACATAGCAAAAACTGTGTTGCGCTTACAACTATTATCGTTCTGTGTTTCTAGTAGTGGCTCCAAAATGTCGAAAAATATAGGGTAGAAAATTATCTATGCAACAGAGTGCCTATATTTAAGATAACATAAATACAATAAAATTTATTTGTTTCTAAACATTTCGTTTTTTGTTTTTTTTGTTTTTTTTTTCATTTGCTTATAAAAAATTATTGGATAGTGCTATTAAAAAAAAGCCCTCTGTGGCACAGATAAAGTTTTTCTTTACTTGTTGTGAAAATTTGGTAGTTCTACAACAAATATGGTTTGCCCAAAACAGTTTTTGATATGTTGTACATTTGTAAGACGGAGACAATACACATGCGGGTGTGACGTCCTCTTAAGGGGCCTCATCACTACCAAGTATTTTTTTTGTCAAAAACTATTGTTTCTAATTCCAACGATACGTGTCGACAATTATCACGATTTTCATTCTGAAAAGATATTCTAATTGTCCGTAATATATACAAGGGAACGATCGAGCCACATTTTTAATTTTTGTAATTTAAATTGCAATGAAAATTGTAAAAAAATCAAAAAAAAATACAGAATTTCCAACTTAAATCTAGACACGCGGTAGCGTGTCAAGCCAAGTTCTAGCTAACAGAACTGGCGAGCAGCACCGTGTGTAATATTACACGAACCATTTGGAGCCACTTTTGACCCCCTCATAACTCAAAAACTATTCCACATAAACATGTCAAATTTGGCTCATATATTGAGACTAACGAGATACATATGTGCTCTAAATTTCATAAATACACTTCAAACCGTTATTTAGATATTAACGTCCGAAAATCGTCATTTTTATCACTGACTTACCTATAGATCAAAATTCTAACCCAGTTCCAGATGACCTAGAAAGTTCAAATTTGGCATACAGATAGGTAGTTAGGTAAATACAAAGGAAAAAATCAGAAACTTGAAAATTTTTAATTTAAAATTTTTTAATTTTTAATTTTTAATTTTTTAATTTTTAATTTTTAAATCAATTGATTTTATTATAATTTTGCAATTATTTTATCTATTATGTTTAATTTTTCAATTTATTAATGAATTGCCTCTAATTTAATGTAATGTAATGTAATGTTGACTTAAATAACCTTTCCCGTATCGCCGCTCCAAAAATACGACTAGCCCAATATGTGTCGATATTGTCGACCCGCGCGCAGCGACATACTTTTTTTTCTATCTATGTATGTAATTAATATTATTTTTTTTAAATATTACAATTAAAATAATTAAATAATTATTCTTACAAATTATGAATTATCCACCCAACAGTAGAAACTACAGTCAATAAAATTATGATAATTTAAAAATATACTCAAAAAGAATTAAAATAATTGTATATTAATTTTACATATATTTTATACTCTGTATATACAACGGAAAATATTTTATAATAAATATTATTATTAATATTAGTAACTGAATTATATTATATAGTAATAAACTTTATTTATAGAATACGTCATGGCTAGGTTAGGTTAGGTTATAATAATTTACATACAAAAAGTAATGATATCCCACCAAAAACATATATGTAAAATGAGAGCCAAGTTCAATACTATAATATATGCCTTGGTTGTTGACTTCAACGACAAAAGAAGTGAGATCTAAATGGGTGCCAAGTTAGGATAATATATTGAAGCCTAAGGTCTGACTTGGCTACGAATTATATATTATAGCATTAAATGCTATAATTTGCAAATTTTGCAAGTTCTAAAGCTTTGAGTTCTTATTTTATTCTTCGGAAAATCATCTTCACTCTTCCATTACTGTTTTAGTAGGTACTTATAATAATAATTCGTATATGAAAAGTAGCCAAGTCACACCTTAGGCTTCAATATATTATCCTAACTTGGCACCCATTTAGATCTCACTTCTTTTGTCGTTGAAGTCAACAACCACGGCATATATTATAGTATTGAACTTGGCTCTCATTTTACATATATGTTTTTGGTGGGATATTTAATTAACTAAATACAATTTTAAAAAAGGTGGGCAAGTGGGTGTCGCTCTGCTGTACAGTAGGTTACAAGTGGGTCACTGTATAATGGATGATATTAAATTTGAATTCAACGATATAATATCATTGTATAAGAAAAACGATTCTGAGCGGAGACGGTATGTCAGTCTATGTTTAAGACATATTATATACATATCTATGGTATTAAACCAAAATTGACCTATAATAGGTACCTATAATAAATTACAAACTAATCATATCACAATATCCATTAGATACTTATAACGCGTTATACATCAACAAAACCGTGATACTATCATAGATATATAATAGTACACTTTAGAAGTTTCAAGTACCCACGAATAATATTATTCAATCACAACAAAATAACTAAAATAGTTATTCTAGGTTTTTTAATATGTAATTTCGTCCAAATTTGAATTTAAAATGTCTGATAAAAACTGAACATTTTATAATTTATTAATTTCAATGATTGATAATTTTCGAGATTTTGATAAATTTTGTCAAAATTTGATCTTTAAATGCTTATAAAAAAAAACTGTGCCTATGTATTTTTAATATTTTTCAACTGCTATTGTAACAGTATATCAGGAGCCTTGTATTAAATTTTTACACCTTTTGGCCCAACAGATAAAACTTTATTGATATTTATAGAAAAAAAAACTAAAAAAAATTGAAAGCTGTAAATGTCCATAAACAGCTCAAAAAGGGTCAAAATATTTTCAAAATTGTATGGTGTATAGAAAATGCTAATTTAAACATTCAGTGAAATTTTCATGTATCTACAGTTATTTGTTTTTGAATTACAACAAACTAAGGAAATCGCTACATGGGAAATCGAGTGAATATTCAATGTTGTAAAAATTTGAATTTCAAACGCTCATAAAAATTTAATTTGACTTTCTTATGGACATTTTTTTTTTGATAAAGGTAGATAATCTTATAAGGAATCTTGTGTTAAATTTTCAAATCTTAGATTTAAAAAGAAAAATTTTTACGAATTCTTAACTCAAAATAATTTGCTAATTTTCGTGATTTTTCCATATTTTGTCAATTTTTGAACTTTAAGTGCTTATAAAAAAAAATTGTGACTTAGGATTTTTAATATTTTTCATCTGCCTTTGAAACAACATATTAGGAGCCTTCTATTAAATTTTTAAGCTTTCGCAACCAACAAATAAAATTTTATTGATATTTCTAGAAAAAAAAACTAAAAAAAAATGAAAAATGAAAATGTCCCTAAACAGTTCAAAATAAATCAAAATATTTTGAAAATGTTATCGTGTATAGAAAATGCAAATATAAACAACCAGTGAAAATTTCATGTATATACGTTCATTTGTTTTAGAGTTACCCCAAAAACCAAAATCGATTTTTTGGAAAACCAATTTTGCGTAAAAATTCCCGTTTTTCCTTAATTTTTATGTTGTTTTTCCCGGCGCTTGTGAAAACTACTGGGAAATTTATACTTTTGACCCCCCAAAGTACCAACTAGATTCACTTTCCTATCAGAAAAGCTACTGATGAAGAAAATCCAAGCACTTTTACTGTCCTAAAACGTGATGACAGACACAAAAATAAAAAAAAAAATAAAAAAAAAAATAAAAAAAAAAACACACATCATTGTAAAATCAATACATTCATCGTTTCACTCAGAATCTAAAATGTGCCTCGATCGATCCCTCGTACATGTTGTGGAAAATAAGAATATTTTGTCAGAATGAAAATTGAGGTAATCGTTGCGACGTACTGTTGGAATTAGAATCGTTTGTTTAAGTGAAAAATAAGCATTTTTTCATGATCACAATATTATTATATATTGACATGTGCGTGCGAGTGCGTGCGAGAGCTACAATTGACCCGCATGGACGCCACACACACTAATAATCATTTACGACTAACACATAGATCTCGGGTGCAGGGTTTCCGAACGGAACGCAAAAAAACGGTTAAAGAACATTATTGTTGTTCATGAACCAAAATATAATGGAACGAAACCAAATATTTAATTTAGCTCATTGGTCCTTCATATGAAATAATATTATAAACTATTAAGTTTACTGAACTTTTTCATAAAAAACGTTATAATTTTTAAAGTTTTTTAAATAATTGACATGAGGAGCATCATAACCTATTAAGTTCTTTGAACAATTACTAGAAAAACGTTATAACCTATAAAGTTCTTTGAACAATATTACTAAAAAAACGTTATGACTTATTAAGTTCTTTGAACAATTACACGAAGAACGCAATAAGCTAATATGTTCTTCAAACTTTTTACACATAGAACATCACAAACTAAACCGTTTTCCAAACTTTGAAAAAAACGTTATTAATTATTTTTTGACTACTTTTCCGATCATTTATTTTTGACAACATAAAATGATATAATATGATAATAATATAGATTATAGGTAATAAGTTATTATGAGTAATAATATAGTAACATAATACATCAATTAATAATAATGATAAATAAATAATAATCGAAAACTATCGAATATTTTGACTTTTGAAATTCCAATAAAGTTTGATATATATAAATATATATATAAACGAATGTCTATCATGATAGCGATCATGATAACGTCAAGAGAACGTAAAACAAACATTTAAAAGTGGCCTGGTGTAACGCTGCAGTATGCCAGTATATGGCCACAGAATAGATTTAATCTATTCTGTGATATGGCTTTAATCACAAACATGTTCTGGGCTTTTGGCCGGTGTCACTAGTTCCCGGATGGGTGACCACACGAGTTTTAGTGTCAAATCCTAGCCACGCGTACACGTGTTCAAACAACATAACTTTCCACTACAGTAACTGGCCAATGAACACAGTTATCAAAGCCTTAACTCAAATAAAAAAAAAATATATATAATATATTTAAAAATCTAAAACATTTTTAACAATATTTAGTTTTTACAAAACATTGAAGAGGATAAACAATGTAAATCGTAAATCGTAATTAAAGGGTACCTACTAAAGTACTTAAAAGGTATAAAGCTTAAGTAATATGAAATTATAGGCGTCTCCGTCTCACAGACGTTAACATATAAAAATTCAACAAATCGGAACATATTACTCTTAAACGTTCTTCTGATTAAATACTGAAGAACGTACAACTGTAAAGCGTTTGAGAACATATTACTGTACAACGTTCTTCTGATTAAATGTTCAAGAACGTATTATTTCAAAACGTTCTTCTCGTTAAATGTTCAAGAACGTATTATTTCAAAACGTTCTTTTGATTAAATATACAAGAACGAATAATTTAACAACGTTTATTAGGTTCATCATTCAAGAACTTTAATTTTTTTACAGTTTTTAGGCGAAATTTTCAAAAAAACATAAACAATTTTAACGTTTTCTAGTAAAATGTTCGGTGAACCATTTAATTTATAACGTTAAATCTTTAACCGTTTGTTGAACATAGCTTGATTTAACGTTTATCGCAAATAAAGTTCAAAAACAAATTATGGAACCGAACCAAAAATTAACGGTTAAAGTCACCCTGCTCGGGTGGCGACGACGAGATTAGAAATTGCCTAAATGATCAATGCCATTGCGAGGCCCCTTAATATAATATTATATTATTGTATCTCATACCTGGAATCTGTAGCATTTCCACTCCGTAGAGAGTATTCTATATAATATTAATTACTATTAAATTGTCAAATAATAAAATAAAGTAAATACAATCTAAGCGAGCAATAAAATATATATTTTTTTTTTGAGTTTGTCATATCGATTTTAACATTAAAAAACGAATTTATATTGTATTTTAAACCAATTACGGCACTCAGAATAAATGAATTATTGGTGGTTCCGGTATATATGTTACGGTCAATGACGAAAACTGAACATTTACGTTATTAACCGGTCATTAAAGTCAGAAGCCAAGTTGCTAGGTTATTTTCGTAAGCTACCGGGCAATAACGTCAGTTTCCAAGATAATAGATTATTGTTGTAAATTAAAAAACAAAATAAATCAATTTTAACACAATGACCGAATATATTAACGTTATTAAAAATTGACTGTTAGTCAATTACGTAAATGACTGAAAATACACATTAATTTAATTAATTACAGACTGCAGTTATTAATATTTATATTATAATTTATTTTATTATTAATTATATATTATATTTATTATTAATTATTTATTTTCACAAATAAATCGTCGAATTTACTACGCATAGTATCTACATCCATACTTAATACTTTAAGTAAATAAAGAATAAATATTTTAAAATGCAATAACACGTGAACTGGTGAACTGCGAAATTTCGAACTGGTGAACTGCGAATCAAGCGATGTCTGCAACGATACTGAAATTGTTAAAATATACGTTATGGGGAAAAATCCAATAAAATAAATCACCTACCTAGTTAATTAAAAAAACCTTTGATAATTTGTTAGATAACTATACATACTAAAGTAGTAACGCGTCCGGATAGATAACTGATGACAGTGGCCTGTATGTTATAAATGTTTAAATGTATAATTTACAACAACGTCCAGAAGAAGTTGGGAATTAACGTGAATAATAAAATAATACCCGTGTTTACATCATTAACCAATATGTGTCGCCAATTACGTAAATGACCGGTCATTTACGTCAATTTGTATTGTACAAGATCATTTTCGACATTGGCCGGGTTTTAACGTAAATATCATCATTTTCGTCATTGACCGTAACATATACATTTATAAGGAGAATTGTATAGGCAATTCATCATGTCGATGAAAGTACTATGACAATATTATATTATACAAGGCGACTGTCTGTGTAACTTAAATACTTAATAGAACATTAGTCCTCGCGTATTCAATTATTCGAGTAACCACAAAACATTGACATTTTGAAATAATTTGTTGTCATCAAATAACACCCTCAAACCATCGAAATTTTTGCATTGAAGATTTTGACTTTTTAGTTTTTAAGTTGTAATGTAAAACATATTACTCTTATCTATTCATATAATAATTTTTTAACGTGGACTTTTTGTCCGATTTCAGCGATTATCTTTGTGTTTGTGGCCATTCCATACGTTTTAAGCCGAATATAAAGTAATAAAAATGATGAAACGTATACAAACATTTTATTATACACAGTACCATTGGTTATGACTTATAACTTAATATACTATTATTTATAATCAAGGATAATATTCTTGTATTATTTTGTTGTTTTAATTATGCTATTATACACTTATATTTAAATTCGAAATGAGTTGAATGGTTATGACTTTATGAGTTTTATCAAAAATATAGTACCCCATTTCTGTTGTTTAGTAATAAATTGTATTTCTGGACATTAAAAATTTCAAAGGAGTAAAATGTCAACCAAACATGCCTTCTAATTGTAATACTATATTGTAATGATCAATGCAACAATTTATATTATATTATTAAAATAAAATAATGTAACTATTATTTTTATAAATTATAAACAATAAAATATTAAAATAATAAACAAAAATTACCATACTTACCGTATATATTTTTAGTTTTAGAGGAAAGTAGTAATTTAGAATTTTTGTAGTTTTTCACCAACTAATATTATCCTTTTATAAAACAGAATGCAACACAAATAGCATAGCACTGTACAATATAATATTTTATTAAATTATAATAAGTTTTTATTTTGCCCCTCCAGTATTATCATTTTACTGCCAAATATACATATATGCTATGTGTATCGTGTGTTTTGTGTTCCTGTAAAATGTTTCGCCAAACTCAATTAATAACATACAACCGTATTGTGAATTAATCTTTAAAATATTAATTTATTGTTATAAATTATAATAACTATTTGATTTCGTTATATAAGGTTAATAATGTGAATTTTTTGTTGGTACCTAATTATAGTAATATTGATAACAATTTGTCACATTCAATTCATATATTATCCGACGAGAGAATAATATAATATAAATTATACAATATTTGATGCTGTTTCGGTGTAGTTAATTTTCCATGACGTGTATACAATTTAAATTATTTTATATATTTTGGGGTTTGTTTGATAGTTTATAGTTTAGTGACTAGTTTATATAATCCATGGTAAGTTATTAACTGTAAAACTATATTAAAAACGTTATTATGACTTTCTCTCGTATCGACGCCACTTTAAACATTGGATATTATACATTTTATTTCCTTAATCCCATTTCCCTACAAACCGAATATAATCTGTACGTCCGTATTTTTTCCGGATGTGTACGGTAGTTTGAGAATACGTTTTTTGGATTTATCAGTGCGGTACAGATGACTGCCATAAGTTTTCAGGATATCGGAGAAAATCCGTTTTAGACTTGCAATCAGCGCATTGAACGTTGGAGTCGGATCTAATATAATAATTATAGTATAGTCTGCGACTATTTTCAGCCATTTGTCGCTCGTCGTGTAAAAAATATTCAATGTAAAACAGTTACTGGAAATAATAACTATTTTTAAACTTATAAATTGCATTGTTAGGTTCTCACCTGGTTCTGCAGATTTAGATAATATTATATACATATAGGATTTGCATTCAAAACGATGTCGACGCTTCATTAGGTAGTCAAAAGTTATTGCGAAATTGCATATTATTATCTCGACGTAGGTAGTTGTAAGACCCACAACGTTACCTTTTCGTTAAAAAAATCTTAAGGCTCAATCCATCACCTCTGATTTAATAATATGTGTGCATACATATAACTTGTCGATATGACATTGATATTCAATGTGCCTATATCAGTATATTGTACTATATTGTAAAGTATTGTATATAATACATCGTAGAGCGCTTTGGTGATGCTTGCGGCGGTTTAAAAAAAAAATCAATCGTCGACCACTGCAGCGTAGGTATACAACATCAGCTGGTACCTAAGTGCAGTTACCAACGGCAACACCGGTCACCGGTAACCCAAACAGTAGTTATCGGATATAAAGCACTCGTATGAAATGTTTACTGTGCTTGTAATATTTTGGCCTTTTTGACGGAGGACAACGTCGATTCTTATTTATATCTGTAATATTAACTCTCAGTCGTGACACCTTCACGTCATAGTGCATTATATTTGCTGTGAAATATACAATGTACGACGAAGAGATTGACGTAAAGGATGCCGAGGATGTCGACAGTGAGTCGTCTGATAGCAGCATCGACAACGACAGCAGTAGAGATCTGAGGACGCCCAGTGCCAAGCAACGAAAAATTTTGGTAAGCTAAAAAATTTAAATTTAATATTTTGTCATATTGATTCTGTCCAGAACAAGAGTTCACCTTGCATAATTTGTTGATGTTGTGATATTAGATTTTAGGAATATAAAATTGAACAACTGACCAAACAATATTACATTAAATTTCACAAACTTTACAGCAACACCAAAATCCTCTTATATCCCCACTTTCCTCACTTCAACTTACTGACAACCGCCTCATCGCCTTAATAGGCACTGGTTTCATGATATTTTATGATAAATAATAAAAAAAATCAATAAATTATGTTTAATTTAAGTCTGAAAGGTTCTATCATTGGATGGTCGCCGCTATCATGCCATTCTGTAATTTTATTATATTGTTTTGTAGTACATATAACCTCATTTGCTTATTGTGTTTTTGTGAATATAGATTGTAAATTTTCAAAAATGAAAAAAAAACAGGTATATAAAATATCAAAACAAATAATAAATCATAATTATTTTCATGGAGTATATATTTATATACAATATACACATACACTCAATGTTATTTTTGATACAATTTTAATGAAGTAGTATCATTGAATATATTATTATACTATCATTGATGGTAGTAATATTGTAGTATCTTGTATATAACTATAGAATTCCTAGTAAGATTCGACTAGAACTTTTCAAGTATTTTCTCCTCCGAGCTTTATTTATTATTGTCAAATCGTTTATTATTAATCCAGGCAATCACCGCCATTACCACAATATTAGGTAGATATAGATGGTGTTCTAAACTAATTATATCTATATTGTGATGAAGCTAAGAATTATTGTAAATCTATAATTATTATTTTGATGATAATAACACTATTGACTACATATTATTATTTTTGAATGTATTGTATAATAATATTACTTTGTAAATTGTAATTGATTAAGCTGAAAATTAATTATCAAGCATTATAAATAGAATATAATTAATTTACATATTTGCTTAATTTTTAATTTATGATAAAATGTTTATTTCCTTCCCATTAACGCTAGCCATAATTATGCTTTTGAGAATATGTCAAGTGAACGGTTTTGAACTTTGAATAATACATACATGACGGGACAATGAAATGGGTGAATATATATGTTTAGAAATTGCCCGTTTCACTACCCCACCCTGTAGTATAATATTATTAATATTTAAGAATAATCTCATTAATATACAATATACATATACAATTAAATAATATAATATTATAATAATATGTTATATGCAAATAGATGTCCAGTGGTTCAGGTCGGAGGTCCAGGTCCAGACTCAGAGCCGTGGATTACGAAGAAGTGGATGCGGCCGTGAAAGAAGATCCAGACAGTTTTGACGTGCACGAAGCTCAGAGGTAAACTCCCGTGAGATGATTTTTTTTTATCAAATGCATTAAATTTTAATAATATTCTGATCCGAGCGAAATAATCGTGATTTTTTTTTCCTCCATAAAACATTGTTCAATAATTACGCAATACACATCACTTAACACGTTTTTCGATTTCTGAAGGAATATAATGTCAATATGTCAGGTAATAATATAATATTATGTATGTTACATACTATATAGTATATTGTGTATATACATTATACATATTATTTTTTTTTTTTTTTTTTTTTTTTTATTATAAGGAACAAGGCCTCGACTGCATAGGTCATTGGCCGCGATTAATTTTAACAAACTGATTAATACATTATAGGTAAATACTTAAAAATATGTAGTAAATTATAACAAAGGAAAAGAATAAAAATAATTTAGATTTTTGGTTACAAGGTTTTATGTAAATTAGTGTCTCTTATAAAACTAAGTGTTCTGTTGATATTTAGCGGTTCATTTGTTTTAGTTTTGTGTGTTTGGCTTCAGCTGTTTGTCTAGATATTTGTTGAATAGTTCGTTGTGCAGACGAGTAAAACGTATTTTACTACTATTAGATTGAAGTTTAGGTCTGACTTTTTCAATTAAATCTATCATGGCTTTTAATGAAATGTTGTACTGTTCAAATATAAAATCTGGATCTGGATTGATTTGTACCTTTTCGATTATATCTCTGAATTGTGGGTAATTAATTGGCAATTCCTTATTATTGACAAAAAAACTTTTAATTGGTAATAAATGTGTATCAATGTTTTCTACGAAGTTTTCAGTCGCGGGAGTTATTTTTGTTTTTTTTGTAGGGTTAGTTTTCTGTGTTTTGGTTTGATTTGGTGCGGGGGTCACCTTGTTTGATATTGTTGAGGCCGACAATGTGGGCGATTGTGTTGAGGCTGATCTTTTAGTATTTGGAAGTGGTTTTGTCTCAATTTGTTGAACTTTATCATCGGTTTGAGACTGGTCCATTGGTTCATAAAAATCAATTTCCGACTCTAGATGTATGGGTGTTTTAGGTTCAGTTTCATCTAACTCTATCTGTGTTTGGGAATTTGGCAGTGGGCTAATAATGTTTGTATCAGTGGGTTTGAGTTCATTTGCTTTGGGACAATTGTTTGAAGTATGTCCGATTTTTTTGCATAAAAAACAGGTTAATTCGTCATTAGACAGAAATACCCTATAGTTTGCGTTTTCAAAGTTGATCAGTATAGAGCTAGGTATTTTGTTTTCGTCTTCGGGAGATATATACATTTGGCGTCTAAAACTTAGTATGTGTGTAAGACCTTCGATGTGAATACCTGCACGTAGAAATGATATAGGACTGGTGGGTGTTATGTTGTGTTCTTTAAGTGCTTCTATTATTATTGCGTGTGGTATATTGGGGTATACATTTGCAAGGATGATTCTTTTATCCGGATTGTATAGTTTTCTTAATTTAATATTTTGGCCTTGCACAACTAAATTTTCGTTGTCTTGAATTAGTTTGTTCGCTAGGTCTTTTGTCGATAAAAAGATACACATTCGTTTTTTAGATATTTTGGACACGAAAATAATATTTTCTGGTTTGGTTATTTTTCCTATTTCGATAATGTAATCTTTTAATTGTATTTCTTCGTTTTCTATATCAAATATAATGGCCTGATCTTTTTTTGGAAAAGGATTAGGATTTAACGATTCTGCGAAAGTTTTTTTTTGGGTTGCAATGTTTTGTTGTGGTAGATTGTTATCCATATTTTTTGAGGTGTCAGAGATAAGATTTTCGGTAGATTGGTTTGGTGAAGGTGGCATGTTTGATTTAGGTTTAGATATTTTGTTTTGTATAGACATTTTATGTTGGGTTGAATTGGAAGTTGATTCACCGCACGACGACGGTGTTTTAATTGTTTTGTTCATTAATTTAGTAAGATATAGGTATATGTGTATATAAAATTACATATTACCTGCGATAAGTGTCGACCTTGATGTGTTATATAACGTGCTAACGACAGCTATAAAGCGATAACGGATACAAAGGTAACACACGTGCTGCTTGGACGATAGCGGGACACGAGATATACATATTATTATATTATATAAATATACATTGTATGGTGTTCATGGACACACTCACTAAACATTTTACTTAACAGTCGTATTTAAGTAATTTTTTTTTTCATTTATTCGTAAACGTCTCAGGTCCTAAGACCCAATTACCATGTCTCGTTCATAATCACATCGACAGCTGCACGGAACGCATTTAATGAATAATGCATTACATTTTCTAGTGTGGTGAATAATTTGATAATTTCACAACAATTATATTTATGTACCTATAACGTATGCCAACAAATCATAATTACTGCTTTAATCCTCACGTTAGTTACCTATATTATGTAAATAAATTTGAGTACTTACAATAATTAATATATGATTATAATATAATAGTACATCTGTCATTAACGAATATTTATCAAAAAAATATTCATTTTTTGTATTCGTTTTTGTAATACCTGTTAATAACTCTAGTATTAACTAGGTACATAAAAATTCCAATTATCATGTCGGTTTTCTTATAGATTTAATCATCATATTACATAATTAATTTGAAGGGAAAAATTCCTAAGAAAATACATATTTTCAAGTAAATTATGTGACAGTATTTATAATACATAAATAATAACACATAAAAAATATAATAGTATGTGGGCATATTGAAGAACTACTCAACTTAAAACTAACCAGAGACATTCTTAAAAAGAAATTATAACTAATTTTATTGAAACATCTTACTATTGTGATTTTTTTTAAGAATTCATTATTCATTATTGTCTATTATACAAACTATTTAAATCAAATTAAAAAATGTTCACAAAACTCATATTATAATTTACTACAATACAAGAGAATATCGAACACATCGTCGTTTTTCAACGATCTTAAAATTTAAATAAAAAATTGCAGGAGATCCTTGCTAATAGAAATATGCTTTAAACATTTGAAGGCGTTCGGAATCAATATAGCAAGTGTTCCAAATTATTGTGTGGCCTTTGTCTTGTAGAATAAAACCTTATAAAATGTATAATTCGTATATAATATGGTAAATACAAAATATTTTTAATTTATGAAATTAATTTATACTGTATATTTGGTAGGGATTACAATAAAGACGTCGATCTTCTTCACTTATCCCAAGATATTAAAGACGTGTTCAAATACATATCAATGTAAGTATAACATCTTAAAATTATGTAAGAAATAGTATCCATGTGGCTATAAGGCGTATATGTAATGTATTTAAGAGAATTCGATAAGTACCACCTTTTTTTTAATGGACCCGTGTCCATCGTATCGATGAAAACTTTAATTCTTTATAAGTTTATTTGAGATCAATCAACCCACTTTTTCAAATGTTGACACCTATATCTGACCTTTAAATTTGATTTTAAAATATAATGAATAAAAATTATTATTATGCCAATGAATAACAAATAAAAAAGGTGGGGTGATCGAATTTTTTTATCGCATTACTTTACTTAATTTTTAGTGAACAATGTTAGGTGCTCGTTAATATTACAGAATGATGATATGTGATTATGTGGGTTTGCTTGTGTGAGTATCTCTTTTTCACTCCAGTCACAGTGTCATACACAATAGTGATTACTGATCACTTACTAAAAGCACACATTTGGGAACTCGCCTATATAATTGAACTTCTTAAAAACTATTGGTATCGAATCCCCAATACGCATTATAATATTGTACATTTATGTTTAATTCCAATATTGTAAGTGTCTTTACATGTTTGTCCTCGCGAATTACTTTTTTTTTTTATTCATATTTTGTCGAAGCCAGATTTTAGAAAATGATTACTTTATATTAAGCCATTAAGGAACTATAATTATTATACAATTTTATGTTTAAAACTTTTGGGATTCTTAAACACGACGTATCAAATCAGCTAAGACTCCCAATTCACAGAGCTAATTTATGTAAACATTTTAAAATTCAGACTACAAAAATGTACTCTAGGACGTATTCAAATAATATATCATTAAAGTCGAGGACAGACTCGGTAAGGCATCATCACCGTTTTGGATGTATAATACACATCGGGTAGTATATAATATGCACGTAGACGTTTGCAGGTACTACCCCCAGAAGGCGAAACTCGAGTTCAGGTTGCAGCCGTTCATACCGGATTACTTGCCTGCCGTCGGTGACGCCGATGCGTTCATCAAAGTGATTGCACCCGATCCTTCCATACAGGCTGGCTTAGGTCTGGAGTACTTGGACGAGCCATGTCTAAACCAAAGCGACCCGTGTCTGCTCAACTTACAGCTTCGGGCGTCGTGTTCGTCGTCGTCCAAGTCGCTGGTGAGCAAAAACTATTAACTATTAACTATATAGGTACCACAATATTATGAAATATATGACTATACGGGTACAATAATTAAGTGTTGATGTTAGGTTATGTTAAAGTTAAACTGACAAAAATGAATTTTCAAAAAAAAAATGGTTTGTATATAACATGTAGTTTGAAGTATGTATAACAATACATTTTCAAGTATAAAAATTGTTTTTTTATCTTTTACCTGGGAGCCGATTAGTAGACCTGCACCTACAGCTTATATGAGGTATATACCCCTTGGCCCTTGTCGTTTTAGTTTTTACTACACTTGTGTAAAATAAATAAATTCATATTAATTAGACTATATATTTCATTCGATATTTGATATTTGTAAGTATATCAAAATGTTGAGATAAAATATTATATTCTGTTTATGAAATTAAAAATGTAGGTTGTCTTTAAAAACATAATAAACCCCAAAAACCATTAATGAAAAATTACATTTTCTTGTTTATTTAAAATGTAGTGTTATATTTTCATGTTGCTACTAAACTGTAAGAAAAACATTTTTTTCAACAACACAATACCTAATCGACTTAAAAAATCAGTGTAGTCATATAATGTAGTTGAATGGATCATCGCTCCTTAAATGGTATATTAAACGAATATAAAATTATAGTGATTATAATGGCGCTATCGCGTGGGATGTGCGATAATTAAATTATTGATATTCTATAATAATAATAATATAGAACAAAACTCGGGGATTTGTTAAAGGTGGTGAAAAAATTGGAGAGCGCCGAAAAAAATCCAAAAGTCATCGAACAGTGGATACACGACATAAATGAATTGAACCGAGGAAAGACGTCTGCATTTTTCTATTCCAAGTAAGTACTGATATAAAATAATATATACTCTACACATAAAAGAATTGACGGAATTTGTATTTTATGTATTACATTATATTATAATACACCTACTGCACAGTGCACAGTAATTTATTAATATTTTGCGCTTCAACAGAAAAATGCCAGACGTAGAAACAATAATGGAACCGTGGATGGACGGTGGCGATCAGAAAACCAGAGACATGCCGGATTTCGAAAATGCAGATTTGTTGACTCTTGTTGATGAAGTCTGTGGTGAGTGTATCGATATTATTTTTAAGACAACTATAAAAATAATAAGTATATTGAAATGTGATGATATACCTAAGTCCTAAATGATATAATATTACATCGATGAGGCGGTCATTTATCGAAATATATCATACTATATTGTGATATATCCATGGACTATGGTATAATACTATTCTTATATAAAACGAACGCATTTAGGTACCATATAATGTTATAAGTATATTTATGTCACGAGGATTGAACATACCTCTATATTAAGATTCTATACGACATAGATTTGCATATTGCAGTTTAAATGTTTAATACTATAATGGTTAAGTAGGTACCTATATATCACCTTTATATATAAATATTGTATTGGCACGCATAAACAATATCTGCAAGACTAAATGAATAAAATAAAAATGTCTAAAATAAATTTCGATTAAAACGTGTAGTCGATCAATAAATAATAATATGTAAGATTCATATTACATTAATAAATATTATACATATAAATATCTATATATTTTTTAATTCAAAATATTAACTGTTCACGATATACTTAACGTGGTACCTACCTACACAGTATATATACAGAGTGATTCACCAAACACGCTCACCACTTTTATCTTTCATATTGCAGTTATTCAAAATCTTATTTTTGGAATTTTTAAATATACCTACTTGAGGACGCTACATTTTCAAACATTTGAGATTTTTCGCATTTATTAAAGAGTGTCCAGTGGATATACAAACTTCTTTTTTTTTTTGAAATGAGAACCACCCTTTTCTACTGTACATTATTTAGAGGATAATTTTTCTGGAAATGATGACGTATCAAATTCAAAATTCAATAGGATCATCGTTTTTGAGTTATTTGACTTTAAGTTTCAAGGATATAATAGGTCCATGACTCATGATAATGTGTTTGAAAAATATGGGAGTTATGGTGATTTGAAGATTGTACTAATTAATATTAATCTATCAACCATTATAATTTGTAAAAATGGTCCAAGTATAATAAATACTAGATCCAAAATTACATCTATTTTACATTTTTACCTTTATTTTCATAAAATCATTTTTAAGGACTATATTATTCTTTTTATATATATATTTTAATAACTGAGAAACTACACGTTTAAATTTTGAACTAGGTACTTACATCAAAGATCCACATTTTCAGAAAAATTATCCACTAGTTATAGTCTACATAAAAAATGTGGAGGGGTTCTTATTTTAAAAACAGAAGTATATGTATCAGCACAAGACACTGTACACTTAGGCAAATGGGTGGTTTTTTCAACTGTGGGCAGGGTACTGTAGGTTTTTGGTAAACACGAATGTTTGGTTTTGGCAGAATTTAAAATTGGGTACCCGTAGTTTTCTGCCATGTCCGGTCGGGGGATGGCGGTCTCCCTCTCTAGACAGTTGCCTTCCCAGAGAGAGGAGCCTCCCGTGTTCGAGATTCGAACCGGCGACGGTACTCGTCGGAATCGACGCAGTATTCCACTCGGCCACTCCTTCCCCGGAGTTTATTATTGTAATAAAAATTAAGACTTATCGTTTTTAAACACGTCACGTGTAATACCCAGATTTCTATCCTTGCCGATAGTTTGTCGAGGTCATTTGTAAAGGGATTATACTAGTAGGTATATATATAATAACCTAATAACACCAAATAATATTATAGAATCTGATCTCTGTATACCTAATAAGCATATTATGAGTTTATGACTTTTTGATTTGCTTATATTTCATCTTTTCATATAGAGGTGTTATCATTTAGTAGAGCCTCAAATAACTGCACAAGTCCACTAAACCACGTGATTGATATCTGTTTCAGATTACTTCGGGATCCCAAAGACTGACACCAAAGTTGAGTCTCTGCACCTGTTGTTTTCCGTATACGTGGCTATCAAGAACTCTCGAGCTCAAAACACAACTGTTCTAGCTACGGACAATAGCAGTTAATACGAATTAGTCACATATACAAAAGTGGTATTAACTAATATAATACGACGTTGTCGTTCGGTATATTGTGTGTAAGTATAATGTGTAATGTGTATATAATATATATATATATAAGTATATTCATCATTTACTGTATATTTTGTGTGTATAATAAAATAGTAATATTATATTATAAATATAACAATCGTGTATGTTTTTAGTAGTGTACTAGTGTCATTCCCTAAATGCAAGTCTACTGGCGAATGACCGAAAAACATAATATAATAATTTATAAATATTATTATCATACGCATAAACGATTAACCAACATTATACTACTATATATAATATATAAGGGGGGACGAGGTGGCCGAGTGGTCGAACACGTCGTCTGCGGCGCTGGCGGTCGCGGGTTCGATTCTCTCGACCACTGGGCGGCATTTTTCTTCGGGCAAGTCACGGTGTCCGGAGAACAAGTGCCGCCATCCCCCACTCCGGGGCATGGCAGAAACCTACGGGTGCCCCAATAGAAATTCTGCCAAACACAACACACACGTGTAATAACCCTACAATTTCAAACCCTACTACCTACAATCATAAACCTACAATCAAACTAATGGTCATAGTCGCCGGGCTTTAAAAAAAGAAAAAAAAATAATATATAAGCTATATACTATACCATAATATTATATATGTATTATGTCATCTTTGTATACAATTATCGTGCCCTTCGTATCGATCATCTGGAAATGTAAAATTTTTTATTATTACTATTACGTCAACAATGAGATAGCAGTATCTCGGTTAGTAAAGCGTACCTATCTCAAATAATTGTAAATAGGTAATAATAATTAATGTAACGATTAGAGAGATTATTATCTTTTAGTACTGGTGCAGCAGTATAATTTTAACCATGATACCTACTTACATTAACTCAATTGAATAAAAAGCGGTGTTTATACGATGTATGATTATAAACCTATAATATACGTGATGAAACCAAATAATATAATATAATACTTAAAGTAGAGGCCGTTTGCTGCACCTGCAGGGTCGGATGTGTACACTGCACAGAGCGTGCTAAAGGGGAGGGGACGTGACTAAAACGGTCGCGTGGTTAAGAACACGGGGGCGTGCATGGGATTTCGATGGCGGGGAGGGAGCGAGAGAGCGCGTGCGCGGACAAGACGAACACCCCTTTCTCCGGTGCTTCAGAGGATCGGATTACACGGTTTCAACCCTTAAAAACACTAATAATGACAATTACAATAAACGCGTGGGACACGCCCTCCGAGACGGTGCGTCGGCGTCGTCTACGGTGCGTGGCGACAGCGGTGTCCAGTCCCTACGAGCCCTCACGTACGCGCGCACACTGCAGACATAATAAGGCAGGTATCACCGCCGCCGCCTCGACGACATGACCGAATCCGGAGTGGCCGTCCGCCGGCCGCTGTCGCCCAGAAAGTTTTTCGCCATGTTGTACGAGACGGACGCTGATGTCGCCGCCGCCGCCGAAGACGTCCGTCGTCCACACCACGGCCGCGCCAGCGATGTCCCACTACATCAGTGGTACGGATTAAGGCGGCCGTCCGTCCCGGCGCAGCTCGCGGCCGCCGCCTCGGATACGTCGCTGCAGCAGCACACCGTCGTCGTCGTCCGGCCGACCGCCGCGTACGTCGAACACACGTTCGCCGCCGGCTTGACCGCTTTTCGTGAGTATGATATCATCCGCTTGACCGGTGGCGCCGAATTTCAATAAATCAACCGATTGAAAATTCACCCTCTAGTGCAGCCACAAGCCTATACATACTTTATTGCACGTCGAATGTGGAAAAACGATTTGTGAAAGGTTGATTTGTTTGCTTTCCACTTTCCAAAGGAAATATCGGTAACGCGCAATGGCAATGCATATTGATTACACCATGTAATTTACACATAATTTGATTTGAGTAAGGTACGAAAGTGTACCTATGCAGCTTTATTTACAAAATACCATATTTATATAGTAATTATATACATATAAAAAACATATTTTCCTAAAGTCTAAAGTATTTAGATGAGTATTATTAATTTATCCCTATAGTTCGCATCGAGTAACCATACATAACATTATATTCTGGCACGAGTTTAAAAACATTGCCATTCGGCCCCCGTTTACATTTTTCTCGAAAAATGTAAGGTCTGAGTGGCTGACCTAAACACAGGGTTCGGTTCCACTGCGACAGACGACGACGGCACTATATGAGACGGCCGTACAATGTCAACGACAATGTTGTAAATGCGTTGATAAACAGACGAATTTGGTGCGAGGTGTGACTGTGAAGTCTTCCCGCAGAGTGACCTAACCTAACACAGATACAGTAGAGTAGCCGGAAAAAGGATAATATATAAATTTTTTTTTTTGGGGGGACAGGGCTTTGAATTATTTTTCTCTAGTTTTTGTCAAGCTACAATACTTATCTCCTGTTACTTTAACACGCCATTGTTCATAAAAAAAATCGAGTGGGGCACTTTCCCCGGCCACGGAACTGCGCAGACATGGTGGTGATTATTCTATCGTGAGTGGCATCGCAGTATAACACGACGAGTTTCTAAAATGATAAGCACAACATTTAAGTTTTGTGCCTAATTGTGATAAAAGTAAAAAATATAAACTAGTTCGTTCCGTTGATGATGGAACGTTTAATAAAAAAAAATAAAATCATTAAAACTGTTATATTGTCCTGTGCTTGTTTTTCCTAAGATATATTTCTACAGATTTACGATAAAATAATCACCCCGTATATGGTTGTGACCTGCGGAAGGGCTAAGAAAGTGTTATTCATGATGCACGTATACTTATTATATCAGGTTAGGTTTGACACTTGTTATAGGTACTAGCAAATTTATTATTTCTAGTATGTATCCACGGCCTACCTATATAATATACCGTGACTGTGAGCTAGTGTCTTATCCGGAACACTACTTCTTGGGGCTTGTGAATTACCAAAGATATACTATAGACGAGTAGTAATCGCACTGACAATCCGATCACCAAAAATTTTAATATCATTTATAATAGGAGATACTTAGGTAATGAATAGTATGCATGTTAATTTTTTATGTATCCGTCGACGGTAAAATGGGTGATTACGAGTAGTTTTGCACTGCTGGAATGTAATGAACATTTTTTTTTTTTAATATTCGATATTTTCCAATCAACGGAAATTGTAAATAGAAAACTATTTTGCATTACCTATACACAAATTGCATACGCCTCAAAAAGAGTATATAAAAATAATTGTATGTATCGAAAATGGCCACTCAAAATGCTACAATATAAAAGAACTGGGCAAGAATGTTAAGTATTAACGGTTATTCGTTTTTGAATTACAACAAAATAAGGAAATCGATTTAGGCAAAAACGGGTTTTGCGTTAAGATTTCAGTTTTCTCCTAATTAATTAGAAAAGTACTGAACATTTTTTTATTTTTGATCCCTCCCCATAACTCATAAGACATAAGTACCAACTAGATTCCTATATCAGAAATAATATTGAAGTTAAAAATCGAAAGATGTCTTAAGACAAAACAAACATACACATACTCGCATTGCTAAATCAATGCATTTATATTGATCAGATCAGAATCTAAAATATGACATTTGTTATTTGTATGTAGTTGTGACAGTTTTTTCTTAAATAATTTACTTCTTCACTCATCAATAACCGTTAGTAAATAAAAATGATTGATAATAAGTATGATTATTAATAACATTTATTATTGATAAATCATAAATATAATTACTAATGTACCTGTTACACACTTACACATAAAAAATAAAACTATTATTTCATATTTGAAAAATCTTTTTGTTTGTTTAAAAGAAAAATTCGCAAGTCAAACAAGTCAAGTTGGAAATAAATGTATGGAGAAGATTTAGTGGAATTATTAATAGTTTTTATTGATATTATATACGTTAAGTCCGAAATCGCATAAGACATGGATATTATAATTCATAATATTATGTTACTTTTAAATGTCATAAATTACGTTTCGAAGGTCCTTATGTAAACGACAATTTAAGGATTTTTTTTTTAGTTTCACCAAAAAATATTTAATTCTACATCGTTAACCTGCAGTTTTAATATATTTTCATTTTTATCACTTTAATATTATAGAGCTACGAATAGTGTTATTGAGAAAATTATTTTTTGTCCTAATCCTACTCACTAATTATTGCTATAATTACCATTAAAAATATGTTACGTGTTAGTGTGTTACGTAACCCTTTTAAGAATTATACATTAAACGTTTTTTTAGTGTAATATATTATATTATACTATTATCTACATAATAGGTAAATAGTAATAACAATGTCAAATGTAATCAAGTTTTCTATAATATTTAAATTTTAAATACTTCACTAGAACTAATATCATTTTTATTTTAATATTAAAAAAACTCACTTACTCGAACACCGTGACATCAACTACATAATCGACGTGTTTGACAATGTTTCATTATGCATTTTTTTTAAAAAATGTATATACATATTTATGGTAATTTAAAAAAAAAAATCAAGTAACTACATTAATAATATGATGTATACCTACTGAGATAATATCAATCGGTGTCTTCTATGTACGAGTAGGTAATAAATTAAAAAAATATGTACAGCCGTATAGGCAAATATAAGATGAACGAATAAAGCCGAATTGAATACATTACTGCCACTCGGGTCGTACAAAACATTTAATGAATCAATAGTGAACTAATGGTCCCTCAAACAAGATTTAGTGTTCCATTACATTTTTAGTAAACCATAAAATTTAATAAATTGTTTATGGTACCCAGCACAAGAGTATTCTTACAATCATGGTGATGCGGTGGTTGTAGATTTTATTTTTCGTACGAACGCAATATAATATTATGAGTAGGTATCTGTTTGGTATACATTTAATACTTCCACGTTCGTTTATTTGATATAAAATACGAAGTTTGGACACAATAATTCCGTGTCATATACAATGACGTAACATGATAACATTAAAAATGTTATTGTCATACGAATTAAAAAATATAATAATATGTAACTCAACTGACATGTTTGTATCATAACAAGTTGTGTAACATGAATAAAAATCTGTTTACTTCTCCCTTTTCCCCTATAATCGACTGCTACAGTCTCCCATCGAATGCATTTAACTGCAACAGTTTACTATTATGAAAGCTAACTGCATATTATCAAAATTATACAACACAGGTAGGTGTTGCAGTATTTTCATAGGTACACCACCAGCCGATATATTTCGTTGTGGTCGACATGACGATATTGCTTGAATTTGCGTAATATTTTAAGTAATAATTAATATAAAACATGCATTGTGTCCAATACCTATTGACCCATCGAACTTTTCCAACGCAAAGTGGTTCGCCCCTATAGGTATTTTTTTTTTTTTGGTTTAGAATTTTTTTTACTTGGGTATATATTATGCACTATGTATAGGCGAACACGTTAGTGCGAAGACACGTTCTACACGTCCGAATCGAACGTTTATTTCATTTCTGCACTGCTGTGCATTAAGTCAGGTTTATCCTTCACTGACAATACTATTACTAAGAGTTCATTAAAATATGATGTAGGTGTTTCACTGTTTCGTAGGCGGAACTCGTTTCGCCCTTTAGATGCATTACCTAATAGTCTAATCATTATTATCCTACATAATATTATTTTGCACTTGTATCTGATCCGGCATTAAACATGATAATATTACAGAAGTAAATTCATCTTTAACTTAATATTTCAAAAAAATATCTTCAGCTGGGCTGTACTAAAAATTAGGACGTACAGTTTATTTATTTCTATAAATTCATACGAACTCGTGCCCAATTTATAATATTATGTGTTATTAATTTTAATATTATAAGTAATATATCAGATTTACAATATAGTTCAATGTACAGTCCAAGTAGATAAAAAATTACCTTTAGTAATATAAAAATTATTTAAATTAGAATTAAGTGATCTAATTAAACTTAAAAAGAAATAGAAGTAGGATTAATACAATTTATATAAATTGACAAAGGTGTGTGATATATAATATGTATAATACAGAAACATTTTTATCAGAAAAAAAATTATCGAATGCCCCTTTAATTTAATAAGGATTAATAATCAGTTTATAACAATATATTGTATTATGTTGCATGCCATATTGCAGTACCTAATAATTTTCATAGTAATAAAGTATTATTTTGATATGAAGGTATAATTGGCCAATTGAAGCGTTCAGCGTGCAACAACCAGATAAGAATTTTGTTTTGTTTGTTCTAAACAATTAGTAAAATGTAACATATCTGGTTGTCGCACTAAACCCTTCAGTTACAAAAATATATTGAACGATTTTTCTGGATCAGTCAATAATCAACATAGGTACGCGTATTATGTAAAAAGTTTAAATTCAAAAATATATTATATATATATATATATAATTTGAAACAACTAAAAATATAGTTACTTCATAATAATAAATATATATTATGATGTCTTTGGTTGTAAAAAGATCGGTATCAAATTAAATTGCATTAATTGTGACATTAAAATTAATACATATAAAAAATTACATAGATATTTTATATTATTATACTATTGCTTATGTAAAAATAAATAATTTATATTTTAATTTTAATTAATTATAGCCATAGGTATTATCTATTATAGTATTTTAGTTGTAGGTAAATACAACATACCCGCTGACTAGACATTTAAATCATACAAAATATATGTAGGTACCTATAACATTATATCGAATCCTTATTTGAAATCAATGCATCTGATATTAAATTGTAGAAGGTTAATTGTACTAATACTGTTTCGAGTCTTGATTTCTCAATTTGTCAATGCAAATAAATGTAAATACAATTAATACGAATTTTATTATTTTAGAGTGATATAATATTATTTAGCACCATCTAAAACACATATAAAAAAACATGAACATCCTTAAAATACTACTGCCTATTCGATTCAAGAAAATAAACCACAACATTTATAATAATGCAAACTATTAATTAATTTTTGTATAAATGCTAATTCGATGGAAATAACTTTCAGTATAAGGTAGGTACGTTCAATGTTTTATTTTATACTTGCATCATTAGTATATTTAATGGATTAGGTATATAATATATTTTATTAACATGACTAATTTTAAATTTCGTGGAGGATAACAATAATTGTTGAAATACCAGCTGTGTAAAAAAGTTAAAAACAACTAAATTATCAGTAACAAGATATATTTTGATTGTTACACAATTACTTAAATTAATTGTATATAAATTATAATTCCATACACAACATATCAAAACAAGTTATAATATTGTTGTGAAATTTGTCTTTATTATTCTACGATATTATTCTACGATATTGTTTTGGTGTCCTGTAATAGTTATATATTATTATAATTTTATTTATTATAATCATATTTTTGAACAAGATAGAATAATATATTATATATTTTCAGAAATTGTGAAATAATGAAATAAATAATTTTTTTTTCTAGTCGACTTTAGACTACGCTTTATACTTGTCATAATTATTAAAAAGAGACTTAGGTATTTTGTTTGGTTTTAAATTTAAACGTGGGTACTTGATTCGTTAGCTTATGTATTCCGTTATTGTTTTTATCTATGGCGTATTTAAAGATTTCGTAGCCTATCACTACATAACACTCGGCGTAGAAAGGAAATCTTTCCAATATTGACCCCTATTTTAGGCATAGGTGTACAGGTATACCATATGCCATCTAAAGTTTCTTAAATCACATCTTATAACATACATGGAATACGATACTCGGAAGTCGTATAGTTACCTTGGCTATTATAACTACTGGCATAGTCATTATTATATTACAAGTCAATATACGCCGTTTACTGTGTAATAATGTCATAACACAACAATTAACCCTCGTACTTAGCCGCCGAAAATATTTCGTAGGTTTCCTAATCAACTGCCTATATACTATACCTGCCTACTTGCAAAGAAAATAATACGTTAACGCGTTGAACCAATTATTATACATTCGATTATGGCACAATAATTATTTTAGGTGTACAATGGGCATTGGTGTACATTGATATGTGTGCGTAATAAAAACAATTAATATACTAATGACAATTAGAGGAACAATTCCGAAGAACTTAGAACGTTTGATAGCACATTAATTTGTAAGCCACGAAAACGGTTAAATCCGATCGGCCAAAATAATATACGCACACCCCTCTCGAGGCCAATGTTATAAATATTATGGTTTTGCATAGTTTCTAATCGCGGCTGTAACGATGTGCAGTCGGGCAGTCCGCCTGCCCTGGTTAGGGTTAACGTAACCTAACGTAACCTTCTGTTGGTTTGCAGTCGAGAGGAGGCGACGGAAAGAAGGCCGTGCACCACGGCGGCAGAGGACCACGTTCAGTCCGGAACAGACGCTCAGCCTGGAAATGGAGTACAGGAACAACGAGTACGTGTCCCGGAACAGGAGATCGGAACTGGCCAACGCGTTGGATTTATCCGAAACGCAGGTGAAGATTTGGTTTCAAAATCGCAGGGCCAAGGACAAGAGGCTGGAAAAGACCCATTACGACCAACAGATCAGGTGAGAAACGTCGTTTTATATATCAATCGCAAACGCGGCCCACTGGCGTTGAAATATTATTGTTCACTATAAATAAATCGTCTATGACGCTTAAAAAATGACCACGTGGTTCAGGGCGATTGTGCAGATGTACATATATTATTATAACTGAAAGTATTTTTTTTAAATATTGACTTAACGACTTGGACGCGTTTTAAAAATTAAGTTTTAACTGTTTGCTTGACAATATTCGATACAACGATTTATTGTGCAGCTTACACGAAACAATATTAGCAAACGTCTTCAATCGAATCCAACATAATATTTCATTTCCAATCTATGAGGAGGATGTGGGATGAAACTTTGCATTTAAGCTTTTATCTTACTCAAAAATAAAATTGAAAAAATTTCCAAGTATTGTAAGATACAGCCGATACATGGTGTTGTAGAGACTAGCACCAACATACTTCCTAATGTAGTATACATATTATACATTTGAACATATGACATATTTTTTTATAAATATTATATAATAGTAGATACTGATGTTTTATGACTATATAATATTAAATTTATTATTTTGTTTACAGACATTAACTTAAATTTATTATTTAATAAAAAAATTAACAGAAAGAACCTCGTATACTGTAATTTATGTGGTTTTGGAAATTCTAAAACGAATAATTTAAATTTTAAATCAGATTCCCAGGTCTGTATTTTGCATAATATTCTCAGTTGCACCATCCAGTCTTTTAAATACACTTGATTTTAAATATGGCAATATATGTATATATATTATATTAATAAATGTCAGAATTAGGGGCTTATACAAATTATAATTTTTTAACAACATCTCAAATATTTTCGGGCAAACACTTACAAAACACTATATCTGTGTAATCTTCCTGCGCCGTGAACTGCACCGTTAAAATGTTCATAATTTTGGCACACTTGATTGATTATACACCAGATGTGTTGAATGTTGATTGTATTTACATTTTAAATGTACTTATTTTATAATATTCTGTAGAAATATATAACGATTTAAAATTGAAAATAAGATTTATAATAAATAATATTTTGTTGCTGTGTGCTCGTGTATGCCCAATATAATACGATGTGTGGGTGGATCTCAAATGGTCTTTTTTTTTTATAAAGATATAGCTTTGATATAGGTACTGGATTGTGTTAGATCATAGACGTATTTGTTTTTACTTTTCTAATCGTAACGATCTTGTTCTCATGGCAGTTCACAGAAATATTCCTATTACTTCCGAGGTAGTAATAGACGAATTGGCCAAATGAAAAAGAAATTTAATTATTTAACAGGTAAAATATATATTTTGAAATAAAGTGTATTAAAGGTAAACGTTTTAAAATGTATCATCGAAATTCAGTCATTAGTGAACAGGAAACGGGGGAATGAAGAAAAAATAGGAAAATCCTAATCGGGGCCTTGGGAAATGGACCTTTTTTTTGTTTTTTTTTTTTTTTCATGTGATATCGACGACGTTACCTTAATTTCTTGCGAATTACTTCGGCAACGCCGCCATCGTTTATTAATTAAATTAATTAATATCATACAATTTTTTTCAGGATTCTCTGGAAGCCGACCTGATAGTGTACATTTAGTTTCTATTTTTGTAAAAGTTCTTGCTAAGGGGTGGGGGCACTCTTCTTGGTCCTTGAGCTATCGTTCCGAACGTCCCGTTCGAGGCCCGAGTCTTGGGCCAGCAAGCCTAGAGTCACGTACGGTGACTAATTCTCTCTTCCTTCTCCTTCAAGGCATGTATCTCTTCCACCATCTTACATAGCAAGCCTGTAGGTTTCCACTGCCTTGTCTCGTGGCCCTCGAGGAAGGGTCATCCTGAGGCAGGTCTTGAAACACGGGACCACAGATTATGCCCTGGATGTCGGCAACCGCTAGAGAACGTCCCAACCGAGCCTGCAGGTCTACCCTCAACTGATCGAAATGCGGACAGTGTAGTTTGGTGTGCTCCGTCGTGTCCCACTCTTTTCAGGGAACTTTTTAACGAATAT
This sequence comes from Macrosiphum euphorbiae, assembly GCA_949089665.1. Taxonomy (NCBI): domain Eukaryota; kingdom Metazoa; phylum Arthropoda; class Insecta; order Hemiptera; family Aphididae; genus Macrosiphum; species Macrosiphum euphorbiae. The sequence continues at coordinate 36,023,849 of CARXXK010000001.1, forward strand.
ACTGTCAAAATTTGAAATTCATAAGATAGTAAAAAAATGTGTGATTACATTTTCCATAGTTTTTTTTCCAATTAGGTACTGTGAAAAATGCTTTTGGGGAACATTGCATTAATTTTCCAAGCTTTTGTTACTCACAAACAAAAATTGTATCATACATAAATCGTACATAAATTCCCTAATTTGAGAAATATTCTTTCTATCATAGCCAGGGCGATTTGGTTGAATTTTTTTTATATTGCATCTCGTAACAAAGTTAATTTTATTTATCTTAATATTTATATGATTTCATACATGTCGTTTGGTTTTATTTTAAGCTCTTTAATGTTTACGAGCTTACCAAATTTTAGTGTCATTATAGTGTTTACGACTTTAGGTATATAATAGCTAATATAACATTATACAGACCTGGGATTTAATTATTTAACAAATTACGATGATTACATATTATAGAATACAAAAGAAATTCGTAATAATGAGACAATAAATAGAAAGTAATAAATTATTGAAAACATTAAACAACCTCAAGATTTGCATGGTGCCAGTTGAAATAAATAAGTAACTTAGTTAACCATAACATTATAACTATAATTCTATATAAATACAATAATTTTTTTAGATAATACATCGTAACGACTGTTTTGATTTACTATATTATAGTCGTAACGTTGAATATCGTGACTAATTTCCATTACAATCATGTTAACATTCCACACCATAGCCGCGGTATGTATAACATTATTATACTTTGTCTAAGCGATTAAACATTATGGTGGATAATTTCTTCATATCAGCTGTCTATATTTAAAAAAGATTTAAAATGTGCACTCACTGAAATGATGCGAAGATCGGATTACCGTCCGTGTACAATATATTATTATGATCGTATGTAGACAATAATAATAAATAATAATAGATACCTACTGTATCGGTGTTTCGGTAGAATAAACACTCGAAATATTTGCGAATAATGTAGAATTCCACACAAGATAAACTTTATTATTTGATAAGATGATGTGTTAAATTTCGTTACGACAATAACACATATCCTTATTTAGCCCATCGCAATAAGAAGTATTGTTGTATTGGTAGGTTCTAATAGCGTAGTACTTGATATAATATGAAGTTTACAACCGTAAACAATAGCACACTACAAGGAAAAATTCAATGCTTTGTATAAGTAAAAAAAAAAAAGCGTTTAATCCAAAAACCACACGGTTTTAGTATATTATAATGATTAAAACTGTATACGTTTATTTGGTTAAAACCGCATACTTTTTTTAAACTTGTATTGTATTTGAAAACCGCACTCTATATAATGAATTTATAATTATTACTTAAAAATATATTATTTATATTTAAATAAAAAAAGATATTAAACAAATAACTACCGTCGGCTGTAAGTATGATCATTACAACAATTATTAATTACATAACAATTCAATATGTTTGCACATATAACAATAACAGTTTAATCGTCTTTGCAAATATAAGTAATTTTTTAAATTTTTTAATTTTGGATTGTAAGAGCATAATAATTTAAAGAAAAATGGAGTGCTTCTTCCAATTTTTTGAGTTAGTTTTGTAAGACTTTTTTTCATTCATAATACATCTAAATAGTTTAAAATAGGGATCAAAAATAGTGTGTGGCATTTTGCTATGCGATAAACCATTAAATTGTGTGATTCTTGTTTAGATATCTTTGTGTTAACAAAAGCCATAAGTGTGCCGTTTTATTGTAATATTTTCAAGACAGCTTGAATATAGTTGTTGATGGATAATACGGTATGACAAGTACCTATATAACAAGTATATAATATTATAGTAGTGTATAGGTCCTTCGTATGTATTAATGTTGTAACATCCAAAACCGTCCGGGACTTACATCGCGGCCTACCGCAAATTGTTTGTCTCGAGTGTGTCCAAATACATAAAAACAGTTAAATTTTTTGCGTCTGGCATTATACGTTTTTTGATTCTACAGTAATATTAATTCTAGTTTGACGTTTTTCAAAACCCTCTAATTCGATGCCATCTGCGGTTTGTTTCAAACTCAAATGGGATTTAATTTTTCAAAAAAATGCTTCGACGGTTGTTTTACCTATATCGTTAGCCATCGTCATTACGTACGAATACGATACGCGGACCTCGTTCAGCTCTCGTTTTGCAATACAATTTTTATTATATCATATAAGTACATATTTTATACATGAGCAAAAATTCTGGTGCGATGTGCCTACCTATACGTATACTCAGTACGCGAAGACACGCAATGTCAGCAGCGTTTTGCCCTTTTATCACGGGCCGCATATCATATTTTTATTCCGAAGAGAAAAACTATACCCGCGAGACTGCGCATTATTATACTATGCACGTACCAAACAATAATAATATACAATTCAATGTCTCAATAGCATAATGATCGCTCCGTTGTGTATATAATATAATACAATATATTATTATCGTCATGTAAACGCGCCGGGCGCAAAGCCGATTCGTTTACGCGTATTTTACCTCGGGCCCGGCACAAAAGCACTGTGCGAAAATTAGTCAGATGTCGTAATAATATTTTATTCGCATTATTTTTATTGTTATTTCCACGTTTTTCCCGTACGGATTTCACATTTTCACGGCTGTTCGCGTCGGTGCTCGTCCTCTATCGAAACGGCGGCGCGTGTACCTACGTTTCCCTCTGCCCAATAGGTACTACCTACCCTACCTATAGTACCCCGCCACCTTATATTATGTATATTATAATATATAATATATATACGCATGTACATTGTGTATATATTTACAGCGATGGCGTATATAGATCACAATACGCGCCGTGGTGAATCCTAATCAAATCACACGGCTCGGTTGACGTTGTGCACGTCTCCGACAGCTGTTTAAAACGTTAATTATTATTTATTATGAAGTTGTATTGATGGGGGGGGGGCGACCGACGGTTGGTCGCTCGGTGGCTTATTCGTATATTATAATATTATACACATCACAAACAATACCTACGTATAATATAATATGGTACGCTCCATATGCGTTAGTATAATACGATTAGTTCAGTTCCGAGTTAGTTAACGAATTTGAAGTTCGGCGGAAAATTTTACGTCCCCGTATGATTGTATTATTTCCTTATCTAAGCACCTGTCGAACGATCAAGTATATAGGTATCTAACGACGTTTATTCGAATAAATGAACATATATTATTAGGTATAGTTAATATCTATTTAGGTACGAGATATTTTCGGGGCTAAGTAAATTGGTACAAATTTAAGTTTCTATAAAATTAATTGCTCAACAACATAGATAGTTAAACTAGGTACATCGTATTACGATAAAACAATATAAATGAGGTTAGATATTTAATATTACATTTTATTAGGTATATGAATATGACACATGGAATTCGAAAATACATTCTTAATAAAACATTTTTAGAATGATAATCAATAATATAATTTTATACCATTTTGCACCCTCCCCCTTACCATACACACTCCTATTTAAAATGGCACTCAGTGGCTTGACGAAGTCTGCTTTTTGAGGTCTCACTACTATACCTCAACTTAAATGCTTAAGAGTCTACCCAAGGGCCGATTTATGGGGAGGCCAACGTTGCGTCCACCCCTCCCCCGCGTTTTAAAAGGTTTAATTACGGTCAAGTATTCATTGAACTTAATATATAACTCATAAATATTCCTACTCACCCCCCTTCCCCACCCTTGAACAAGCTTCAGATTGTCCTTGAGTATTTCTAAGACTGTATATACTGTATATATGACTGTAGAGTGAATTTAAGGCAATAAATTAATAACTTATAAAAATGTATTATTGCATTTGATTGACTGTATAATTTATATATACAAGTATAGATTATAGGTACTTCTAGCCATAGCACATGACTAACAAAAATTGGGGGCGACATCATGACTCAAAGTTCTATCCTCCTATATAACTGCCTGTATTTAGTATCCACTATATTAGGTACATATAACAAATTGTCTATTATTAATCCGCATTTTGAACATTCTACGGCTTAATAGTTTCGGTGACATGATAATAAAATATTGATATTTTTACCGTGTTTTTGTTTTATACAGTTTTTGTATATTAGTCTGAATATGAGAGCGATTATGTGCGACAGTGTTAAAACAAGTAACGAAAAAAAATTTTAATATTATTATTCTACTAGTTATACCTTTTTTTTTTTTTTTTTTTCCGGTTTTGAATCACGGACAGGGAGGGAAGTAGGTTTCCCCATTGCTGCCTCCCTGGCCGCATCGTTTATTGATACAATATACATCACATTACATAACATCATATAAATTTAGTTACAAATAAAAATGGGGGCCTCTAACCACCCTGAAAAGTTTGGCCATTTAGCCTACAACAAACAGAATCTCAACTAAGATGACTTGACAGGTCGCCTTTATTCCACCGCAACTTCCCGCTGTCTCGCCCTCTCCAGCTCCTCCTTGCGGCCCATGATCACCTCAACCATCTGAGCGAACTGGACTTTCCTTTTCTCTGCTGCAGCCAGGATCCTACCCCTGAGTGGTACTTCGGTTGGTAACTCCGCTGCCGATGGTCCTCACAGGAGGTCCATGGCGTCCTCCGGACGTAGTTATACCTATACAAGTGGACCTGTTAAAACTATTCAAAAACGATCAGTTATACTTTTCGATAATTTCAGTTGGAATGAGTAAAAAATAAAATTAAAATAAGTAGGCCTAGGTACCGGATTCTATCATAATAAAAGGGTGTTGTTGGCGGTAGGAATTTGATAATATACCGCCATTGAAGCCATTCGTATAATAATTAATATTATAATATGTAAATTGCTGTCACCGTCGTGCCATATCTATTGGATATTATTACTACCTATTTATGCTATAAAGTTAACGTTTTTGTTTTCCAGGCAGATGTTCCAGCAAAACGGATTCATTTTACCGAAGATTTAACGGTGGGTCAAGCGTGGTCGACGATAACGATATAATACAATAAACCTACCTCGGAATAATATTGTCACCGTATCGCTGCTAAACCGTGCTGTACATATATGATATATATATATATATATATAAATAATAAATATATTATATTGTATCTGTCCGATGAAGATGGCGCCAAAATCTCGCAAGACGAAAAGGGCGGAATCCGTGAAATAAGATAGACGTATATTACGTATATTATTATTATTATTATTATTATTATTATATATTATATATTATGCCGAGACGTCGTTGTCATCCATCTATTTGATCGCGCGAAAAGCAACGAATTTCTCAAATGTCTAATATTATTATTATTATTATTATTGTTTACGAGAGATCTCTCCTCGCTCCGTTTATGACTATTTTATATTTTATTATATTGTAATAATATTATGTATAGGTACGAAGAGTGAAAATATTACATATGTTTAGGGTCTTACCAGGTATTCGAAACTATATAATATTATATTATTTCGTAAACACACGGGAGGTTGCAAACGGTCGATTTAAATGCTTGTCGTTTTGGCAGCGTTAAATGTACGCATATACCTATATAAGTGTATTATAATAATATATTATGCAGGATGTTATTTACTCGTAACTAACTATGTAGTTACATTATATCATTACTATTATAAATAATATAATAATATATACCCTCGATTGTGTCACGTATGATGAGGTGTAATAGTGTAGTGTGTATACCGACTATGGATAATTATTAATTAATACCAATCACTCATGTTCATCTACATATACTATCTAGTCGTACGATATTGTTTTGTATTTTTAAGCTACCGATGCAGTGTATATATAATATAATAAACCACTCGAATAAATCAAATTTAGCCTATAGTTTTTAACACCACCCACTCATCATCATAATATGGGTATTATCATTGTGTAATTTTGACACGTGCGAGCGTATAAAGATAAGTGGCGACAAGCCGACAACTCATTGGTGCACATAATAGTCGTTGATGTGAGGGGCTGTTTATTAGCACCCCCGGCCGAAGTCTCAATATGTAGAAACGGGATGGGTACTGTTTAAAATTGTTATCTCTTATTACATATTATAATATATATTATATTATGATCGCATATTGTAGGTATATTATAAAATATGTAGATAAAATTATTGACAACCATACTACTTTCTTAGTATATATATATACTCGTTATAAATTACGGATACATATTATTTTAAATAAAAAATAAAGTGATTAAAATATTATATTGTCTATCGATATGATTTGTATCTACTCTTCATGATAATAATATTAATAGTGTTTGAAAATTTCATGAAATTTAAAAAAATGAAATATTTCGTGATTTCGTGTTTCAGTATTTTAATATATTTTGTTTTATTTTTAAATAAGTTTTATATTTACATATAATTGTCATAAATTACCTTCATCACTATATGATACCTGTATGTATACCTAACCTTTGGTATTATACATTTAAATTGGTATTCAACATTTTTAAATATTTTAATGTTTAAATGATACAAGTAGGTATACAATATTATACATGTATATTGTATACTTACTGAATTCTGACATTAGAATTTAGAACACTGAACATTGTGTTAAAAAAATAAATAAATTGTGTTTTTATTTGTGTTAAGAAAAATTTCAATGTTTCACGTTTTTGTGAAATATTTCTCATACTTCAAACACTAAATATCAATAACCAAAAGTATATCGGTAATAAAAACAATTTTTTTTTTTGTAGTTTTATTTTTATTTGTATTTAAAAAAAAAAAAAAATATAGTTTAGTTTTAATACGAGCAAAAGTGCGCAGAATATTATACACATCAGAATTGTAACATATTTTTATCCGTTGTCATATATCAATGCAGAAGTTTAATAAGGACTGTACACAATGTCATATACTGCAAGTTTATATTGTTTATTATTATAGTTATTTTGTTTAATTGTTTGTATTCAGTGTTAATAGTTTTGCCAGTCGAACGAAAGGTATCCAAAACAAGGGACCGAACAAAAACCTGGCATGAAAGTGTGCGTTGATCGAATAATGTAAGTATAAACAAGTTTACAATAATTATAAAAGTATAGGTACAGGTAGGTATATAGCGTCGAACGCAAATCTACACAGACCGCGTTTTATACGTAAATAATACGTTTGATAATAATATAACACTGATGGTTCGAGCGCTCCCGTTTGTATAATATTTTATTAGCAAAGGACTGCGTATTGGGTTACTTCGGAAAATCGTATCGAAGATATATAATAGGCTATATAGGGCATATGATACTAATATTATAGACAATACGCACGACACACTATATAAACTGCTAACGTTATGGCGTGTCGAACTATTGCTGCTGCGTTTTTCTGCGTACAACAATATAATAATATGACATCGACGTATAGGTATAATGTGAGAATGGTAGGTAGTTTATAACCAAGAGACTTTAACGCGCGCATTGTCCGGCCATCGCGGTCGTGCACGACAGACAATCCGAACTGGTATCGTCGACGGACCAGTCTGCTTGTCCGCCGCAAAAAGAGAGACAAATACGCGGTCGTCTGTATATTAGTGTTATTATTATAGTTGCGAATGTCGGTCCACCGGACGCCCTTGAAAAATCGTCGTATAGGAGGTATAAATATCTGGTATAATATGTACGGCTATTATATTTATACCACCTTGCACGCACAGCACACCGAAGAGTCCGACACGATATATATATATATTATACTGCTGCAGAGTGAGCTACATAAACTATATAATGGGTTCTCCGGTTATGAGTTTTCATCTTCTATAAACGATAGGAATTATATTATTATTTTCGTCTACGTAAAATATGTCGTAAATTTAAAACTCAAATTCTCAATTATTTCGGTTAATTTTCCACACGGCATGAGATCGCGTTTATTAAGTCTTAAAATAGTTTTGCAGGCAGGTTGACATGACGCATGGCAAATATAGGTTCTTACCTATATCATTATAATGTTATAGTTACAGCATACGGAGACAAAATATGGGCAGGTTAGATTAGGCTCAATTATTATTATCTAGATCTAGGACTATTCTGGTATACAAAAATTGAAAAATGTTGATCTATAAGCAGAAAAATGTATTTTAGGTTAATCAGTGCACATAATGCATACCTATAATATCAATGCAGGTTATTAAAGTAATTATTTGTGTGTCTTTTGGCGTTTTATATTTGTACCTAGAGTATTTTACAATATTTTAACTTTTCCCAAAATAATTTAAAAATGCATAGAATTAAATAACGGACATAAAATACTTTCGAATAAAAATTTTGAAAAATTATAAATTGTGATATTCCATGTTTTCATATTTAAAGTAATGTTGTTTGATAGAATGTTGAAAGAAGTCCTTCTAGGTGATCGGTTGACAAACGTTAAATTGAAAATTGTACAGAGCACAGAATTAATGCATTTTATAAGGCAAAAATATAATATAAATTTTCATAGATAACTTAGGTATGATTAACTGATTCCAGTGTAACTCAAAGTATAATAATAAATAATAATACAACAGTTTAATTTCAATAAATACACAAATGCTAATGTAAATTAAATTGATTTCTATTCAGTGTATTTTATTTTTTACGAGTTTCTAGGACATTATAAACATTACCAGCCCTAATTGTATTATACAGCTGTGTAATGTGCCTGTCCGCTAAGTACAAAATGCTAAAAAATGTCTGAACACTGCAGAGGAAGGTGTGAATTTTTTTACGATATCCTATATAAGCGTCGCACCGGATGTGGAATGGATATTATCACGAACGGGAGAAACAAAAAATTATCGTCTTATTTCGCGTATTTTACGCGAGGTCGTCTCTCTGCTGCAGGTTTTTCGGCGTCAGGCCATATACAAATACTCCATTTACAATACTGCAGCAGTCTATGACGATTGACGAGGAAGACGACTGCATTAGCAGTATCTATATAGGTGTAAGTGATCCAAATCCTAGTTCTAATATTATTGTAATGACAATGATGACAGCTATATATATACCTATGTATCCGATTTTCACTTGTACGAAATCCGTGTCGTGACGTAATGCGCTGCAGGTCCATAATTATTATGGTGTCGTTTTGCTTTTCATCTATACATACCGTTCCGAATGACTCGTAATAATAATATTCACCGATCTCCGGCCAAAATTTGCGACCACAAAACGGCAGCGGAAATGCAGCTAAATATTATTATTATACTGCACCAGCCACCAATGTACATGAGCGCAAACGATAGAAAATCGTGACGGCCACTAGTTGATTTGCGACAATCGGCGTAATTAATAATTTATTATAACGCCTACGTATCTCACGCGTTACATAATAGGTACATTATAAATTATAATCTATATAATGCGAATATCGGAATATGCATTTTTGTCGATCTGTAATTACCTACTTGACTTAAAACGATTGGAGCGGTTACAATACAATTTGTATCAAAAGATTCCTTAAGACATGGAGGGTGTTTCTAGTTTTTTCTCAGCTCCTGTAATAGGTGTAACTAAAGGGTAGCTAACACAGATTTTGGTTTACTTCAAAGGTTGCCAAATGGTTACAAATTATTGGAGACGTTGGCGCAAATATGGAAAGAGGGATTTTGGAGACAAAGCAATCCACAATTTTAAAGTTTGTTATTAGTACTAAAAATAATTTTTTGAAAATATCATAGGGTGGTGGGACTGCCATTGACGTTTATAATTATGTACAGGATGAATCACCAAGCATGCTCACCCCCAGGTTTTCCTTTAATAATTAATTCATTTAAATTATGATTTTTGGAATTTTTCTTTATACTCAAAGACAATTATTTCAAATACTTGAATTTGTTTGTACTGCCTATAAGCAGTGTCTTGTACTCTTGAAACGATAAATACTTCTGTTTTTCAAATGAGAAACTCCCTTTTTTTTTCAAACCAAACTATTTTATAGTAATTTGGTTTGGTTTGAATATTAAGTGCAATTTTCATTTCGTTTTTTGAACCACTTTGAACACCTAAGGTTCAGTTCGATTTAGTTCGCAAACCAAACATCACTTACACTATAATAAAATAATTTTATCTCCGTTTTGTTTGTTGCTATATCTTTCGACGATCAGCTCAGTTATTTAGGCTCGTGTGAAATATACATACCATTATAATCTTACGCCAATCGTATTTATTTTATATGGTGTTTTCTGCACATATGCCTTCGTACGAGCACAATATTATAATATATTATGTTAATTTAATGGTACTTGCTAATAATATTTAATCCGCACGCATGCAGTTTCCGCATGTATAACATCGTCTGATTTATGTTTAGTACCTATATTATAATGTATCCACACGCATGCGAGTATTTCGAATCTATGTGTGTAAATTAAGTGTTAATTAACATTGTTAAAAATAATAAAATATGCGAAAATATAATCCTAATCCAATATAGAAATGTGAAAAAAAATCGACTTTTAATCTATAAATTATTTAAGTGAGTAGGAAAACTGTTTAATTCACGAGCAATCGGATAAGACGCATTGCATAACCAAATCCGGGTTCAAAGTTTCATATGATTATGATTAGTAGAAAATAATTTATGTTAAATGTATTCACAGTTGCATTTAAATAAGTAATACCAATACTAGAGAAGCCCGTATCCCCCCCCCCAAAAAAAAATGTTTTCTCTAAATAATCGGTTTTTGTGTATAGTGTTTGGAATGGAAACTCTATGAGTATCCGACGATTAAAGCTTATTAAAATATTATCTATAACTCAGACTGCAATTAACAGTATTTTATACATTACCTATTAGAAACAAATTATTATTTTAGGTTAAAATAAATACAATTTGACAATGAAAAAACTGGTTTGTGAGATGAATCATACTCCACGATTATTATTGAACTCATAGTTTCTTATTATTTATAAATTTAAATTATTATGTTATAATAATAGGTACTTCTTAATAAGTATTGACGAATTCAATAAGATATGTATAATATATTATGTAAAATTTATCAATTTTTAATTTTAGATATTTATTAATATATTATATGGTTAGATTGTATAAACTTAAATCGTCAAGTTTTATTTGTCCACACTGTTGTTCGTAGGTTAAGTCGTTATGCCGCTGGAGCTACGTCGAAATACTGTAGTGGTTGAAAACAACACAAAAAATAAAAAAAACATTGATACCCTCACGTAAAAAGAGACAACGATAGTAATAATAATAATGATGATGACGAATAACGCGTGTATACTGCAGCACATGGATCGATGGAGATCAGAGCCATAGGTATAATATACCTAATGACATCATCTCACATGTCACTGGCGCATTATCTCGGATCTGTCGGTCTCCCGTCTCCGTCATATTATATTATTGTCTATATGTGTATATAGGTACACGCGGTGGGCTCAAAAAAAAAAACACTCCCTTCTTTTGATTCGCGTTCCATAATATAAATCTTCCGATTAGCACGCAACAGATTACACACACACGACCCTCTGGGAAACCGAGTGCATTGTTGTCCAGGCCGCGCTGCAGTGAATACGGGAGTTAAGTGAGCTATATTATAATAGTATACCTATATAGGTGTACCCATATAGATATTATGGTACGCATTCGTAATAATTGCGGACACGAGGGGTGCAATTGAAACCGCAAATCGTTTCATTCATGACACACACGCGCTGTTGAGCACGAAATGAATCGGTCATAATATTTTCGAGTGGACCTCCCCAAATCCCCGGGCGGATAGAGGGACGAGGCTCGTGATAAAGGACCTCACGGCAAACGCGGTTATAATTCGCTGTGTGTACAAACGTATATAAATGCGACGTATAATCATTACACGAGAGTATGGAAAAAAACACTACCCCCCACCCCCCACACACCGTACGCGGTGCATTATAATATTAGAATAGAATTTCGTTTTCCATAATCCGTTAATTTTCGGACAATATTATCTGGTCGATCGAGAGCCAACCAGGTCTATATCGGATTTTGCGGCTGTAACTCCTCAAATATAATTGAGAAGCATAAGCGATTTTTATGCGAGTTTATGCAAAGAAACAAAATGTGATGTACATCAAATGATAGACATATTTTGAAGCCTTTGCCCGACGACGATAATATTATGTAATTATACATAATACAATTAAAACATTGTGTTCCTCTTTGACTCTTTGTATTATATAAGTTCACACGTCTAACTAAATACTAAAATGCCCAATTATTATATTTCGATGCTAAATGCTATGGCGAATGTCAGAAAAACTTACCTACTACAAATTCTAGTTTAGGGGGAGAGCTCCTATAGAAAACTAACTATTTAAAAGTATTTGAAATATTTTTTAAATGTGTACCTACCTACACATTTGTATTAAAGGTGGGTGTGTATTGTTTCTATGGTATGGTTATTAGTTATTTGGCTAGTTATTAGTTGTACTTATTAGAAAACATATTTTAATATTATCGTTCGAGTAACCTATTCATAGTGTTTCTAATATTATTTTTACAAATAATACTCAGGCTAGGTAGGACATGTATTAACGATGTGCATAAATGTATAACACAGTGTCCAGTATTATAATAACCTGACAATTTTTTCTCAAATTGTTTAAACTGTCATATTATATATGAGTTACTTATTACATATTACGTAAAAAAATATACATATTAATTTATATGTATATTGTATAGTATAGGTACTAGGTAGTATAATATAATACTTATATAATTGTATTTATAATACATATTATATAATAAATGAAACAATTTTATCAATAACTTACAATTAAAAAAAATATATATTTTTTTGGTTATTTTACATGAAATATCTTCACAAATCACAATTTTATAAATTTTTATTTGACATTTTTTTTGCGTTTCCTTCATATAATAATAGCGGAAAATTAACTGTCTAATAACAATCTAAACATTATTACAAACGTTGTATAATAACATTATTTGTAACTTTTTGAATAGGTACTATAGTATGTTAATATATTAATTATTAACATACAAATATATTAATTTATAATATTCACCTATAATGTTAATTGTCATGCTTTTAAATGGTAATGTATATTATATTAATTACAACATTTATATAACTATATATTTAAGTAGTATATATTTTTCTAAAAAAAGCTCAATAATTTTTAGCTCCAGTCTTACAGTCTAATAATATCTATAAAACTAGAAAACATGTTTTAATAATACAATCATAAATAAAGCTAAAGAAGTAATAATATAAAGTTATGACTTTATAAATTCATAAAACTAAATTAGTAAAATATAAAAATAATTTTTATTTGTGTTATAATAAGATATTTTTTTTTAGTTAGATATTATTATGTATAACTTTAGAAGCATAGATCGATTATTAAGATATTTATTATATATAATAGATTAATATTATAGTATCATGTAGCCATACAATTTTGGTAAGTTATATTGTTATTTCTTTTTATAACTTTAAATTATAAAAGAAAAAATATAGGTAATGAAGGAATATTAAGAAGAAATTATTTTTCATTGACTGAAACTATAGTGCCACTTTTTTGAGTAATAGATGCTAATAATTGTCAGCATGGATGCATAATATTAATATAACTTTGTACAACATATTTTTTTTTATATAAAATTCATTAAATTAAATATCCATTAACGCATGTTAACAATATTGATAGTAAAGATATTAACACTAAAGTCGATGTTACTGGAGAATTAGCTCCATTGTAAAATCCTCCATAGACCTGTAGATTAGCCGTTTCAATACTATGCTTACAGTAATCTCCATCTGAATAAAATTACAAATTTACAATATTATAATTTTTTCAAATTCTCAAGTAAAGCGGAATAATATTAAATACAATTTATGGGCAAAAATCACAAACACATTAAATTATATTATACATTTTGTACATAGGTATATGGTGTATACATATATTATATATAGACTATTGCCAATGTGTAATTTTTTTTGTTACCATATTCCAAGTTGTGCAAGGTTAACTGGTCGCTCATCTCGATTTTTTTTTCATATACTCATTATAGCTAAGTCATTAAGTACCTACCAGTGTACTTAAATAATATATGGTCAAAAACATCTCCAGTTAAACCGATATGATAATCATTTAAATGTTGAAAAAAAAATCATTTGGCCATGTTTCAAATATTTTCAGAGCATATGATATATCTCTCAATGGGATGATAATCATTTACTCATTAATTCATTTATGATATAATGTGTTTTAGATTATAATTCACAAACGATCGTAGGTCTCCATACGGATTTGTTGAAGACAACATTAATATTTATGAATAATTACTATATTATGACATACCGTAATTCCATCCTATAAACTGGCCTGTCCTGAGGTTTTCATTTCGTAACCATTCTTCGAGCGGTTGGAAAAATTCTCTCAGAGCTGAACCGTCAAGTTTGTTCTCACCGATCGCTAGTGATAAAGTATCCCTCCAATTTTCAGATGATCCGGATTCCATGATTTTCCTATATAAGATAAAATTAAAATTAATTACTCAAATTGTATAGAAAATACTGTGGTGAAGAAAACACTTGTGGTTCTAACAAATAAATTGCTCGATTCGATCGCTAGATTAGTTTCTTCGTATAACTCTAATTTCTTTCACCTCGAAATCCGAATATAAATATATTTTGTAAATTACTAAACAAATACAGATAATATAATATATCAAATAGTTTTATAAAAAAACCAGAGAAGTCGCTCTGTTGTATATTAGGTAGCTGGTTTTGAGTGAACTCCGTCATTGTGTATAGATCACTACTCACTGTAATAATTATTAATTAATGTGTTAAATTTTAATTCAATAATAAATCATTATATACGAAAAACAATTCTCAGGGGAGACGGTGAGTTAGCCTTTAGCCAATTCTTAGGATTTTTATAATTCTTTTATATTAAATACTATTAGTTACTTATTTTTCTATTAGTAATGTTGTATATTGAACTCATTTTTTACAAACAAATCTCAGTGGTATTCACGGGTATACCATCTTATTAATTACTATAATAATATAATAGGTAGGTATTGATCATATTTTGATTATAAAATTATTTAAGATTATTTATAAATTGTATAAGAGTATCACAGCTTTTTGAAGCCTTAATAATGCAAGAATTTTGAGTCTCGATGGTTATTCTTTATTGAATTACAAAAAAATAACAAAAAATAATTTTTGTTAAAACCTGGTATTTCGTAAATTAAAGTTTCATGTAATTAGTAAGTATTTAATTTTTCCAGATTATTTTCAAAAGCACTGCGAATTTTTCAGCTCAGAATATATAAAATATGTCATTTTTAAAAAGTTCTTCCTTCTTGCAATCTGTCTCCTTGTCATCGAAATCCACTATAATAATATGTTTTACGTTGTAGATGTCCTTCGTCCTCTGTCACTTTTTCAATATTTTATATTGCAATGCCATCAAGTCAAATTTGTCTGATAAAATATCTTTAAAATAATTTGTTTATTTAATTCATTTTTTTTAATACCACTCCGCTCCTATCATGGTTTTATTATAAGTGCATTTGCTTGACAACTAACACGGTTTCAACACGTTGGTACCTACTACCTATAAATAGTACCTATAGACGCTATAGTTGAAACATTTGGCCCGCACCTGCAGGTATAGAAAGATCAAAGTCAATAGATGGTATAGATACATTATCTTTCCACTGCCGATTTCAGTTACGATGATTTATTATTTACGATCTATAACAGTGATTTGTTATTTTGTTATTAGAAGAAAAAAAAATAAAACAATTAAGAAAAACCATTCAAGGAAACGTCCTTATATGAAATAATGTATAATGTACAGCGATGGTCAAACGCGGTCGATCTTGGTCGCCGCCGAATATTAAGTATGATAAATCGCTGAATCATACAACACCGCATTATTATATTGTGAGCTTTATAGAATGTGGAAAAAATCGATTTAAGTGCGAGTGGCGACCACATAAACGAGAGTAATATATTATGATACATCTATATAATTACACACGTATACCTACATACATCGAACTTGTTAGAAATATTATACATGTACATTATATAATCGCATTGGCCAGCTTTTATTTTCGTTTATAATATCGCGGTTCACCAAGTATGCCTTGTGTGCAATAACGACGTAAATAATATAATATATACGGAATAATAATATGTGTGTCACATTATGTGCGAGCGTTTCGGCCGCCGTCGAGAACATTATTATTATTATTGTAATTATTATACGGAGAGAAAAAACGATCGGGAACGACCTCGTTACATCATCGCAAAAAGTAATAACCCGTTAAACATTTTCCGTTGATAAAACGTATACGATATTATTATATACGTCTTGTCTATATACATATACACGTACGTCGCGCGAGTAGCTGTTTAGACCTTTTCTCTACGATTATTATTTGCAGTTATTATATTATTATTATTGTTGTTGTAACATTGTCCGCATTTCGGTGCCGCACAGGAAATACGTCCAAAGAGAGTTTCACTTTTTTGTTTTCCCGTCGACAAAAGACTTGTCGCACCGCAATAAGTATACATCGAGCAGCGTTGAACATGAGCGCCAGCTGCCGCAGACAAAATTCAACACGCGGACCGGACGTCCGGACGTGTCGTTAGATAATAGTAATAACGACAATATTATTATTGTCACAGCTGTGGCCGACAAATTACAACTGGTACGCGTCTTCTATACCTATATAATATGATATGATATTACAGAAACGTTTCCGAAAGTGATGTGCGAGAGAAGGATGCGCAGTAGGTACCTATTATGACACTATCTATACACACACGACAGCGCATATCCATGACGGTGTGACGGTATGTGATCAGGTGTATATAGTCTGCTAATGTTTATGATTATTAATCGGAAAACAATTATTAAAGAACCGACCGAATTGATTTCAAGAAATCCATTCGCGTTGACGAAATGGTAATTCGACAAAATAAGATATATTTGTTTTACTGATTTTATGGGAGGCACAGCGCTGATGTAATTTTGACAGAATAAGTAAAATATATTTTTTAATTTCTTTTTAGTTGCACTTAAAACTGTTAGATACTTCCCATTTGTATCTTTTGTATAATATTATTGTGTGTTTAATAATAAAACCGTTTAAGTCGTGTAGTTTTAAATAGACACTTAAATAGGTACTTAATGACACGTACGCTTTGGAGCATCGCCAAACAACAGACTTCAATGTATAGTAATAATTTGTATGGGTGGGTACCTAACCTGCATATCATGAAAATGATGACATGACTTGATGGTTTTTTTTTTAATCGATTTTAATAATACATGCGATGCTATTTAAATTATTGCAAAAATAAACTATAGTAGGTAGGTATTTAAAAGTGTTTAATTTAATTTTAAAACGAATGTGGTGAAAAAAGAAACGTATACTTATACTATCTACGTGCCATCTAGGTACTTAAAATTATAATGATCTTTCATTTGTTTTTGACTTTTTGTGTAACAGTCATATACTCATATTACACTCATTACGCAGACTCCAGAGAGTATAATATCACAGACAATGTATTTTATATATTTCTATTGCCTACTTAATGAGGTGAGATGTTCCAGTTTGAATTTTACTAGTCCCCCTCCCCCTCCACTGCTCTTGCCATAATTATACATATTGGCTAATAATGCTTATTTCGAAATACCAATACACATTATAATGTTATGTCGTGTACCTATTCATGTTTCACTATAATCCGATTTTAAATTATTCTCATCTTATGCCATAGTCCGTTTGTCTTAATTTATTAGTAAATAATACTATTCAATTTGAATGCTTGTTATGATTCGTATCATTATTAGTATTTCAAGCAGTTGTCGTCCTTTGTCCGGTGCCATTTATGTCCGCACCACAAGTATTCTGCAATCGTATTAATTTCGTGGTGGTTCTCGCGATCGTATCAGGAGGACTTCACACCTACATGACATGTTGTACCCGCCTTACAAACGCATAACATACTAAAATTGGCAAAATTAACATCCAGCAGTTCCTATATATATTCGGTATATTGTGTTGTTACCTTTTAATGTCAAAGCGAAAAGACCTAATATTATCAAACTTAAAAGTAACATATTCATATTGTGTTTGTACGTAGTGTTTGTACCTAATTCAAATTTTTAAGCAAGCCACGAGTACTTAATATATTCACGTTAAAAATGCTTCAGCTTGAAAATAAAAATAAGAAAACCGACGAGAGAACACAATTATTAATAATGTTCTTAAACTTCAGTCTATTAGGTACTATGGGTAGATCAATTCACTCCTATGGATTAAAGCTAACAACACGAAATCGGAACTGATGAATGTGCCATGTTGTCCAGTTGTCGTAAGACAACACATGACGTCCTCTTAATAAACGTTATGTTATAATGTGAACAATATAATGTAGGTATAATAATATTACATATCAACCAGATTTAAAAGCCAAGGACGATCGGGAACTCTGAGCGTGGACGACCAGCAAATACCGAGTGCTCGAATGACATTGAACGACTATACGAGTTGAAAATATGTCTTAAATAGTACCCATATTATTAATATTATTATTGTCGTCGTCCCGCGGCGGTAAACACGAACAATACGACGATCTACGACAATAATATTGTATTATTTGCTGGTTAAAATGTAAATTGTATATCACGCGGCGTCATAGCATGGCATGCTATATTCAGTGTCGTAAAAGAAGAGACGGAATATTATAACAATCGGCTGGACGACGGTTGTGGCTGCGGATAAATTGCGTATAATGTGGACGTTTCACTGGAAAATTGACGTTTGAATAGACCACACCAAATAATATAATATAATAAAATATTTTAAAACACGATATTATACCTATACTCGCGTCCTATATACACGAACAACTGCTCCGTTACACAACACACAATATATTAATATGTCGTTATAACTATATACGTAGGTTGCATATACATAGGTACTGTACTGCGATTGATGTGACCAATATAATACTTCGTATAATCTAATGACATGCTATAAAATCGAATTTTCCATTTCCATATATCACTCACTTTACTATGGCGCCCGCCTCCTTGCTCCGGTAAATGTCGCATTTGTGTAACAATTTGTTCGGGTCGTTGGGCCTGTACTGTCCGGATGCCAAGCACATCGCCTTGTGGATCTGGAACTGCAGCACCGTTCCGAAATAATATCTGTGAACAAACGTGTCGAGCTATAGTGATATATCAAGGTACCAAACACAATACATAAATAAACACTGTAATCATTCGGATGATGAACAAAAACGCCAAGCAAAAATAAAAAAAATGGCAATAATACAAACAAACCGAGTGTTGTTTTTTTCCAAGACTGGTTGTATAGCGAAAATATAAGACGTTCTTGTGCATAGCTTAACACAGTATTTTTCGTTCAAAACTCGTTTACTACAACTTACTCGTCTTCCAGCGAATTTAAAATAATATTATTAATGTGTAATGGAAAAAAAAAACGGATACTCGTTTTATTATGGTCGAGTTTACGTAATGGACTAATATCGTATAAGACTAAAATAGCATCACCAAGTCTGAAAGAATTTATCTTCTAAGTGCAAATGTCAACGACCCACCCCATATTGGGTAGTTGCGTTTTCAAATTCAAGGTTAAAATGATATTTATTTTCTTATTTTTGAATAACAAGCCTAACTGCAAAACAAAAACGTCGTCAACGTTTTCGAATAACATTCGAATTTAATGTCCATTTTAACGAGTTGAATATACAATTTCAAAACTGGTTTCTTTTATGCCAACAATGTACAGAAAACCAAAAAATTCTTCAATAATAAAATACCTAATCTACAGAGATTCTGAATTTTTACTAAATGTATACAGCTCACTTGTGATTTTATAATGTGGGTAGTTAGTATATATAATGTACCTAATATTAAATTAACATATATATTACTATACATTTTATGGAATATTTATTCTGCAAAATTGTACATGTACCTACCTACCTATATTAAATTATAAACTTATACTTTTAATTATAAAAACAATTATGAGATTCTACGTTATAACGCTGACAATATAATTATTAACTATTAATTACTAAATATGGAATTAGATGTAAAAAAAAACTATACATGTCAATCAAATAATTCGTATCGCACATACAAGGTCACAATTAATAATATTATGATGTTTCATGATTAAATGAAAACATGTTCATACTAAAGACAACGCATACATTTCAGAAAAAAACGTAATTCAATTTTAACTACAATTTTGGTTAGAATGGTCCAGAATGGTCCAGAATGGTTCAAAGTGGTCAGATGTTAGGTGTCTAATATCGACTTGGGTTGGAGTACAAAATTTATAACAACGAAAAGAATTTATATATTTCGGATCATAATAAGAACTACCTACTTTGTGACTTGTGTAGTTGTGTATTAGTAGAGTGTCCAAGTATTTATTTTTTGGTACGAGATGGCGAAAAACACTTATTACATTTTCCAATGAAAGTCAGCAATAATGTTATTATTACTATTATTATTATTATATTGATCGTAAAATCTATAGGTTTATTGTCAAATTGTAGACACGTAGTAATAATAACAATACCTTCATATTACATTATATGTTTTTTTATGTTCACGTTCAAACGCCATTACATAATTTAACCGTACAACGAAAATTGGTTTTATTATTTAATTTTTTTTTATCAAAAATAATATAATACATACATAATAGTATAATATAGTGTTATCAATGGAACGTATAAAATATATTATATTATACGCAACCACAGTAGCAGACTTGTTATAGATAATCTACATCGTGCTAAATGATTACACAAACCCTTCCATTTCAAATTTTTGTGTCAGTTTTTTTTTTAACTTTCCATCGATTTATAATGTATAATGTTTATTCTAATTATATTACACATTATGTAAAATTTTATTTGACTAAAACTTAAAAGTGCTCAAAACTTGTAACTGTAATGCATTTATATTTTATATCAAAACGATAACGAACCAAGACGTTACACCTATACCTAAGAAAACCAACAACCATAAGTAAGAACTTGGATAACTAATACTTGTAATTCTTAATTTGTAGGTCCTTTTTAAAAGAATTTAATTTTAGGGACATTTACCTAATATTCAGTTTGGCCTACAATTCAATTATCAGAAATTAATGAATAACGATATGGAATATTATTATTAACAGGCATTTCGATCAATTATCCTTAAATATTATCGGTAATTTATAACCAACAAATTATATAGGTATTTTTATTTTAGATTATGAGCGGAGCGATATGAATGTGTTGATATTCATTGTGTGTTTTTAAAATTTTTTTTTGTGTCTGTGTACACGATAAGTATAGTCGGAGATTGAATTAATGCTTCGATTTTCAACTTCAGTATCGTGTTGGATGGGAAAGTGAATCTAGTTGGTGCACTGTCAAAAAAATATCCAGACTGACAAACCGTCTCCGCTCAGAATGGTTTTTCTTATACAATTGTATTATATCATTGAATTAAAGTTAAATACAATCCATTATACATTGACCCACATGGAACCTACTGTACAGCAGAGTGACATCCACTTACAATTTTTTTTTAAGTTTGACTACAAATAAGAAACACGCAACAAACAAAACATAAACTTTCCATTTAAACCAAAAAAAACATATTTGAAAACATTTACTAGACAATATATTCTGCATAAACATGTAGAATAATTTCGATTTTAGTACAAGAAGTTAACACCCGTTCACACCAAATAGAAAAATGTTCAGGAACAGGAACAAAGAGAATTCTTCTAATAGGTATGTTTACATTTTTTGAGCGGACACGAAAATGTCTCCAGAAACATGAACATGAAAAAAAATGCAAGATAATATCACGGAAATGTTTCCAATTTTTATTCTATACATTTCGTATATTTTATTATGAGGCAGAAAGTTGTTGTTTTGTCGGCTTGGTGTGAACCTTGTTAGGCACCTATTACTAAATAATATAACTATGTAATCATAACTATGGAAAATTGTATTTATTGTAAAAGTCACGTCTTTAACAAATATCCCAAATGTAATGTTTATCAATATGATTAGATGACAACAAGGCCATTAAACGTCTTTATAAATAATGAAAAAAAAATTGTTTTTGCAATAATGCTTACTCTATTTTAGCTTGATTTTCTCAATAAAAATCAAGTGGTGTGTTTTACTCTGACAAACTCAGAGACCAAAGTTTAAATCTTATTATTGTTTCCATATAACATTATACGTGTAATATATTTTTAAAAGATGCATAAGGTACAAAAAAAATGTATTACTGTATATTGTATAATATATAATAGTTTTCTAATGGCTTATTCAATCAGCAGATTAATGGACCTATAGTAAAAAAAAATGTTTACAACTACCCCCACATTTTTTAATTTAAATTTAACTGTAGGAGTCTTTAAAGGGTGGTATATCATAAATAGCTCATATGGATTCTCTAAAATTATTTCGCCTATGATATAAACAACAACTAAATTCATACAACAATTCATTATTGCTCATGGTTCATGAGGTATGAACAAAATCTTAGTGGATTATTGTTTTTACGTCATTATTACAGCATACAACATAACCATCAAATTTTACAAAAGCAAAATATAATATGTGACCAATTATACAAAGTATATTAATAAAGAAACTGGTTATGCATAACGATATTTGTAGAAAATAAATAGGTATACTTATGAGATAAGCGTTACCTAAATGAGTAGTCAAAAAAATATCATAATATTATATTGAATAGGTAGGTTGTGGGTAATCTATAGTTTACACAACTTGTTGATTTTATTTGGGTCATCAACTATATGAAATAAACACTTTTTTCTCATCTTTTCATACCGAACAAAAAGCCGGTTTTAGGGACTTTATAATATGTTTACTGTTTAAGTCAATTAATTTACATTTATAGGCTCAAATACTACTCATCCAAGGCTTTTTTAAAAAAATTTACATATCTATATATTATTTAAAAACAACAAATTCACTACCTAGTAAATTCAATTTAAAAATAGTTTTTATATTATGTTAGATATATTATGTTATATATGTTGGCTGTTATCGAAATTAAGTAGGTACAATTTATTGTAGATTATAATTTGTACATTACACATTTCACAAGCAGATATAATATTATTATAGTTGATTAATTATGAAAAGAAAACACTAAATTTCTGTGTGTAATACAGAGGAGAGATGTCGCGATAATCTATTAAGCATAATATTGCATAAGTGGAGAGTCTACTGTCCACATAATATTATTATATTATACATTATTGTATAATTGATAATTTTTTTTTTTTATAACCGCTTCTATTAATTACGAAAATCAAACGCGTTTAGTTTAAATAGTAATATTAAATAACATATTGTAAAATAGAGTATTGCTTATAACATTTCAAAATTATAAGCAAATATTTTTATTCATTTTTAATTCTTTCAAAGCGTACATAATATTAAAAATAGTTCTACAACGAACTGCCACTATGATTACTTAAAATTATGAACAAAATAATGATAAACTAATACTGTAATAACATAACTATATAATAACAATAATCGGAATAATGAATAAACCCGAATCAAAACGTACCTTTACGTGCGTTAAAATTGTAATTTTAGTATGTACATATTGTAGTGTATTTTGTACGTACGCACTGTTATAATAATAAAGTGTTATGTATCGTATTTCTATAATATTTCTATAAAACCACATCGCATTGTGTGTCGTCTATAAACATAATACGCGTAACTCGATAACGCATATTATACAGTTGAGCAATTTTTATTAAACGGAAAAAAAATTAAAGAATCAAACAAATTGATTTCATAAACTCATTCACAACACCCCGATGCTTATTGTGTTTACCTTCAACAAAATAACAACACAATACTTTTTCAAATTAATTTTTAGTATTTAATTTAGAGTTTTATTTTTAGAGAATGATTGTACTCTATAACTATAGTACCAGCTACAGAGAACAGGTCTTATATTATGATTGATGAACACGCTTTGAAGCATCGAAATACAGCGAATTTGTACTTACTATGTACTGATTTGAGAAGGTATAAAGGTACATAAACCATTATGACCAGTTAAATATAGTTTGTTTGCATTTTTATTTGAATTCATTAATGCTTGCGATGTAATTTGAATTAGCTGCCAAACAATCAATTGGTGTATGCGTCGTATGTGTTTGAGAGTTTTTTTTATATTCGTATACAAAATTTCTACCAGAAGGAGTTCTTTGATTTCAACATAAAGTGCCTTATCTTTTAGCAAATTGGATCAAGATGGTACTTTAAAGAGGTCATTTTTCGATTTTACCAATAGTTATTTAATGCCCCGGTAAAAACCACCGAAAAATTACGAAAAGCTACTAAAAATTGGATTTTAATTTCTAAAGCTTTGTTTATTACCATAGAAACGAATAAAAAATAATAATATTAATTCAACTTATATGATATAATAATTAATGACATATAAAAATCCAGACTGAAAAAACGTCTCCGCTCAGAATCGTTTTTCTTAAACAAAGATAGAATATCATTGAATTCAAGTTTAATACAATCTATTATACAATGAAACACTTGTAACCTACTGTACAGCAGAGAGACATCCACTTGCCCTCTATTTTTTATTGTTGATTTGTATTTCTATAGCAAAAAGCAAAGCTTTAACAAAATAAGTCTCTCGAAAATCGGTTAAAAAAAATTGTACCCAATGTCCTAATAAACATAATCCATGTTAATAAACAGGCGGTGTAAAAGTAAAATTACATAATATAGACAGACTATAATGTCGGATATATGATTTAGTTTTACAAATAGTGTTTTTAACATTGATTTTTATACGAATTACCATATTGTTACGAACAACTCATACGAACAATATTATACTCTACTCATTCTACTCTGATTTTTAATTACCCATTGAGCTATTTTATTTTATGATTTATTACCTACGTGAAATGATGACAAATCCTTATAGGCGAAACTTGTGCAACGCTATAATGCTGTATTACAGTAGCACCAATATATAATAGGCAGGTACCTATATAACATTCCATGGTTATAGCCGAGTGTAAAAATACACCATAATAATAACACGGGACGAGTAATGAAAAATATTGTTTAAGTACTTTCGATCAGAGTTGCGAGAAAACGATTTATAATAGTCTGTGCGATACAAACGTATGAAAATCGTACCATTGAATATATCCATTATTAAACATCAAGTTGTCTCTCAAAACATCCGTCACAATTAGTTATATACCTAATAATATGACAAACGTTAAAATAGTTTTAGTATTTGAAAATATGCAGACGTGTCTTCGTATATTAAATTGTTTTATTATAATAAAAATGCAAAACGTCCGCCGAACAAAAGAGTATTTGCACAGCAATAGGAAACCGGTTTTATCCTGCTACAACTCGCTGTCCAAAAGAAGAAGTAGACGTAGAAGAAACAGAAGGAGAAGAAGAAGAAAGAGACGTAATATTATAAATATGGGTATTAGAATGGAGTAACGAAGAAATCGATCAAACGTATACCTACCAAAGATAAAATAAAAATGTAAACGGTTCCGCACCCAACTTAGTTCTACCTAAATCATAATGATTAATTAAAATTAAAAATTAACTTGAATTCAGATAACAGACATTCATCAATTATATGATATTTAAATAGTATAACAGTGTTATTAATGTCAGAAGTACATTATTACTAAGTATAGGCCAATTGAACCAAATAACTGTAATAGTAATGAAAACACATTTTTGAATAACTTGTTTAAGAAAATCTCATGTTTGACCAAAAAAATAAAAGTGAAATAAATATATTACAAAACAGGTGATTAAAAAAAAAAAATAAAGACTGGATTAGTTGGACATTGTTGCATTAAAATTGTGTAAGCATGATCAATGGGTATTTGTTATGAAATGATTATAATAATTTAAAATTTAATACAAAGTTATGAAATGAAAAAAAGATAATGGGTGAAAAATTATTACACTTTCAGAATTTTAATACGAGTATAAAAAACACATATTTGTGACACATGTATATTTTATATATAGCCAATCAAAAATTACAAACAAAAAATCAGTGGTAGGTAATTACCATGTCATGATAATAATTCCTGTGACCATATGTTATTACTTGTTACACACCGTTTGGGTATAATGCAAAATATTAAGTCGATAAGGGCCAAAGAGGAGGCAAAGTAAACAATTTCCCGTAAGCCCAAGAAAAACTCGGCCGGAAAATTAAATTAAATTTGAGTATCTATCAACATGTTTTAAGTTGAAAAAAACTATTTGATTTAGTTATTATGCAGATATTTTTTCAGTTGTATTGCCATTCAGTACATCAATTATTACGTTATATTGACTCTTTTATATCACATATTATGGAGCATGACACATGTCAATCGTATTAAATACACTAAACAATATTATTAAGTAATACAAAATATTAAAAACAAAAAAAATGTAACTAATTATATTGTGTTTACAAATTATAATTGAAATACCTATTCAAATTTTTTTTTTGTCCATAATAAGTTAAATAATTAATTAGTTTATTTTTTTCTGGTGAATTTTCCTAAAATTTTCTGTCATAAGAACCCTGTCCTGACAATTACGAATGCAACAAAAAAACAATCAGCCAAATCGGTCCAGCCGTTCTCAATTGATGAATTAAGATACATTTTTGACACCATTTTTATATATATAGACGACGAATAAAATAAAATTGAGAATAATAGATCACTTGTAAGAGTATTTGGTATAACCTTGCGAAAAAAAATTGGAAAAATAATGTCGTCACAAAATGGTAACATATATATATATATAAGAAAATTAGCTTTGTTTTTTAATTTTTCAAGAACTTTACACTTATTTTTTATTAACAAAAGTGGTACTAAAACCTTCAGCAGACTTTCAGACTATAACAGTAAAAAATTTCAGCCAAATCTGTTCAGTAGTTAGAGCGGTCGTACAATACCCCTTTCAATTGTTTATAGTAGTATAGATATAGATAGGTAATTATAGTTTTTGTATTACATGGAAGTTATAGAACATAATATTAACGTTAAATCAATTATGTAATTACTTATGGATATTTTAAAAATGGATGAAAGGGCCTTGTAAGTTGGTACTAAATTGTAGGCCTTTAGTGTAAATGTGCTTATGACCTAGCCCATAGGGTCCTAATAGCAACTATCAGGTTCTTAATCAGCAAACAATATTATTATAATTATGTAGTAAATTATAAAATTAATATCACATTTTTTTTTTTTAAAGCAAAAATAATGAAGGCTATGAAAAGTTAAATAGATACGATAGAAGAAATGAAAAGTTTTCATTCAAAACTTAACGATAATACTATAGAGTCAATTTATTATAAATAATTAATTAATTGATTTTAACACTACACTCGTTAAGCGTTATATGACTCTTTGACTACAATTTGTTTAAAAAATTAAGTTTCAAACATCGATAGTTGAAATAAGTACATCGGTACAAGCTATTACTCAACTTTTCAATTTAATTATTTTCGTACCTATTTAAGTAGATATTATACCTACTTATATTGGAGATGACAATGGTCAATGGATGCATTTACATCACAGACATGTGGGTTTATTATATAAAATGATATATAATATATACGATTATATAATATCTTTATCACTTAATAAATAATAATAATATATTTGTTATGGATATATATTATACATTTTGTGTACTACACGACTACGTTGTTATAATATATTAAGCTAATTACACATAATTATTAATGTTAAATGCTAACCATTATTGTTATGTTGGTTATTCGATTATTACAATTTGGCAATATACTTGAAACTTCGTTACCATGAAGGCGTATGGAACCATAAACTATAATGTATGCTATTTATTTGGTACACCTACACAATTCGACCGGTTTTAAAAATATTTTCTTATACACTTATATTTATTCATACCACTTCAACGTAGATCCAGAATAATATAACAACTTATTAAACAAAATAATAATATGAACTTTTTCCTTGACCAAATTCGCTCTAAAATTATTAACATTTTGATTGTAATTTATTGTAAATAGTTTAAAGTTAAATCATATATTTTATAAATATCCAATCAAATTATCAAATCAAAAAATCATGAATAGGTACTAATTTATGTAAAGTTAAGTCAATATCCAATAAAGTAATTTTAATTATGAGAATGTTAAGTATTGCTGTTCAATTTTTACAGCTATTACATAATAGTATTATACCTATACCATAGAAATCTATTATTTTATATTTATGGATAATTTAAGCTATACAGAAAAGTGTTTTGGCTAAATGAATGCAATAATAAATAATGTTAGATGGGGGTAAGCTAATAATTTAGTAACTATACTTATTATATTAATTTAATATGAATAGAAATATAAAAATTCGTCGACTAAAATATTAAAGCGATTATGTTTGAAAAAAACTATAAATATTTTTTAAGTTAATATAAAATTAATATGAAATAGTTAATATAAAATTTAAGTTATTGCTGAATATTATTATATCTGATAATATTTATTTACAATATTTGAGAATCATCTTATACATTATTCTAAAGTAGGTGTAATAGTAGCATATTATATTTTAGACAGAAAATTATAACACTCACAGATTATACGTAAACACTTCATTTTGAAAAATGTCAGTCGACAAAATGTATTAAATTTAATGCATAAGAAATATGTGTAGCGGACGACCTGTTGTCAATTATTCCATATTACAATGTTCTTTTGGTATGGAGGTACATATTCTACAATAATATTTTAATGACGAGGGAGCAAATGCAAAAAGATTAAGTGTGCGGATTAGATGAGAATACGCTGCAAGGTACCCGGTGTGTGAAAGGGGATATGGTTGTAGTGTTCGAAGGTCGACGAGGCCACCGATCCTTCGGAGTCCATAGCTGTGCACCCTTGACTTAGCGTAAACAACCGGTTTACTGTACGAGATGAGCGAAAAACGCGAAAAAAAATAGATTTATATATATAAAAAAAAAAATCATAATAAAAAACACTGATAAAACGGCGGTTGAACGAAGATCGACAATTTATTGGTGGGAGGAGCTAGTCGCGGTTAGAGTTCGAAAAAAATTCTCCCATCCCGGATTACTGGTTTTCGACAACAATTTTGCTGGATACTGTCCAAGAAGAAGCGCAGATATATATAGTAAAGGCTGGTGTTCAACAAGGTATCCAGTCAATCAGTCGCTGGATTCAAGAGAACTAACAACAATCATGGCTCCACGTGCTATGGTGAGTTTGAACATACTATTATTTCTATAATTATATTCTTATAGTACCTACACTTCTATTTGAATAAAATTGTTTTTTAACTAAATATTACTGCTATTTTTTTTTTTTAAACATACAATGCGACTATCCGTTTTTATATTATATTTGTCTAAAATATTTTCGGTCAATGAAAAAGAAAATCATAAATATAAATTCAACAAATAATTTTAATTCTTAAGCCCCAACATCGTCCAAAAGTTAAATTATATTTTTAAAATTAAGTTTAATTGAATAGGTATTTATTTTAGAATGAAAATGTGTTATTTATATGGATCCAATAACCGTTGGATGATTATTTGATGATAGGAGCTTGTTAACATATTAATTTATTTAAGAAATAAAATAAGAAATCGTTTTTGTTTCATCAGTATAGTATAGTATAAATTAAGTACCTATATGTACTAATTCGAAAAAATAGTTACGGAAACATTTTTTTCTTTGTTTACTAAATAAAAATATTTATACATCACGAGTTATACAATATTAGATAATATTAATCGTTTCTTCGGCAATTTATTTTTTATATTTTACTGATTTATTTTTTATCAAATAAGTTTGCTAATTATATGTTTATAAATTACTAATTTATTTAATTATAATTGATTATCTTATTAAATACTATTAAATTTAGTTTATTTAATTTATATTTTTTAGATAAATAATATTCAATTTAGGTACCACTTTTTAAATTTATTTAAATTATATTTATATAGTACATTTCTCAACCATTTTATCACAGTATACCATTATCTACCGTTCATTTAAACTTTAATATTTAACTTCAGTACTTAGACTCAAGTGAAATTATCTAACAAGTTATGTCTTAAGACTAGATTAATTTATATTAACCTTCCTAATAAAAACTTACAAAGAAACTACTTAATTATTAATTATCAAAATAATAATATTATCACACACAATACACAGCAGTTAATTTACTAAGTTTATTGAGTTGTTATTAATTTAATCTTCAACATTTTTATTTTTATTAAGTTTTTATAATAATTATTATCATATGTGAACGTAACCAATTAAAATTAATCCAATTGAATACAATATTTTTCTAAGCTATTGGATCCTTATATTGTTCCATAAGTACTCAAAAAATAATTATTAGAAATTGATTAATAATTAGTTTTATAAGCAATTAAAATATTATTATTTCATACTTCACAATATAATTAGCATTATTTAAAAATTTATTTTTTTATTAAACAATTTTTTAATTGGTGAAAAAAATGAAAAATTGGAAAAATTTTTCTATAAAATATTTGACCATAATATTTTGTTTTGATTTTTACCGTAAAATTATATTTTTAATGAAAGTTTTTGGTTAACTTGCTCTTAAAATGCTTATGAAGAATCCACTTTGTATAATACAAAATTAATGTGAATATTTCATACAGTTGTAATTTGTTATTTAAATATAAAAAAAATATTTCATATTTGAAATTACTATGAGATCTTATAGGAAGAATATAAATAAATAACAAATTAGAAATGGTAAACATAGGATCTGTAAGCTCCGAGGTTAAAAATATAAATCTTGTGAAACCATCGTAACACCAAGTCAGTTTCAAAATACACTTATTATAAACTAACTATTGTTAGTAATATTATACTTTAATCTGTTTTATATTTAAATCGAATGTGTGTAATATTCTAAAATGTAATAGACTTTCCACTAGTGTATCAAATAATGTAAACCAATCATTTGATTTAAACTAAAAAAGTTATATTTTTTCCAGATTCAAGCAGCTTTCCTAGGACTCCTAGTTGTGTCCACAGCATTTGCTGAAAAACTTGACACACTCACTAGCACTGAGAAAACAGACTCCCTCGCTGTGAAAGGTGCATTCGCGTCTGCTTCTGAGAAGGCCAACTTCCCTTTCGCTAACCCAGCTGGATTCGCATTCGGAGCCAAGAGCTTTGGACCATCAACCCCAGCTCCATTCGCATTCGACAGCTCGTTCTCAACGACCGCTGCACCGTTCAAGTCCGTTTCTTACAGCTCTACACCAGCTCCGTTCGCGTTCGGCAACTCTTTCGGAAACTCTTTCGGCAACTCCTTCGGCAACTCTTTTGCGCCGAATGCCTACTCCAACGCTGCCGCAGCTCAGTCCTTCGACGCTGCTTCGTTCGTTGGATCATCCACACCAGCTCCATTCTACGATGGCTCTTTCGGTTCATCTACCCCAGCAGCTTTAATCGGATCATCGACTCCAGCACCTTTCGTGTCTGGCGCCGCCGTCTCCGGTGCTGCATTATCCGACGCGAGCTTTGGGTATTCTTCCACCCCCTCAGTTTTAGTGGGCGGAGCTTCACCAGTTGTGTCATCCACCCCAGAACCAGTCCTTCTGAACAGATCACCAGCTTTCTCTACGTCATACGGTTCATACTACTCGGGAGCTTATGCTCCGTCATACTCTCAAGGCGCAATCGTCAAGTCTGACGCCATTAGCCATGATGCAGTTGAAGTACCAGCAGTAGCTAACGCCCCTACACCTCATCACGAAGTTACCATCACTAAAGAAGTTCCGGTTCCATACTACGTCCAAGTTGAAAAGAGAGTTCCATACCCTGTGTTGGTCCGCATTCCACACCCATACCCAGTTACAGTAGAAAAACATGTGCCATACGCCGTTAAAGTCAATGTGGACCGTCCAATTCACGTTCCCCAACCATACCCAGTAGAAATCGAAAAGAGAGTACCGTACCCAGTTGAAAAGCCCGTGCCTTATGAAGTCAAGGTTCCGGTCGACAGACCATACGCAGTCCATGTTCCATTCGAGAAACCCGTGCCATACGCAGTTGAGAAGCCAGTGCCGTACCCAGTGCGAGTAAATGTTGACAGGCCATACCCCGTAGAAAAGCCAGTACCATACCCATACCCCGTCGAAAAACCAGTTCCATACCCAGTGGAGAAGGCCGTGCCATACCCAGTAGAAAAATTGGTGCCATACGCAGTTGAAAAGAAGGTTCCATACCCAGTCAGGTACGATGTACCAGTCAAAGTACCAGTTCCAGTGGAAGTCAGAGTACCAGTGTCTGTGGACAGACCAGTGCCATATCCAGTAGAAAAGAAGGTTCCATACCCAGTCCAAGTTCCAGTTGAAGTCAAGGTCCCAGTTCCAGTTGCAGCCCCAGCTCAACGTTTCGCTACAGTGCACTACTACCAACAATCTCCCGTTGGTTTGGGATACGAATCCAGTCAAGCTTTTGCTGGCCAATCCGGTTACAAAGCTTTTGCTGCACAATCTAACGACGGTGTACCAAACTTCTACTACAACACACCCTCCAACGCCGTTATTCTTAACAACCAAAACTTGAAAACACCCGAACAGTTGGCTTTGACCGGCACCAAATTCTCGTACGGTACATCTGGTTCGGCTCCAGCTTTTGACAGTGCATCCGCATATGCAGGATTTGCTTCAGGAAGTGCTTCTGGATTCGCTCCAGCCTCTGGAAGTTCATTCTACAGCTCTACTCCAGCTACCGGAAGTGCTTTCTACAGCTCTACAGCTAGCCCAATCAGCTCATACAGCTCGACTGGCAGTTCATCTGGACTCTTCGGCTCAAACTTTGCCCAAGACGGTTTCAGTAGCACATCAGCTCCATTCGGATTTGGCCAACAATCTTTCTTCGGATCATCAACACCTGCTCCGTTCAACTCTTTCTCCGCTGGCTCAGTTGATTCGTCATCTCTATTCAAGTCATCCAACTTCGGATCCGCCGGACAAGAAGCAGTTGCCATTGGAGGTACATCCGCCAAGGTCCAAGAAAAGGTAGAGTCAAAAACTGAAGACTCAAATGTTGTAAAGAAATAGATTTTCTATGTTTCAATTATATGAAATGTGCACTTTCACCTCTTTAAAAAGCTACTGAATAATAGAAATATTTTCAAATATATATATAATATATATATTTTTTAAAATATTTTCTATAATTATGAATAATTTTACCACACGTTTTATAAGTTAAGAATACATTCATTTGTAATATTATAAATAAATAAAAATGATGAGCATTAAGTATACTATGTTTTTGTTTTATATTTCAATGACGTCATTACTGACGACAGCTAGGTACGTAAAAAGAAAACGGATAGAGCGCGTAATAAAGAAATGGTACATAGAGAGAGGAAAATATACTTATGATTACTAGCCAATACCACCAAAAAAATGTAGTATACCAATGTACAGACTAGATAGTTACTACCATAAATGGAGGGGAAATTGTAAACAATATTTTTTGATATATTAAGAAAAACAGTATGAAATACTACATAGTCTGGATGTGCATTAAACATAATTAGACGTTCGTGAAAAGTCGATCTCTTTGAGGCAGTTTCAGTTCGCGGTACCTGTAAATGTTTCTTTGATAATGTTTTTTTACAATCTAACTTGAAAAAGGACACTGTGATAAAATATTTTATCAGTTATACTATTGTTTATTATAATATAAACGGGAATATTTTATCGCTCAATGGAAGTAAGTACATACTTTATAGTATAATATTATTTTTAATAAAAATTACTTTATTATACAAATAGGAATGTATATAATATTATCAAATACTTAAAACTAAACTATTAATCAAGGCAATTACTTATATTTATTTATAAAATACAAATAATTTCATGAAGTAACTTTGGTGTCGAACTATCATGTATTGTTTCAAAAAAAAAAAAAAAAAGCTAAACTTAAATTAATGGAGTATAATGGGTAACTAATTCATAGTAAATTGTATTCAATTAATTGTATTCCTACTTAAAATATTTATATTCAACTACACCGCAATGATATGGGATTTTTAAAGTTTTAAAATAATTACCTAGTTATTTCTTTTAATAAAAAAAATAATAACTTGATACAATAGATAATGGTATATTAATATGTTATGATTTATAAATGGCAAATAACGTTATATATTAATATATATTAATATTGTATATTAATACGATGTATATTAATATTAATACACTAAACATATATACCTACCTAGCTTTAAAAATAATTCGATTAGAACTAAGACTAACAACTAACATATTATATTTACAATTATTACATTCATTTCAACCTTTTTTAATTACTTCAACAATATACGCTAAACGTATTTTTATCAATATTATTTGCAAAACGTCATGTTTAAATTAAAGTCTGTTAAGATTAAATAAAGTAAATTATATCAATTGATATACATTTAAAAATAGTTTTAAATTTAATAACGTAGAACATTTATAATACATTAATATTCAAAAATAATATTATTAGTTCAGATTTATAAGCAATACACATTAATCGACACTTCATAAACATTTATGTTCCACTAGTTTTGCATAACAATTTTATTTTAAACAAATTATTTCTCATTTAAAAAAATAAATAATAATTTAAAATGATTATTTTATTGGTATACATTTCAAACTTATATAAAATAATAATATTATTATTTATTGTGTCATTTAATAATAGTTTCAAGGTACTAGCTGCAGATAGTTTGAAATTAATCTAAATATTTAATAATAATATAGATGTGGTAAAAAGTTACTGGTTAAGTCCCAAGTTCCAAATCCCCTACAATTTAATTTGCAAAAGTCCGTGGATATTCAATATTTGTCAAATTATAAAAATTAAACGTTTTTAAAAATGTTGTTAACTATGCAATTAGTTCAAATTTAATTTCTATAATAGCTACAACTTATAAAAAATCTTGTTTTAAATTATGAAGATTTTTGACGAAGACTAACTACATACAAAAACAAAAATATTCAATTATTCTAAATGCCTATTAACAGCATATAAACTCATTAAAACATTTAATATCATTGCATATAGAAAATCATAATTATTTAAAAAATAGTGGAATTTTTCAATTTTTCAAGATTAATATTTTTTATTTACAAAAAAAAAACAAAAAACGTTTGATAATAAATCGTCGTTTTATATTTATTTTATCAAAATCTAGTTTTTCGCCAATATTCCCATATTTCCCTAATTTTTTTTCTAAAGATTATTTTAAAAAGTATTTGTAGTTTTTAGTTTTAACTCCAAAGTATTAACCAGGTCCAATTTTATACAATAAACTATCTTCAATGTTCAAGATTTAATTTAACAATTCAAAAATTACTAGTTCAAATTTTGATTTATATGCATAACTTTTTTTAAAAATCCTCTGTTTAACAATCTACACCAAATTATAGTTTAAAAAAAAAAAGTCAGTATTATCATGGGATACTCCTAAAATTGAAAAAAAAATGTTGAATATCAGAAAAATGGCTATAATACACAAAAGTTATTAGGTATATAGTTAATAATTATATTTACTATTTTTATAAACTTAATACAATTACTTAATAATATGGTTTTTTAATATTATTAAAAATTCTAAAAAACAGAATTAAATAAGCATTATTAATGAATAAAACCCCCTGTATGTATTTTTATACATCCTTTAAAAATTATAATTTATAGATATTTTCACAATTTTAGGAGTTTCCCCTAGACTCTAGAGCAGCTTACTCTTTTTTTCATCAAATAGGATCCACATTTTTCTACTGTAAATCTTTAAACCGAAGATTTTTTATTGAAATGTTGATACATAAAATCGAAATTTGAATGATTTGATTCTGAGTTATTAATCTTAATTCACAAAGGATAGTGTTATTAGTTTACATAAAATATAAAATAATACAAATTAAAAAAATGTAGTTAATTAATATTAATAAATATAATTTTCAAATCATAAAAGCCTCGGCCCATAGTAAATTCTAAAACTATAGTCATAGATTATTAATTTATTATCCTTAGCACTTTATAAATATATATTATGTCGACAGAAATAGTGTCCTCAAAAATACTACAATATTTTATGACATAAAATAAAATATACATTATTGTATTATTTTTTATTATTATAACTTTGATTATTATTATTTTAAAAAAATACCGTTATTATGATATGGCCAATGTGGGGGAGAGGTCGCCTCTACGGAGTGTAAATCTCCCTTTGATCCTTTGAGTGGTATAAATGTATAATTTATTCGTTCGATAAATATCTGAAAGGCCCACCATCTTTACGGATTCACGAATAGTATTTGTTAAGTTACATTATTACTGATGTTACGTACGATCAATTATTATAATATATTATGTTTTATTTTATAATATATAAATAGTTAAAATGTCTATGGACCAGCAAAAAAATAAATTCTTATTAAAAACTTAATACTTATTTAAAAATAATAATCTTATTAATATAAAAATGTGATTTTCAGAAACAAAAATGGTTATTCTTAACGTTGTTATTGACCTATGCGTTAGCCGAGCACGGCAAAAAGTCATCTAATAGTAAACAGATCGATAATGCAGAAGAGTCTACAGAATCAAAACCACCAGAAAAACGTGGTTTAAACAATGTGCTCGGATATGGCCGAGGAACTAATTCACATTCGTCGCCAGAAAGTTCGGACTATTCGGGGTATACGTTTGGTAATAACAATGGTCGAGATGGAAACGAAGGGGATAGTGAACAGCTATCTGCTAACAATGAAAACCACAACACTGGTAATAACGGTTTCAGCCACTTCTTTTACGAAAGGGGCGTCCCCGATAACGGAGGCAATGCACAGGGGTCCAATACAGGTCATGATGACCATCATAGCTCAATAGGTGGAAGAAATGCCAACCATGGTTGGATGGCCAGTTTCTTTAACAACGAAGGGAAACCTGACATTGGCAGAGGGCACTTTTTCACTCCAGGTAATTCCGGCGGCGGTGATCAACATGGCTTTGGTGGATCACAGCAAACATTTCAAGGATACGGAAGTGGCGGAGAAAATGTCAATGCACATGAATCAACCAACAACGACGGTTATAGGAGCAACATCGGCGGTTATGGAGGAGGTGGTTTTGGGGGCGGCGGACACGGAGGAGGTGGCGGTCATGGAGGCGGAGGCGGGCATGGAGGAGGAGGTGGATACGGAGGAGGTGGACATGGAGGTGGAGGATTTGGAGCAGGTGGATTTGGATCAGGCGGTCATGGCCACGGATATGGAGGACACGTCAGGACAGTGTATGTGACAAAAGAAGTGCCAGTTCCGTATCCAGTTCACGTTGAAAAAAAAGTTCTCTACCCCGTCCGAGTACCCTACGAAAAACCAGTGCCTTATCCAGTCCACAGACCATATCCGGTGCACATTGAGAAACAAGTGCCCTACCCGGTCAGGGTACATGTACCGCAACCATACCCTGTAACGGTGGAGAAACACGTACCGTTTCCGGTAAAAGTTCACGTGGAGAAGCCTGTGGCGGTGCACATACCAAGGCCTTATCCAGTATACATCGAGAAAAAAGTACCAGTAGCTGTAGACCATCCAGTCCCGTATCCAGTGAAAATACCTATAGACCGTCCCGTGCCCATACACATACCGGTAGATAAGCCAATACCGTATCCAGTGGAAAGGAAAATACCATATCCGGTCAAAGTACCGGTTGACAGACCGTATCCGGTTCACGTACCCAAACCATATCCCGTGCACGTTGACAGGCCTGTACCGTATGCGGTCAAAGTTCCGGTCAAAGTACCCGTCAAAGTGCCAGTTCCTTACCCAGTGGAAGTTAAAGTCCCAGTTCACATACCGGTGCACACCCAATCGCAGCATGGTTACGGTAACGAGCCGACAAAATACAACCATCAACAACAACAACAACAACAACAACAACAACCACACCATGACTCGTATAGGCAAGGTGGGCTACTAAATCAAGAGAGTTCGTCGGACACTACCGGATTCGGTACCGCATTCGTAAACAATTACGATAACGGTTTTACCTCGTTCGGCAGTGGCCAAGATCAAGGGACGCCAGACGCCTATGGTGGTAATGAAGACTACGGATCTTCACATGGATGATTCGTGTGAAATTTAACAATTTATATACCATAGTAAGTGACATTTGCTGCCATTTTATCGAGCTCATTGCGCTCGACGCAATCGAGCATATTTTAGACTTGTATAACACTGTAATAGTAATAATAGTAGGTACATACTAAACATACCAATAAAAATAATATTTGTACGCATTATTGTCATATCAGTTGTACATTTTACTATAATATTATAATAGTCTTTAGCATAATAATTGAATAGTAATAATATTCTGTAGATATAGTCACATAATATTGTCAATACGTCCTATTATAAGCCCTATTATAAGTTATAATATTATCAATGCGTTCAAATGTCCACAATATCACCCCAACCTTGAATTTCCCAAAGGTTTGCTCTAGAAATATATTTCGATTGCGCGACTCGACGGTTTTCAATATTCCGAATCGTATACCTACAGATACAATATTAACGTGGAAAAAAAATTGGTAAATTGAAAAGTCTGTATAGGCGCAACGCGACAAATAATAATATGTGGATGTCAGTCGGTCTGTTCCGGCGGCGTGTAAAATGAGCTCCATTATTTATTTAGCAATCCCCGCACACGCAATCCCGCGTATCCGTGTTTTCCTATTTGCAGTACCGGTGTTACAGAGACGCAGATCGCGAAAAATGCCAGAAGACCAATTACTGATTATTTCGGTTGTTATAACATTTTTTTGAAAACTGAAATGAATTCCGCTTTCGTTTCCCGTCCGGTGTCGCCGAGTGTACACGCGTATTTTAACAATACAACGAAAACGACGACATACCGAATTATAGAAGAAGAAACCGAAACCGTCCGTTTCCGTATGCGGTTTTCCCCCCGACTGCCAGAATATATAACGACCACCTGTACATGTATAGCGCATATACCGACAAAACCGTCACCTGTTGACAAAACTATACGGTATAGTTCTACCTATATTAAATAGGTATTTGATATTCGCAAATACATTATGATATTGTTATATTATGTTCATTATTATTGTTATTATTATGATTACGAAATGATCGCATTGAGCGACAGGTATTGTCGACGTTATATATAGTGAAACTACGCAGCGAAAATACGAAATACCGTAACCGTGTTATAATATAAAATACAGGTATACTTAATCGTGTAAGTGTAACTACCATTTGAAATTATACACATATGGGTACTTACCCAATGTAAGGAATGTTGGCGGGCACGTGATATTTTGATCCCGGATCGAAATCTGTTTCGGACCGGAGTACTGGAGGCTTGACACCGCCAAGTCGTTCTCTAAATAATAAAAAACACCACACTGTCAATTTTTAAAATTATTTTTTATAGTCTGAAATATAAAAACGATAATAAATATAGAATATGGATTGTTGTTAAAACAAGACAGTTTGATAAATTATATAGGTATCTAATGTATAATATTGTTATATTGTTTTTTTTTTTTTTTAATCGAATATAGTTTTTAATAGTATTTTAGTTCTAAGATAATCGATATTGATCAATACCTAAGTATTTTGTATACTTAAAATACATTTAAAAAAAACACTTTTCTAAAAAACAAAAAAATAATGAAAAATTTAAAAGTGTGTGGTATAATATGTCAAGTGTAAGAGCGCCACACACTTTTAAATTTTTCATTATTTTTTTGTTTTTTTAGAAAAGTGTTTTTTAAAAGAAATTTTTTAATTTTTTATTTTCTACTTTTTAGTTAAACAATTTTTTTTACGGATTATTGTATTGTCATCCAAGACCAAGGTCTATACCAATTTTCAGAATTTTTCATCTTCAAAAAGTGCCTCAAATCGAGCGCGCAAGATTTGATCACAGACAGACGTGAAACCAAACTTAAGAAAAGTGTTAAAAATATGATTATTCTTTCAAAAAATATATTTTAATAATTTTCCTAATCATTGTTATATTATTATACCCACTAATTTAAAATAACTTCTTAGAGTCTTATACCGTATCACATACCAACATATATGTAAAGCCATTTATTTATCTTTAATTAAGAGAAAAAATACATAATACTGCTTAAGACCATAATAATTCATATTCTATTTGTAGTTTACTTACCAACATTTAACTTTAACACGGATTACATTGTAATTTAAATATAGACAATCAGTCATCACAGATTATAACATTATTATCATGCTTTTGACATTTTTACATAATTAATTTTTTTTTTATAAACACAATAAAAACGTAGTGATTAGTATCATATTATACAAAATTATTTGATTTTTCTGATGGTTAAATAATATCAGCTTACATAAACTACAGCTGACAGCTGCTAGTTGCTACCTACCACATTGATATTAAAAATGTATACAGAGTAAAAATAAATATGAAACTGAATGTGTCAATAATTATTGTCCATTTGTAATTTGAATTATGAATACATGTAGAATAAAATATTTTAAACTTCCTGATTATCTACAGATAGTACTAGCATTTAATAAAATGTTTGTATAATATAGCTTAACAGATTATAAAAATATAATCTAAACGTAATAATATGTTTACATTATAATTTTTTTTTTTTATTAGGTTTTTTTAAAGCTTCGACAACTGAGGTCATTAGCCTGCATATATATTATAGATAATTATATAGTAATTAGTATATATTAAATGTGTACTTTATATTACTATAATAATATGATATAGTCGGTACTATATCTCCATAACATACTATATCATACTTTATAAGTACACAAACTATAGTCATTGTTCATATCAAACATTTTAAGTTAACAAAAATAGATTTCGAACTTGTATACCTACCTATTGTAATTAATATTATTTTAAAATAAACGTTTGAGAATGAAATTTAAATTGCATATAATATAGTTAGATTTTAAAATGAATAAATTATCAACTACCTACCTACCTATATTCTAACCTTGACATTTATATTTAACTTGATAAAAATATTTCATGTGAATTAGAATTTGAAATTATCATTGATGGAAATATTCTAATGAATCTTTCTATACAATAAATTAAGGTTAAGTATTATATTATATTTCACAAAGACATATTATAATCGAATATAGGTACTACTGTACTAGGTAGTAAGGTAAGCATATATAATATTATGTAAAGTCATATTTTGGAGTAATGAGAATGGCTATACTTTTACCTACAATCTACATCTTAGTTATTATTTTGAAATGTAGCCGTTTATAAATGTATAATATTAGATACCTACTTATTTTCATATGGTAAATAGGTACCTATAAAAAACTAATAGCTTTTCTACTCATGTCAAAATCATAATATATTGTTAGCTTTAAACATTTATTCATTTTTAACTATTTGTAAGCCAATTATTAAAATTAACCTTTGTATAGGTTGTATATTTTATATATTTTACTTAACATCATCAATATGAACAGAATTTCCAGTTTCTGAAATTCGATTATAAACAATATTAGGTACCAAGGTCGTTCATATTTATTATATATTAATACAAATAATAATAATGGGTAAAATAATAGTATAAGTATTTTTATGCCATATGGCTATATGAAAATAATATTGACACATTATATTTTATTCTAACGAAAGTAGTTTAATTGTAAAATAGGTATCTATCAAGCAATCAAGGACAGTGTAACACTGCAATATTGTATAAATTATATCAACAGACAAACACATAAACTGTAGCCAGTAAAAATGTACAAATTAAGAACGGCAACGGACAACATTTTCAGGAATAAATGTCAAAAATATTCAGATACACAAATGTATTTGAGAAAAAATTAGAGAATAACAATTTAGTAGCTATATTATCTACCAACTTTTTGAACACCTAGTGGCTAGTAGCATTCATGAAAATTGATAATCCAAAGTCATCGGTGTGTTTTTAAAAATGAAGTCATTATTATTATTTTATAATATCATTTTATACGTTAGATGAAAATTCATAATAATGTTATGTAAAACACACGGATAGTACATCTATGAATTTCATAATTGTGTTTCGTTGAAATAAAATTACAATTGTAGGTGCAATATTTTCATCACCTATGGTAAACGATATTTTTTTATCACATTGTTTATAACATTATAAGACACTTAGATCAAATATCTAGGATAATGCTTTAGAAATACGATCCGGAAAACCAGCACACATTTAGGAAATGCAAGACGTCATCGTGTCTCATTACTCTGTTAAGTTAGATTAGGCACACTGTCGTATTTCTCGAGTTGTATTTTAAACGTTGAATTTAACTATGGCTAAAGTAATAATATATATAATTTATGATATTTCCACTAAAATTCTCTATGTACGTACGATTTGCATAGAAACATTTTCAAATTTACACAACATAATTAAATAATTAATAATTAATATTGTTTCATATAATCCTTTAAATTTAACAATGTTAATTTGATTTTCGACTTCTTGAAACTGTCATTACGGAAATAACGGTAAATGCTTAAACGCAAGTAAATTGCATATACAGAACGCCTGCAGGTGGTGGAAAGAAAATCAACTCAGAACAACTATTATATTTTACGTAATGGATTTAAGAACAACGTGATATTGATAATATATTGATAACATTGATTAATTTTAACATTTAATTGTTTAAGTACACTAGCTGAACCCGTGCACTTTGTTGTCCGTAAAAAATCTCAACTCTTAAAAAAATTATGATTGTTCAACTCCTTTTGGGTGTAACTTGCTGCGGTAAGTGCAACTCATCCACTCTGGTAGGCAATGTTCAATAATTCGATTTGATGCTAGCTTGTACCTGATCTGCCCGAATAAACAATTCCAACCAATAATAAATAAATACTAATTTCTACCGTAGACTGTAACCGATGGCAACTATTAATAAATAAAAATAAAATTTCCAATTTCCATCGTTAGCCTCAATGTCCTTGTTTGAGAGCCTATTTAAAATGCGAATTTCGGCAAATCCTTTCTTATAGCAAGGTGAAAGTATGAGAAGAACCTCTATCCCAAATTTCAAGTTCGTACGTTGCGTAGTTTTTGAGTTACAGCGATCAGTGGCTAAGTGGTATTTGGATTTTATATGTATAGATAATATAATATGTGATGTACTATAAAATAATATCATTAATTTAAATTTTATATTATGATAAAATTAATATTCATTGATGTGGACATTAAACAGGTCCAACTTGAATACTGGCTACTATACTTTCTAGTAAATATTATCGTTAAATATGTAATTTACCGTAAATCCCACCAATGGCAATTGTATCTCTCCTTGTGCGTGGTCCCTTTGAATATATCCCACCGCCATAAGTCGAGTGCCAAGCTGAAAGGCAAAAATGTAAGCTTGTCCATCGCCAATCCAAACAAATAGTTTATGTTATGGGGAATGTCATCAACAGAGTTCAATATCAGTCCCAACGTTTGCAAATGCTTTGGGGTTGACACAGAGAGCGATATTGCCTCGCTTAGAGCTTCGTGGAATCCTTTAAAAACCAAAAATAATTTTGTATAATATTTTATTATTTGTGATCTAAATAAATTTAATAAATATACCTGGATTGGCACCATCACGATACACCTTTGGTTGTTTTTTGTAATTCAAAAAATATTGTACATGAGCCATTTCATGATGAACAGTGATAAAATCTTTCATATTGACTTGGGTGCACATTTTAATCCTAAAAAACATATCAAACTTATAATATGGGAGATAACAAAATCAAAAAATCAAATATCACGAAATTTACTTTTTACAATATTGTATTAATTATTTATTAATTATTAAGGCCTCATAAATCAATTTATCAATATACTTTAACATTTGTACTG
The DNA here is from genome assembly GCA_949089665.1 of Macrosiphum euphorbiae. Taxonomy (NCBI): domain Eukaryota; kingdom Metazoa; phylum Arthropoda; class Insecta; order Hemiptera; family Aphididae; genus Macrosiphum; species Macrosiphum euphorbiae. Next base: position 36,068,034 of record CARXXK010000001.1, read on the forward strand.
AACTTGTAGCATTCAACGTTCATAATTAATAAGTAATTAATATAATTATCAACATACTATTGTTTATTTGTCAGTTATAGTTTAATTCTTATTTTATTTTGTTCAAATTATTCCAAAATAAAATGTCCCAACTTTAAACTTGACATTAAATAATAAGTTTTAACTAATAAGTAATGAACTAATAACCATCTATTTATTTTATTAAAATTTAAAATGTTTAGGTACAATAATTGTAATGTTTTTAAAATGAAAAATTCATTGCTTACAAATTAAAGTGAAAACTTTTTATATATGAAAAATACCTTTTAACAATTTTGAAATTTACAATATTTTTTATGATTGCAATAAGTAGGATAGAAAACTAGTTTTTAAATGATTATAGGTTTTAAATTTTACACTATTTATATTTAAAAATTAATACTTTTGAAGTTCTCAGAAATGTATTGATATAGCTAAATTTTACGACATTTTTTCATGATTTTTATGTTTCGTTAAGACAGTATAATCTCTTAGAATATTAAATACTTTTAGAATATTTAAGATAAAATTTTAATAAAATTGTATTACTGAGGTAATAATATTATTCTGTACATTGTTTAGTTAATAAGCTTTTAATTCTCATCAGCCTCTAAACTTGTTTGATTGTAACAATATAAAATAATAATTTACAAAATAGTTTCAAGTTTTAATTTATCTCCTAAATATTGTATATAAACGGTTATATTTGAATACATAATGTATTTATAATGGTTGAAATATGTACTAGATAGTATAGGTACCTATTCCACTAAAAAGAACAAAAAAATACATTTTAAAAAACATAAAATTGTTTTAAAATAATTAGTGTTCTTAGGTAAATAAAAATTTACCTTATACCTAAAATATTATGTTGTATACCTGTATAAATAAAGTATTATATATTATTATCGTCTTACATAAAAATAAAAATATTATAATAATAATAATTATAAAAATTAAAGATCACCCCGTTATAAATAAATTATGTATATTTATAATAAAGTATTATTATATTTTTATATATTTTATAATTTTCATAGATTTGTTTATCGATTAGAATATTTATACTTTCACTTTTAACTTTCAATTTGTATGATTATATTTATTTTATTTCCTAGCTGTTTCTGAACATTTCAATTGGGTCATTTATGGATAAAATGCATGAGAGCCTAACGTTTTATTTCCAAATATTAATATTAACCTATAATCTTGTCTGTTGCAAAAATCCCAAGCAGAAGGTTGACAAATTATAGGCTGTCCTGGAAGTTCCTCTACGACTGAATTGGCCCAAAAAGATTGAGGCATTGAACTCATGTTTAACGATATGAAAAATTCTTCTGCCACTCTAAACATTGCAGCTGGTGTGTATCCCTGCGAGTAAATAATATATAATATATTACTTTGGAACATTTATTTCGTACTTTTTATTTTAATACTAATATTATAATACGATGTATACAATCCGTTAACAAAATTAGTGCATACCTGTTTGATCATTTGTGGTGTAACATCCAAATAATTTTTTCCCGGATACGGTATGGTCAAGTCTAAAATATTTTCCCAAGACTGGCCCCACATGTTTCCTAAAGTCCATAGTAAATATTTAAAAAAAAAAAAAATAAATTATAAAACAAAATTACACCACTCAAATTATCCAATATTACAACCTAATGACATGTGCGGGCAATGGTGCGTCTCGACTTATTCTCTCGGGCCCATAGAGATCGCGTAACTTCTTTCTGACGTAGGCATGGAGTTGTTCGTATAGAGGTTTTATTTGTTCCCAAGCGTCTTCCAATTCAAACCTCATCGAGGGTGATTCGTAGGGAAATTTCCACATTTCAGACGCATCCGATACATCTATAGATAGTACATGAGTAGTAAAACATAATTCAATCAATTATTCAAGAGTGGCTGGAAACATAATTCAAAATCAGAAACGTACTGTTTAACAAAGCTGCTTGATTGCTAACATCTACTAGCTGTTCAAACATGTCTCTGACTTTTTGTCCTGTTCTCCTTCTCCATTCTATCCAAGTGTGCTGTAGTTCGTTCCAATCTCGACTCCGAGACCTAATCATATTCAAATCTAGAGTAAAAAAATCATTCGCATGTAACTACCTATGAATTCTGAAACAGTTTACATACCGTATCCAAATATCACTTATTACAAACACATACCTGGGTCTAACCTGAGACCACATTTCAACGGTTCGTCGAAAGCGCAAACAGAAGCGCTATTATAAACAGCTAACATGTCGTTTATGAGCCGGTTGTACTAAAAAAAAAATAAATATTAATTGTTATTATACGCGATTTGCATAATTTTACGTTTAGAAAAACGTATCCACTGAAAAAGAAATGTATTTAAACGAACTGAATTTACTGTATTTGTAATGAGATTCGAAAAATTATCATGTCTTTTGTTAGGAAAAAAACCCAAACCAAGTCAATGAAAAGATAGAATTGTAAGTATTTTGGAACACTGTTTCACTTTAACAGAAGTTCATGAAACTTAATATAACTGCGCACTATATATTATTATTATGTTATTAAAATATTCTTACTCGACTCAGTTGTTCTTGTGGTAGTGCAGCAGGTCCTGGCATTGACAAAAACTTGAGCTGCCTTCTTAGGTTGGGATCGATGACATTGTCCAGATTCAATCTTGTCATTATCGAAAATACTTTTCGTTGGAATTCTGAATACAACAATTGTTGCTCCAACTGCAACATTTTTCAATTTATATTTCACGGATTAATGAAATGTATTTAATATTTAATACATGAATAATTGTAAATATTTTATTTAGGTAGAATAATTTTAAAATATATAATTATTAATAATTTGTACTCAAATTCTCTGTGAATGTACTATTTGCATAAAAATATATGCAGATATATGTAATTTAAATTGATTAAATTTATCTTTAAATTGATTAATAATATTGTTTCAAATAATTTATTTAACAATGTTAATTTAATTTCGCGCCATCTCGAGACCGTTATAGTGGAAACAACGATAAATGCTAAAATGCAAGTAAATTGCATACACATAACGCCTGGTAAATGAAAATAAATTCATTGCGGAACAACAGTAAAGTTGTTACAGTTGCTACAGTTATTATTACTGTTATAACTTATATAATGCATTTGTATGGACAGGTTACAACATAATAATATCTTGATAAACATTGACTTATTGAATATTTAAATAAATATCACCTAAATTAATATCTCATTTAATTATATTTTAATTTATTTTATGATACAGATATTCATTGTGTGACTTGGCGTGGAGTGGTAGTTGCATTCAGTCACAAAACGTGTTCTGAGTGCAAGCACTAGCGTGTTACCAGTTCCCGGATGGGTGACCATCCGGACTTTTAGTGATAAATCCTTGCCATACATAAATACACGTGTTCCAATCCAACCGTATGCCCCCACCCTCACCTACAAACAGCTAATGGCCATAGTCTTCAAACTTAAATCAATAAAAAAAAATTCATTGACTATTTAATAATTTATCCGAATAACACAATACAAAAAAATATGTTTCATATTTCTACTAAAAATATTCAATAATTATATATGGATACCTATAACCATCAGTATAATCTTGTTTAATATATAATTTTTATACACACGATTTCAAATTTCCTTTATAATAAAAATACATATATGTTCTTTTAAGTTCTGAAGAATTTATTCAAATAATTTTTTTATCGGTCCTCCCCACACTCGTTCGCAAAATCACGTCAACGTTAAAATCATTAAGCCACTGACGGAAACATTACCTATACATAATTATACTACCCTATACTATTGTACCCCGACTTGTACATTATAATACTCTGAACGTTTTAGAAAGATAATCGTTGATCATGATATACAAAATGCACAACATAATATCACGCGTATGTCTTGTATATATTTATTCAACCGAACCGCTTAGGTATACATGTCTATATTATAATCTCTCGTATACGACGGGGAAGACAATATCTATCATATTATACTACGTTATACTACACACTCCGACAAGTACAGCTGTGACGTAGTAAATGATACGCAACTATTCGGACCACGCGCGAAACGGATATTACCAACTATAATATACTATAGACACCTAACCTAACCTATGATATACTCGCTTCAGTCCAAACACAGATTTCAAATATACCGTCAAGGCTGACCACGGGGTTCCCGTGTAATTTTGGTCAAGATTCACATACCTCTGGTCTCACGCTTATGGGACGAACAATGCGCCGTCGTAGCGGATAAAACGGAATAATAATATTTTCTAATCGTTACGCCACGGACGATGAGAGCTAACTTGATTTTGTAATTTCACGTTGGTATATATATATATTAGACGTATGCTATACGTACCATGTGCCTGTAATATATTGTTCGCGGCAAGGGACGAGTGAAATATTATTATAATAATATTATCATGTCAGGCAGGTACGACGAAATCGTAATCCTCATTTAGCGATCACCTTAAAAAAGACTCAGGACGTCGACAATTATTGGACGACGTCGGGTGTGAGATAATAGAAACAGAATATGACGTGCGCACGCGTTCATATACAATTTAATATTTATTGTGTAAAATGCGAAACGAGGATTATTAATGACCAGACATTCGCGTAACAAAAACGGTGGATAAATCTATATTTTTTACACACGCACGAAACCCCCCGCCAATTTTTTAACATGTGCACAGATTCCTGACCAAATAGAAAAAAATATCAATAGAATTATGTATTTGCAAGTAATTCAGCCATATAGTCGGGTGTCCAATGCGTTTTGTCGCACAACCAACCTCCGGAGAAGTAAAAAATTGTTGAGACGATACTGCAGCATAATATAGTAATATTATTATAATAATAGACTTTGGATTTTTCTATAGAGTTTGAAATACGTAGAACTCGTCGAAGGACTCAGAGTCCAATTAGAAGACAATGTCACCCTTATTATTGTTCATCGTGTAGACCGTAGAAAAAATTTGCGATACTTCAAAAAAAAAAAAAATATGTACACACCTAACATGTAATAAACTCTGTCGTATGTGGTATCAAATATTTTTATGTGTGTAAAATAGAATTTAGACATGTTTAAAAAAATAAGCGAAAAAAAAAACGTTATAAATAATATTATTTGTCGTTTCTTTTATAATATTATAATATTTTAGTATACTATATATATATAGGGCACTCACGCACAACAATGTCAAGGTTGTGCGTATACGTTAGTCATGCATATCCGTCCAACTGAATAATTGTCGGTCGGTCGTGTAGTGTTGTAAACAAATTTTGAATTACCGCTCCAAAATCGTCGTGGAAAAATAAAAATAACCACAAATCGTGAAGTTTTACCCGAGAAATCGCTGGACGTGAGTAGGTTTTACAAACGCGATGCGGCGACGACCTTCTCGTTCGGCGGTAGCTCGAGCGCGATATTATTCGCTTCTGGTCACCACCACAAAGTTTTATTGTTCAAATATAATTGTGAATAGGTATGTCGTAGACAACCTTATTAATAAAAAAAAAAAATAAAAACCACCGACGCCGTAGTTTACAATATTTCAATTATCGCAAATGTGTGATCGGGTCAGTATACACAATATTATTATACCATAACCTAGGTAATATACGATCTCGCTTGCGTCCTCCAATCGTCCATAAATCCCAATTAGCGTATGCGTACGATTGAGTTCCATAAAATATTAATTATAAACGATATCTAACTGATGCGATGTGTAAATTCGAGTTTGGACGTGTTGTAAAGTTACGACTCGACTGCATTATAATATTATATTATCGTTTAATAATTATTAATACCAGCTACATAAAGAAAACATTATCACGTGCTTATAATAATTATTTTAATAAAATATCGATATCATGAAAATATGCAATGGATGTAAAACATATATTTCGCGTTTTTGAGCATTTAACATTGCGGAGAATATTCAAAATCATCTCAAAACGCAGTTTTCTTGGTTAGGTATTACTTGCATTATTTTGACGGTTCGGCGTATCGGTTATTTGACAATATTATTTATCTTGATTTCATATCAAACGTGTTATTTAGAATTATATCTTATGATCATTATTTGAGACTTGAGTACTCAGCAGTTGATGTATAATGTCAGAAGTACCTTGAGGAAGTAGTAAACCTGACATGATATTATAATAAGTTAACATTTGACAGTTTAAAAATATTGAGGGAAAATGTATTTTCAATTCACTTATTATAATTTATAAGACGTAATAAGAACCTACAATACAAGTCAGGATTTAGTATAAGATCAAGAAATAATGTTTTAGTGAAGCGACAAATTCATATTAATACTACAATATTATTATTTTTATTAAGGGGCCCGAGAGCTGGTTTTTCACATTTTCCGCAATTCTGTAAAATTTGAAAATCATATTTTAGTTTCCACTTTAGTTATAATACTTTTCTACTAATCTACTACCCGATACCTATTTAAAGGGTGGGGGTTTTATATAGCGTATTATATCAACAAAAAAAATGACTTCACAGAAATAGTTCTCAGGCCTTGTACAATTGTCGGTTTTTGATAACTATTTTTTTATCTAAAAGAATAAACACAGGCCGCATTGAACTTGAATTTTTATTATATTTCAAATAATGGTATCCGTGATACAATTTGTAAAAAAAGCTAAAAGTTGAATTTTTTTTTTTTTAAGACATATTATACAGCTTGAGATTGGAATATTGAATATCGGATTTCAATTCGGCCTATAAAATATAACCCTCTATTAGTTAAAAAAAAAATTATCAAATTCAGTTGGTTCTATAGAACATAATCATTATTCCCTTAAAGAGTATTTTTTGTGGATAAAATACATTCACACCGTTCTATATGAAAAATAACTAATGAAATTAGCCTACACTAAATGCATAATCCTCATAAATCATAATATATAAAACTCTATGTATAAATGTAAGTATAGTAATATTACTATTATTAAAATTGGAAACTATAAATATTGTCAAGAGTATTTGTAAATTAATTCAATAATATATTTATCTATAGGTACTGAAATAATCAATTTTAATTGATAATTCTAATGTATCTAACATTTTAAGATACTGCGGATATACGATTTTTTTTTAATTAAATCGAATAAGGTACTTACATATTATTATTTTAAGACAGGGTATTAAAAAGTAATAATTCTTAAATTTTGAATTATCAATATGAGTCTTATAAGTTTGTAACGCATCATTACCAAACTATTTTAATTTAAAATAAAGGTCTAAAAAAGTATATAATATATTTATACATAACATTATGTACCAAATAATTATCTGTAATTACCTAATATTTTTATTCAAATAAATTCATAACTAACGTCTTTACTAGACCTGTTCCTCACTTAGGTAAACATTTGTTTTAAATTGTCAACAAAAAGTTCTATAATTTATGATAATCACCTACTCACGGTGTAATGAGATATATTGAATTACCTATATAGTATAGTTAATAATTGTCATAATCGTGCCGTAAAAAAAAAAATCACAAAGGTTATATTATAATAGTGTAGGTACAAGTTTTCCTATATTAATATAAATACCAATTCAAATGCAGGAGGTGAAATTGGTAATAAATCTGTTATACGTACATAATAATAGGTATACAAAATATACGTCAAATTATTATTATTATCAAATTATTTTTAGATCCGCTAATCTCGATATAATATGACTTGTTATTGATTTATCATAATTATTTGATGTACGAGTATTACAATAGCCTCGGTATAGATATATCAGAGATGTAGTAAATTACAAGCAATTTAAGCATATGCGACTATGCGAGTAACCGCATATTTTTCGATTATCCGTCAAAAATATCTCGTCGCCAACGTAGGAATCCAAACTCCAAATTTAAAAAAAAAAAATGTATATAATACCCAAGTCCTGGTTAAGTGGTACGTTACTATTATAAAATATTATTATGCTAGAAATTGTGTAACATAATATTATATTGATATCACGGCCGATATACCGTGGCATACTTATAATCGTAACGATAAAAGCTCTAAGTAATCGCAACAGAACCTACCGCTCTTATTTGAGTTCCCTCGTTGACGTTTGTCTCGAAATCCCATTGCGCCTGCACGTTGAGGTTGCACTGTTGCGATCCGGCCACGTCGAGCTGTTGCAGCAATTGCCGGATGTTGCTGTTGGACAGTGTCAGAGGTCCCTGTTGAATCGGGGGTGTCGGTAGAGGTGACACCCGCGGATCGGTCCGGGACGTGAACCTACCGGAAGTCTCGAAATTCTGTTCTGGTTCATCGGTAGTGAACTTCCGGCCACTCCGCTGGAACCCTTGCTGCTGCTGCTGCTGTTGCTGCTGCTGCTGCTGCTGTTGTCGCTGTTGCTGTTGGAATATCCCGTCGAAACCGGTCCGTGGTTGCTGATCCACCTGTTGTTGCTGCTGCACAGAGTACCTGCACCAGAAGTCAAACTTAGATTATTGTAGTCGATATATTGTACAAAAATTGAATATAAATAGATACAGTTTTAAATGGATGGGTAAGCAAGATCTAATTCGTAACAATCGACTTAAAATCAAAAATTTGGTTTTTGTCTATATAGGTATTGTATTTAATTTATATTTATAGAAAGCAGTACCAATAAATGTACATAATATTCTACACGAAATGTGAAATAGAAGTTACACAAGTTCTCTTTTGTAAAGATCGATCATTTTTTCAAAAATATATGAAAAGTATACACTATACATATTATATTAATAATAAATATATAGTGTTATATATAATATTTATTGTCACACTGTTTGTAAGTTCACAGGATATAACATTGTATGGTACGCACCTGTTGAACGCGTCCTGCAGGATGCGACGTCGGTCTTGTAGATCTCCACCGGCCAGAAAATAATCGTTGGGATCCAAGAACTTGTCGTCCACCCGGTCGGCCTGGCATCGGGCCAGCCTCGCGGCCGAAAGGATTGTCGCCGAAACGACAAAGATCGTCCCCAAGGCGTTCATGTTATATCGTCGGTGGAAAACCCGACGAAAATCGGCTGCTGCGATTATACGATACCTTCAGATTTTTTTTTTTACCAAGTTAAGTTCCCAAGTAAACTATTGCGAAGGGTTCTCTCGTTTTCTATTATATTTTGTAAACGTGATTGTCGGCGAAAAGAAACTTTTTCAAAAAAAAAGACGGGTCATTCGGAACGATACAAATTCCGTCACACAAAACCGAACTAACTACGCGACCACGGTGATGTTCGGACTGGTGGCAGACAAATCGTGCGCGTTGCATATATGAGGCGGCCTAATGAGTCGTACTGATAACGACGGCGACGACGACGAGGAGACTTGAACGCCGCCGCCGGGCTTCCTAATAATAATAATAATAATAATAATAATAGTAATAAAACAACGGTCTGGCGTAGGTGGGGAAACGATATGTGTATTATATACACAAGACGATTCTCCGCAGGACGGCGGCTCGCCGTGTCGAAAGTTCGCCTTGAACCGCATAATAGCATAATATAATAGTCAACGAGATCTGCCGACGAGAAGTGGCTCTTTTTTTTTTATTAGTTGCTTGTCTTTCAAAACACAACACGCGAAGACATAATAATATTATATTGTAATAAAAATATATAGAAACGTCAGAAAATGTATTTTCGGAATATTGACATATTACAATGACGCATATTGTCTGTGTTTTTTTCACGCAATATTATCGATCAATTAGACTGTCCATCATTATACTATCATACATAGTACTCTGGATTCACATTTCCTGATCCGTATAATGCCTATGCGTTAACCCCGTTGACCGCATTAAAACGCGTGATCATCGAACATGTACACCTACCGACAATAATGTATAATATTTTATAATAGGTACCTACTATAACAATATAATAATATAATACGCCCGAAAGTCTGCCTGCACAGACCACAGTGTCGTGCACGTTAGTTTTCTTTTTGTCGATTTATATTATCATATAAATGAACAATATCATGTTATTATTGTATACTAATGGTCAGAACATAATATTATAATAGTACCTATATTATAATATTATATATACAATTCAACGGATGACTGGAATGATATTCGTTTCGTTTTCATTTAAGGTTTAACTTGTATACTGTCCACTATAAGTGCAGTACCAAAATTGTAAATTGTTGTTTTTAGTCTTAAGATAATATTATATTATTGTCTCAACTCCTCATACGGAATCCAGCAGCATTTTTACCTATGTTTCATTTGTTTAGGTCAACATTATAATAATATTATGTCATGTAATTATAACATGACATAATCGTATTACGATCTCAGTTGTTGTGTTTTTGAAAATACATTACTGTGTTAATGAATAAAAAACTAATGCTCTTAAAACTTTTTTACAGACGACCAAGTACTATCAATAGTACTAATAATAGGTACTTACAATTACGACATACCATCGTCATTATTATTAGAATATAATGCTTACATAGGTTATAGGTAATTATGTGTATATTAATGGATCAAATATTTTTTTATCATGCACATAAAATAATGGAACTATAAGAGTCATTCTTATAAATATTACCAAGAGCTATAAGTATACGTACGACGATTGAATACATGATTGGATTACCTACTCACGTATTATTATAACTCACAAAATTCAGAATAAACATCATAATATTAAGGTTATTGCTCAATTTGTTTACATCAAGTCAGAATTCATCTGTAATGTATACAGAGTGATTTATTTAACTGGCTGTACTAATTTTCTAAGTCAGTTAGGTATTATTACAGTGTTTGTAAAAAAATATAATATCTTTTATAATATAAATAGAACATTTTTCATGAGTTATAAACATGATTAGGTACTACTTTTTGTCTTTTTATCATAGGTAGTAGATGTCAAGTCTTGTCAAAGGAAGATTGCTCTGGACAGGACATGCAATGAGGAGTCAAAACTCATTACTAAGAATAAAATACCCCTGGGAAGATCTATCGAGGGGGGGGGGGGTGCAGTGAAAAGGAACGTGGAAGCATTAGGAGGCTGATCAAACTGGAAGACTCTGGCACTGGTTAGCGAAGGTTGGGGAATTGTAGGCTGTGGGGCGGCCCTATAAGTGGCCGAACAAACACGAAGAAGAATAGATGTAAAGGTTTTGAAAATCATTCTTTTTTTACCTTAGTGAGCTACGTATGATACACATACTCGCATCTCATTAATATTATCAATATGACTGTATGACAATTAAAATCAACCGCAGCCCGGAGTTAAATGGATCACTCCGTGTACATCAGTAGCGTATCCAGAATTTTTTTTCGGGTGGGGTTATAATTTATTTTTGTGGAATTTTATCTTAAAATGATTTATTAATAATAACGATGTTATAATTTAACAATTTTCGGGGGGGGTTACAACCCCCAAACCCCCCCCCCCCTGGATACGCCACTGGTGTACATTATTATAATATATAATATATTGTGAACTCATGCGTGTCTAATATACACTTGTAGGTAACCACTCGGTTACTCCGAGATTATCCTGGTGCGGATAGATGAATAATGATAAATATTACAATCGTTGTCCGTACTGTTCGCATAGGTTATAGTTTCACAGTATTTCAAACAATATATTATATTGCGTATTATTATATCGCAGTGCGGTTCGATAAAAATACAGGAAACCCGATACCGTGTCGTCGGGGTAGAAGCTGTGGGAGGGCGGGGGTTCGCTGGGACATTTCCAAGTGGCTGTCATCGAGTCGATCTGCAGGTCACTGTGGTAATATTATGCGTCTTATACTTTTTACGGGCGATCTGCCGATGCCGACGGAAATATAGGGTTATTTGAAGAGAGGCGATGGCGTATTTCGGTGAGGACAACAATATAATCAAACGAAAATCAAGAAGAAGACGCGAGGACGCGCGGCCGCGTTGATTTATGTCACAAGGCTACTTTGCAGTGAAAATGACGAAAGTCGAAGCTATATTATACGATCGTATAACAAACGCAAGAAAAAAAGGCAAGTAAACACACACATAATAAATAATAATATAATACACACGACGGATTCTTTTTATTTCGTTGCTTGCGTTCTCGGGTCACAAGAAGAAGGTCGTCATAATAATATTATATGTTATAATATACAATACGCTTGGCCCGGTCCGGTCTGTGGGAACGTTTCGACGATTGTACTCGGCTTGAGGAGGACGCTCGTGCACGAAGGTCTGTGATATGGAAATCGCGGACGTGGTTCTCATGATAAAAAAACGTTCTGCTCGATAGTGTTATTATGTTGTGTTTGCAGTGCGGGTTTTCCGTGGCAAATGCTGAATCATTTTCCAGCTTTTCTCGGCAGCCGGGAACCGGGAAAAACGACGGTACCTACTGCAGTATCCCGACTTATACCGCGGACGCATGCTATTATAATAATAATATATTGTCGTCGTCGTAGTGCGTGGAAAGCAAAACAGTGCATTGTGTTATTGAAAACTGTTTTCACCGACAATATTATTACCTATGGGTAGGTACCTATAATTGCCCAAAAACGGAGCAATACAGACTGCACCGATTTTTACTTTTGCTTATTTTCGAAAAGTATCGCTTTGTCATCAAGGCAGAATACGACTTGAATATTCTTGTAGGTATATACTAATATAATATTATATATATATATATAGTATAGCTGGTGTTGGCCAATACAAATAATATAATATGTAGACAAACCGTTGAAAGTCCGTTAAAAATTACACCGCCTATCGGATATATTATTCATAATATCGTTATAAAAAATAAAATAATAAATATATTTTTGGAGCTAATAGATGCCTACAATACATATAGGTATGTTGTGTGCAGTTTGTGTGATATGGTGATCAAGTAATAAGCAGTTGAAGAATGTAGGTACCTACGTAATAACTTATACGATACAAAAACCAAATGTAAGTGCAAATTGTATGCGGTTAGAATTTTTCTTTCTTATGTATTATAAGGACATATTTTTGCTGACGATATATTATTACTGACTATTATAATTTATAATTCTAATCGTAAGTGATGCTGATTTGACTTAACCGGTATGTAAATAATATCTATATACCCACGTCCTTAGTGAGTATTTTTTTAAAGTTTACGTTAATGTTTTTATATAGTATAGTGTAGTACTAAGTATAGAGTATACTATATCTAAAAATTCAATAATAGATAAACGCTCTCATTATATCATTTACAACTAAATATAAAATTCAACAATAAAAAAAATAACAAACATTTGAATTTTAATATGTACAAAAATTACGAATTTGCCCATATCTACATAATATGATAATAGGTAAGACAATTGACAAAATATATTATATAAATAAATACTACTTATTAGTACTGTATAGCAAATGGTATCTACTAACGGTGGCGTATAAGAGGGCGTTTTGACTTGTCGAGGGAGGGCTGTACCCCATGAAATATTTAGAAAATTAAAAATATATTTCTATGTTCTATGAAAGTTACTGGAAATACATATTTCCATAGACGTACAGGAACCGAAACCTAAAATAAAACCTCGAACATCAGTACCTATGCTAAACTTATGGGAGACCTTATTCAAACCAACTCTGTGTAAGCACATTATTAGCCCCCCGCCCCAACCCTATAAAAAAAATCCTCGCTAATCCCACTGCCTGCCAAGTAAGATTTATACGCTTGTTTAATAATATTATTTCGTACGAAAGATTTTCGTTATCCCGCGTTGGCTTATCAAACCGAATGTAATAATAAACGTAGCTTATAATAGTTGTCCCCGAAAGAGTGACATATTTACTTGTAGGTACTAACTACAATATAACTACTATCTAAGTGTCTACAAGTGCACTCAGTTTTCCATGTGTTGTCAAGCACGTTACCGACTGAATTGTCCGATAGTCAATAAAATACAACATTATAGACCACTCTATTAGTGTGATGTTAAATTTTTACTGTATTATACGTAAGTATAAAAAACTACAAATGTGTACGAAAATAATAACTATGATATGTGATGTATATAGGTACTCTATATTATGCAAAACGACCAAAACGTACTAAACAGTAAATACTGCACCGCCGCCGATGCGTCAACGCATAATATTCAACTATGAAATTCTACATACGTGCAATTAAATGCAATAATTATTATGCGGTGCGCACTTAATTTATATCGTATATAATGACGCTAATCAAAGCTTGAGGTCACCCATCGCGCATTTTCCCAACAGGAGCGGCTCAGCGGAATACTGTACTATACGCTGTATTTTTTTTTTTTTTATATGATATATATACTCTCAACTTGTATAATATTATTTTTAAGTACTCCACCTATTGTGCAATATTTTTATACCTAAATTTTTTCATGAGCGTCCGTCTATAATATTGCTGCTTAGTCTTGCGTGTTCTCCGCTATATTAAGCCAAATTTCACCATGTCGAGTTCACATTATAACGTGTCTCTCGTTTATATTGTATACCATGGTTATAAATAAATTGTACTATCTTTTAATATAATATTAATAACTATAAAAATAACCATATTTTACCATAAAAAATTACATAATATTATTCTTTTATTAATTTCAATCGCACACAACAAAATATCATCTTCACGATTCGCTGGCCATCACGTCATACTATATAGAATATAGATACATACGTACAAAAAATAAACAGATATAATTATTATTATTTCGATTTTTCCTACTGCAATAGGTGTAAGAAATTAATATTTTTGAAATCGTGTGACTTTATGGTTTTTTTTTTTTTTATCTTGGAAGCGGGTGTACTATATGTCTATATAGTATATACTATTGTATAAACAGTCATTTTAGAAAGCTTATACCTACAGTCCCAGGAAACGCATTTCCGCCAGCGATAGTAACATATGATATACAATCAAGTACATGTGCAAACGAAATGTGTTTACGATTTATAAACACAGTTCACATTATAGGTACCATCCAAATATAAACTTCCTACTCAACCGGTATAGACACAGTTGTATACCTATTATAATAAGGTATGACTGTTACTGTTGCTGGTCGTAGGACTGTTTTTTAGCATCTAAATAATTTCTTTTTTTAATTTAAATTATTAGATAGATTACACTTTACATTTTACATGTTTTCAAATTTTCAATATACGATATTAAACTGAGGAATAAATAAATAAAAGTGAAAACCATCAAAAACTGACATTATATTTTTTTTTTTGTTTTGTTTGTAGGTTTTTTGTTGCAAAGTTGTTGGGAACACGTGTGTGTTTGTTTTTGGCAGAATTTTTGATTTGGGCACCCGTAGGTATCTGCCATGCCCTGGTGGAGGATGGCGGCATTTGTTCTCTGGACACCGTGACTTGCCTGAAGAAAAATGCCGCCCATGGCCGAGGTATCGAACCTGCATCGGTGTGCATCGCAACCGACGCCATAGTCCGCTCGGCCCACTCCTTCCCCCTGACATTATATTATCACTGGAAAATGACCATAATTTTAAAATTACTAATACTGTATCGTATTTGAGATTATTGAACAAACAACTTTCACTGGTTATCAAAATTTTTTTTTAAAATTTATTACATATATACATATGTACATATATACACGATTTACATAATGTTATATGTACCTATACTCTATAGTATTATTATAATCATAATATAATTTTTTTTATAAAATATATTCTTTGGACTATAGGATGTTGCGCGAATATTAATTTGTGCATTTATTAAAATAATATATTACCTATATGGTTTAATAATTAATATATTTTATAGTCTCCTTAGATGATAGTATACTAGCTATGAGACTATAGGCAGCATGAATACATAATTATGGACGTGTTATCATAAAACATTTTTTATATTGTATTTTTTAGAATAGATATTATAATTTGTATTACCATCAATAATAATTCTCTAAGAACATTACTCAATGAGATACTATCTTTATATTACCTTTCTTGGATAACAATCATTTTTTTTAAATTGAAAGACAATTAGGATAACAAGTCATTATTTAATTTTAAAGTGCAATATACCTACTGCAGTGTTCTTACGTAACATTAAGAATAATATTAATTGATTAACATTTAAAAAAAAATATGAATTCAATGTCTCATAGATTATTTTATATCGGTCATTATAATAATACTGTTCGAATTATATTTAAATATATATTAATATGTAGGTATCTATAGTATCATAAAAGTTAAATATTTTATATTTATTTCACTAGGTATAAATCTACAATAGTCAATCATATTGTTCAATATTGCATAGATAACCTTAAGCTAATTAAAAAAGAGTTGACTAACAACTATAATATTATGAATACATTTTAATTTTAAGAAAGACACAAACCAAAGCTTCAAACTATTCGAATAATACTGGTTAAACATATGATAATTAACAGGTACCTATAATAATAATCTATATTGAAGAAAATGCTTTTTAAATTTTTGATTTTTTAAACAAATATTGAAGTCATATAATTGCTAAATATATTGTTACTAGAAAAAACGGTCACCTGTCCGTTAATACTTATGTGTGATCACTGATCACATTAAAAATTAAAATGTATTCTTATATTTCAAAAACCGCCTCAAACGGACAAAACAACGGAAATCATTTATACATTTCACATGCCAATAATCAATATACATATGCAAATACCTACTTAATTAAGTAAATAACCTTCAATTTAGTACAAAAAAATTATCCCTATTTTTTATTGGTTAATTGAAAAAATCAGTTTATTTTTTTAGATATCATTTTGATGGGAACTAACTATCCACGACTAATTAATAAACATTCAAACAAGTTTTTATATACTGTAATATTTTTGTACCTACCTGTTCAATGATATGTAAAAAAAATTGTTTTCGTTATTTACAGGAAATATTTTAAATATTATAAAAATCTTTATTGATTTAATTTCGTAAGTATAAAAAGTATATTTTTTATGACATGCACGTTTGATGGATTGTATACAATATCTAAAGGCGACAATGCAACATAAATATTTTCTTATTCATTGGCGAATCAGAGATACTCAAACACTATATTATAAGCAGGTGCATCGTTCATGATGCGGTGTAAATTTGTAGGTAATTTTATATGATATATGTAAATCCAAAATTTCGGTGAAATGCTAGAAGGCTTATATGAATATTAAACGAGTTTCACGTCCTTCAAAACGACGTAGGTATCTGTTATCTCACGTGTATGTATAGCTAAGAGCACTCATCACGTTTTCCCGACAGTATATATTCGTCTTGTATCCTCATAGACATTTTCGGCTTTATATCCTTATCATAACGTAAAAATCTGTCTAATACATGAAACCCATCAGGACTCGATCGAGTTTAATGAACTGTTCACAGCAATCTATACAACCGTAATAAAATAATGACGGATCGACATATGGTTACGATGACGATAATATAGTGTAATATAGCCAAATGGACACAATAATTACCAACCGATACTCGATTCGCATTACGAAGGGAATAATAGGGTTGAAAAATATATTAGTAAAACACTATTGGGTAGAATAGTCGTAATAATATCGATTATAACTGTTTCAGTGTTTCATATATTGTTGTTCCTTGCAATAGACGTAATGGTTTATTAGTTCAGCAGGTACCCTCAAAAAAAGTAGTGGGTATAGTAATGGGCACAGTTTTGAAATATTCAAATGTTTTTTTTATAAATAGTATAAATTTAGTTACTAACGATTATCATGTCAATCTACATAATATTATTATTATGTTCGGATGTATTCCCCCTTGTTTAAATAAAAATGTATATTTTTGTACATAGTAATATCCCTTAGTAGAAGATTTACCGATACACAAGAACCGTAATAGTATTTTGTTTGTTATTTGTAAAATACCTAATCTTATTTCTGTCCCGCAACCCATCTACCAACCAAAATAGAACTTGGTCAAATTCGTCCAGAGGACAAAAATGTAATAGGTATCTCATCACATTCTTTTCTGAATAATAAAATCTAAAATATTTATTATATTTATTCACATATTATGTTCAAAACAAAATATTATTATATGAAATGTTTTAGACTTCAAACACGCATACGTAAATACAACATAATATATAATATCAATTCACAAAGTACGATAATAATTTGCGTGCTTGCGAGTCCAATATTATAACTTAGTAAGCTTTCTATCGACATTGATCGTTTCCAACACCTATTATAGTGCATTATTGGTATATATGTATATTATTGTTTTGGCGCTCATCAGAGGACGGCTGAGATCGGTATCTGCAATGTGACACTGTCGGGAATGTACCCATACAGATTCGTCGGCTAATTCGTGGACTGTCTTGAGGTATAACGGTGATTTGCTCGCCCGATAAATCAATAACAACGATAGTGAAAGAAAACCGAAAACGGCGGTGGGTTGCTGCGGGTGATGGGGGGCCGAGCAAACTCCATTGTCACAGCTATTTTATATCGGTCGACACTCGTCGTGGTGTATATTATTATAATAATATGTGTGGCCCGCCCCGCGTGGACTGTTACAAAATAGGACACCGTGAAAAGGGGTCATAGTAGATAAGATAATAATAATAATTCGTGTCCTTCGCCACCGGGCCGAAAGCTGCAGCGATCGCCCTGTCATCGACGACAACGATGGGCACGCACTCGTTCAGCCTTCTTTGTACAAGCCTAATATAAAACTGTGTATATGTGTCGGCGTGTCGCCGTGTCGGTGCCGTATGGGTTCCGTCAAATGTCAATATAACAGTGATAACTATACTGGATTATATTATGTAACATAAATAACGAGCCCAGATAAAGGGGGGGATCCAGAGGGGGCCATGCCCCTGGACCTCGATGGTTATAATTTATTTAGGGGCCTCAGATTTGTCCATTACTTTTTTCGTTATGGGCTATAACACTGCATAAATCACGTAAAAAAAAATCAATGATTATTTAGCGAGGAAAAAAGGTTGTTAATTATAATTTATAAATAAATTGATACATTATTCATTATTTATTGCTATGTACCTAATATCTATATATATTTATTATAACTGGTACCTAATATTAAATATAATAATACACATTTTTTTTTTTCATTTAAAACTTTGGCCAACGGGCCTCAAAATGCCTTAATCTGGGCTTGAATAATAGTCAATAGGTACTGCAGAAGCTAATAGGATATATACTTTGAGGCTAAGAACCGATAAATGGAAAATTCCCTATTGAGTATTATATATTTATATGTATACATTATACAGGATAATTCGTCAAGCATGCTTATCCCGTTTTTTCCTTTAATAATGAATTTATTCAAATTCTGATTTTTGGAATTTTTAAATATACTCAAAAACCATATTTTCAAGTTCCTGTGTTTTTTGTTCTATTAAAGTTATGTTCTGTGGCTATACAAACATCTGTTTTTCAAACGAGAACCTCCCCTTTTTACTGTAAACTATTTAGTGGTTAATTTGCTTTTTATTATTATTTGTCACATTAAAATGTCACATGTTATACGTGATACATATTATATCAATTTTAAATATAGACACATTTCAACTTTATTATACCTATTTTATGGCATTGCAAATATCAAACATTATTGTGGGTTTACCCATGGACGACCTAAAAAAAAATCATAGGTAGATTTTGAAATGCTGAATTTTTTTATGTCGAAAAAATTTACCGAACGCTGACTGCAGACTGAAATTCTAAAACATTACAGCAAATATTATGCTGCGTAAATTGTGAATATAAATGGTACCTATATACATTTACATTATACCATTGATTATACTTATACATTACACCACTCGATATTATGCCGTGCCCAAAAAAAAAAAAAAAATGCGGAAAACTATAAGTCCACGTTTCATAACGATTATATAAAATAGAAATACTCGACGGATCGTTATAGTCCCACAGAGAACCATTATAAGGTAAAATTCGGCTCGCAAATTAATAGATACTTATAAACTATTACTATAAGTACAAAGGAAAACACAAGTATCACTTATTACACATGTAGATACCGACCTATTAGTTATTAATTATTAACGATACGTCAATACTTTATATATATATTATGCTCTTTGGATAAATGTTTCACTGAAAATGGGCGCGCAACATTACATCAGCAAGTAAATCATCAACAGCCAATTATTTTTAAATCACTGTGCATACAAAGCAGGGAAGTGAGAACTATAGGATACCATACTGTACTGTAATAAGTAGGTACTTTAGTCACTTCATCATAACGAATCGTCTTATATTATGTTGGTGATAAAAATTAAAAACTGATAAATGATAATGGTATTTTAGACATTTCAATACTATTGTTAACTGTTTAGTCGTACTGTAATTATTATTGTACAACTCGTACAACATTATTTGCAATTAAATTATAAATTCAATTACTCGAGACGAAGAAGCCTTCGGGTATGGAAATCGTATACACTTAAATAAATCGTCATGTAAAGTTGGGTTATAGGTTACCCAATAATACCTACTGGTTGTTGGTAAATGTATAAAGACGTATATACCCGAGGCGTGCAGGTATATTATATTGTATAATAAATGTATGTATAGTATATACATTGTATACATTGTACATGCATAATGTGTATATAAGCGTCTAAAGTGGAAAAATTACGAACCGTTTTGCCTGAATACCCCTTTTTGCAATGAACATTTGAAATCGGCCAAAATATATATTTTTACTTTCAGAGAAGGTCGCACGAGTGTCAAGTGTATAATGTACGTTTTGGAGACTTCCTCTGTTCAACACGTACAAAATATAACCGTTGACATTGGATTTAATTGGACAATTAATTAAATGTAAGTATAATTTAACGAGGATTGCGGAGAAAACAACACATTAGTTATAAATGCGTGATGAGATGTTCCGGGAAGAATAGAAATAGGTATCTATAGACACATATGGTTATATATATATTTTCAAAACAAAAAAATCGTTGTAAGATCTGTTGCATAAAACATTATAAACGCACATTTAATAATGTCTCTAGAAAATTTCGCAGGTGAAGATAACTAAAGATAAGTAGATATTAATAAAAATAAAATACTCGGATAATGAAATTCACAGACCAGCCTATGTTTAAATTATAGAAACTGAAAGAAAAAACAATAAGTACTATTTTCTTTTTAAATTTCACTGACCTAACCATTTTAATGTGTTAATAGTTATGGAAATAGTAAAAAAACATTTTATGAGTGCGAATGGGTGGGCGTAAAATAAATTTACCATATTCCACAGAACTTTAAAATAATAGGGCGCCACTATACAAAGGTATAAGAACAATAATATTATAGTCAACACTCAACAAGTAATAATAACATATTAACCTCAAGAATTAGAATCAATTATTGTTTTAGGGAGGTGCGGCTTTCACGTTTTCTCTTTATGTCGAGTCGATGGTTTCTTTTTATAATAGATGCATAACTATAATAAGTATCCTCTTGTTCTTACAATAGTGCATGTGAATTTTGTGTATAGGGACATTTCATTTTATCGTTTTAAATTATTTTCAAAGAAATATTCTGTAAGATATGATGTATAGTTAATAAGCGTTTATTATAGTGAAGTTTTGTTTTGGAAAATATACATATTATGTTCATACAGATAAATAGGCTGATAATTTACATTAATCATAAATCATAATTAACTATTACATAATGTATATTATTTTATTTTATCAGCAAAATATACATTTTAAACCTAGTGTTTTTTTTTACTCATTAATAATTAAATAAATTAAGCCAAATTAACTAAAAAAAAAATACTTTGGGTGACTCTTTTTGCATCATGCAACTGAAAAACCCATCCCATCCAGTGTTCATTTCTGCAGGTATTTCTGCAGTGGCGTAATTTGGGGGTCGTATGAGTATAAATTTGCAACCTCTAAAATTTCCATATATTTTATGGTTTTTCGTTGGTAAAAAATATAAATTAGGTTAGTTATTATTGACCTAGTTATATTAATATTATTTACTTTTTTTTGCTTAGTATAGACCATTTAGGTCCTTCGACGCAACCACCACATCTCTCCATGCTTCTCTATCATTAGCAAGCTCTTCGCCGTTTATTACTCCTAGCATTGGCAAGTCACTCTTAACTCTGTCTACCCATCTTTGTCTTGGCCTTCCTAATTTCCTCTTTCCATTGGAGATCTATTTTGTTGCCTGTCGAGTTATCTGGTCTTGCGCTCTCCATAATATGTGTCCTGCGCAGCTAATAAGCTTGCTTTTCAGAGTTGCTACTATATCTGCATCACTGAATAATTTCCTAAGTTCTTAATTGGTCCGTCGTTGCCACAGGCCGGTCTACCAATTTTTTTTTGGCCAAATATCTTTCTTAGCACCTTCTTCTCGAAAATAGCCTCTTTTTGCTCATCTGTTTTTGTAGTAGTCCATGTTTCACTCGCGTATACAACAATTTAATAACGTATTTACCTTGTACAATATACTTTCTGTTTTAAAAGAGACAAACTTACCTAACCCAGTAATATAGTTATGAAAAAAAATTGTAAGTGAATGGAAAATTGAAATTGTCTTCTTCTAGCAATTCTTCAACAACTGATTAAAATTAAATAAAAATTAATCTATTTTTAGATTGAAACTTTTATGTCGTCATAATTTGATCAGTATTTAATATTGGTCGACTGTTGTTGGTCAGTGAGGTTTGGAATATTTCAAAAAATGATTCTACCTATATGGCTATATACGTTATACATTCTATACTTTTCTAACTAATCCATCAAATTTAGCAAAAAAAGCTTTTCTTGTTTTCGACGTTAAAAAAACTACTTGAAAAGTATGCACTATTGTGGGATAATTCAGATTAAATCATCTAGGAGATTTACAAATAGAACGTAAAAGATCGTTACATATTAATAACGCGGCCGCGAACGTTGTGCCCTTTTCACTGTCATTGTCAAAAGTCCAACGGGTCGGTGGAGACGAAAACGGAATCGTCGTGGTGAATTCTTCTGCAGCAATATTTATTATTTAATATTATTATTATCGTGTGCTTGTGCGCGTACGAACATAATATATAGATTATAGACACCTCACACCTGTTGTAAACAAAAAAACGTGGTCCTATTGTTTGCGCGCCGCTGTTCGATCCGTATGGGCCTAGCCGTCGACTAGGCGATTAATGAAATGAGTATAATAAAAACATATTTTTTACGGTTACCGAGATAATAATAATATTATGTTCGTTTTAATTTCTCGAGTGACGGCGAAGTACGACGTCCTTGTAAAACGATTTTGGTCGACATCGTGGCGCGCATGATCGTAATATTATCATCATAATAAACGCATACCTATAGATATGCATATATTTAAATATTTTACTCGCTTATAGTTATCGTCGGATCGATCTACGATAGCATGGGTACATAACATCAAACCGTCGCACATCACAAAAATTTTATAATATAATAAATAATAACATTATATACGCGTGCGTAGCTGGTAACGTGCAGGGTCTGTCCTTCGTGCAGCGGTCGAACCGGGGGGACCAGGCGAAGGGCGTATTCTACCATTAATAATGTATACCTATATTGTTCGGATATATAAGAGGAAGTCCAGACGATCTGCCGAATTATTACGATAAATACGCGTGTAATCGTATTTTATTTTTTACGGACATAGCGTGTCTAATAAGTAATATGGTGCCTAACGATTTGGGGTTATATCGCGTCGTACCCATAACAGATCGTAATCTGCAAAGGTTTTTACGGGAAATTCACAGAGGAGACGATTGCGCGCGTATTACATATTATTATTATTATTATTATTATTATTATTATTATTATTATTATTATTATTATTAAATAATGGCATATACGACATATAGATATATATTATATTATGTATTTATATGTTATCCTCGGTATGAACCGCACGTCCCGTCCGGATGGCTCAGAGGAAGCGCGTGATTTTATTCGGAGGAACCACCTGTAGCCTACAGTAGGTAGGTATATATAATAGCACGGCAACAGCCGATAATAATACGGTTCGTCCACATCAGATCACAGCCGATACACGAGACCAGTATAATATAGTACTTTATACTATACACACGTTTTAAAAATAATATACTGAAATAATGGTAGGTATATATATGTTATTATTATAATTTAAATATTTAATCCGCAATAATGATATGCGCGAGTATAACCGTCATTGGGTACGTACCAGGTATATCATCATTATCTTTATTATCGCATTATTATTATTATTGTTGTATGTACTGTCGTTGCGGCCGAACGCAACAACGACGATAATAATATTATTATTGTTGCTGTAGTTATTCTCTCGCTCGGGGTTGTCGTCGCCTCTGCGATCTATACGCGTCCATTAATCACTGGTCGTGTCGGGTTCGCAGATCGCTGGTCGCAGGATACGACGTGCCTATATAGGAAAAGCGTAGTCATTTTGTTTACTCGGGTTCTAGGCCAAAACGATTAACCGCCACGATAGCACAACGCAATTATTGCTGTTGTTATCAGTGGCGTAAATTGGGTCCAATTTCTGGTGGTGCAGAGGCATATTCTTAACCTATAATTTCCAACACAAAAATAATCCAACTTTCTAAGTAAAATCCTTCCTAACAAAAAAAAAAACTATATATTTATCCATACATTTTGTCAACATTTGAACTTCAAATGCTTATACAAAAAAATTGTGGCTATGTATTTTTAATATTTTTCAACGCTATTGTAACAATATATCAGGAGCCTTCCATTAAATTTTCACGCTTTTTACCCAACAAATAAAATTTTATTGATATTTATAGAAAAAAAAAACTAAAAAAATTAAAAAATTACAATGTCCGGAAACAGCTCAAAGAGAGTTAAAATATTTTCAAAACTTTGTGGTGTATAGAAAATTAAAATATAAATATATAAATTTTCATGTATTTACAGTTATTTGTTTGAATAACAACAAATTAACAAAATCGCTACATGAGAAATCTAGTGAATATCCAATCTTGTAAAAATATGATTTTCAAATGCTCATAAAAATTTAATTTGATTTACTTGTGGACATTTTTTTTTTTGATAAAGGCGTATATAAACTTATGAATAATCTTGTATTACATTTTAAAATCTTAGATTTGAAAAGAAACATTTTTATGATTTTTCCAACGCAAATTATATTATTCATTTTCGTGATTTTTCTGTATTTTGTCAAGATTTGAACTTTAAATGCTTATAAAAAAAAACTGTGACTAAGGATTTTTAATAATTTTCTAATGTAATTTTAACAATATAGTTGGAGCCTTGTATTAAATTTCCAAGCTATTTTACCCAACCAGTGAATATTTCAATTATATAATATGTATATGTTAATTTGTTTGGTCAAAAACCAAAATCGATTTTGTCGAAAACCGATTTCGGGTAAAAATTCCTGTTTTTCCTTAATTTTTATGTTGTTTTTCCTGGCGCTTATGAAACCTGAAGAGAATTTTAAAATTTGATTCAATACGACGTCTAGCTGTCATCTGACATTTGACTTTTGAGAATTTAATGAACATTGATCCAGTGATAACACACTATTTTGGCGGTAGAATGTTGATAGCAATATAATTTTACCATATTATACGTCTATTCTGTGCACGATTAAAGATATAATATCTTTAATCGTGATTCTGTGATACTGCCATAATAAAATTCAAAATTCTGTGGATAGTGGTTACCATAGATAATAATCTAACTATTTATGGGGGTTGTACGATATTTTAGAATATAGATAGGGTAATAATTAAATGATAATGTCTAATACATGCACTAAAATAACTATTTTGTACCTCTTTGTATATTATATATTTCAATGATTTTCTGGTGGTGCAAAAACATACCTTTGCACCACCACATTTTAGATGTGGTGGTGCCAGTGCTGCATTTGCACCACCCAGTTTACGCCACTGGTTGTTATTACTATCGTTATCGTCATCGACTTTACTGCATAGGTATACCTATTACCAGGTTATAATATGCTTGCTGTATATAATGATATTGCTATGCATGCGCGACATGCGTACATATAACTTGGGAGGAACACACAACACTAAAGATTTTCTTCTCGTTGCCCATACCATTAGGTACCAGCTGTGTAGGTACGTACTTGGTGTTGTTATTATAATGTATATTATATTTTCAATAGGTTAGGTTGCTGCATCACGCCTACTATACACTAAAACAATTATTGTGTGTTACCGTAGTTTAGTAACATAATATATTATTATGGGTAGGTACACTTTCAGGTGCGGATTCTGCGAGCATCTCTGTGCATCGTATATTATACAATTATAACGTATACGCACGTCACTGAAGGCACTTTTTGGGATCAAGTCGCGGTCTCCAATTAAAATGGGTGCGTCCTAGGGCAGGACGTGCGTCGTCGATTATTGGCATAGCTGCTAATATAGCAATATTATGTAGTTATATATAATGTACGGTCAATAATAGAGGTACGTATATAAGAACAATAGACTTACCTATTGTGAAAACACAATTTTGTTTGCTACGGTTGTGAACGATTTTAAAATTTGTACTTCACTCTGAAATCCTAACCCTGCACTGCAGTAGAACACTGTGTTTATAAGATTATCTACATTAGATGATAACAATAGTAACGTAGACTACGATTGAAAATGGATTCAAAATATTGTTTTATGCGTATCGACTAAGCAGTAAGGTAGATTGCATATTATAATTGTTATGTATTTCGGTTTAGAAAGAAATAAGCCGTTGACGTGGATCGTACAAAGGGGGTCACCCTGACAACGTACCTCTGCCTTTTCAGCCGCTACCCCTTTGGACCATTACAGTTTTCTTTAAAAATTTACAATTTACAATCAGAACAACTAATTGAATATCTAAAATGTGATTTTTAATGATAAACATTACAACATACAACTGTGAAAAAATTATAAAAATAAAATAGTTATCAATTAAATGTTATATCACCTTAGTCAAATAAAAAATTCTACCTCCTAGTTGGCCTAGTTCAACGCATTTATTATTAATAGGTACATCCCCAAAATAAGACCAACTTTACCAATCTTCTAAAAGCATTTTTATTTTTATTTTTTTTTTTTTTATTAAAATATAACTAGGTACAATCTATACACATTTGGTACAATAAATAATTTTGATTAAAGATAATACATACATAGCGAGACTAACAGATATTGGGAGGACACTCGGTAGTGCCACCCGACAGATTACCTTCATGAAGCTTGAAATATATATTATTTATTACCTGAAGGGTGCATAGATTAAGCTTAGTGTTTTTAGGTGCTGTCATTAAGTAACTATGATTTACCTAATCATCTACACTATACAAATATGTCCTGGATGATATTAATTACTCATTAGTTATTAATCATAACTCATTACGCATTAGTCATCGTACATATTATTTTATATTATTCGACTAATGTAATATTATGTTAATGAATATGATTTTATATTTATAACTAATTGTTCACAGTATGTTAGTTGCATGTTATAATTTTACTAACAATCAAATTTTGATACAATTATATTTAATAATATTTAAAAAAAAAAAGTTCAGTTTAGTTTTTCTAATAATAAATTTGAAAAAAACTGCACTACTGGCCAAAAAGGGGGCCACCCCTACAAAGCATCGTGCCTGTTTGGGTTAGCTATAGATATTAAATAATATACCTTTGACCGGTAATCGGAAAAATAAACGGTGGATAAAATATTCACGGAAAAAAAATCCCTATAGCAAATACTTAGGTTTATATAATTGTACACCTTAAAATACTCATGACTCCCTTTAATAATAAAATATAATAAAAAGTCCATGGTATTATACCTAGATAATTACCAATCTTGCCTTTAAATGTTATAAGATAAATTTTATTTTATTTCAATCCCATTTTTTAACTAACGTGATCTGCTGAATGTAAAATTTTTCGTTTTTTTAAACAAGTATAATGTATAGGTAATAACAAATTTTAGACCTTCTGTCTGCATGTGCATTTATACGCATATTCCTACCGCGAGTGGAGGCTGATCACCGGAAACGGATTTCCGTGACAAAAAATGACATAATATATCATAGGTGCCTACTTCCTTAGACAAGCTCATAAGTCACAAAAATAGATGTGACAATATATTATGTACATCACTTAATCAACACACTATATCTATATAAATTCGGGAGGCTGCTGATTTCGATCGTCCAATATAATACGTAAAAGTTATCTCATATTAATAATGCGCACGTACTTGCAATTTATATTATGTGAGTGTCGTTTCCAAGTGTCGTGCAAATTGCTATTTTGACCTTTCTATGTATTCGTAAAATATATAACTCGGGTTTAATTTTTAATATATTATATAGGTACATATTATTATAATATATTTTATTTACCGTCACTTTCCTTAATACCGTATTATAGGTATACGGTTGATTTTCTACAGCTCTATGTATTCGCTGCACATAATAATATTGTAGTAATCGCACAATTTTATCCTTCCGCGTTACATGCACTTGCCATTGGACGCTATCTCTTTTATTAATAAATTTGAAATATACGTAAAATAAATTGGCCATGAAATAGCAGTATGTTACCTATTAATATATACGCACTGAGTGTACAAATACTTTGCAGCTTAAAAATCGAACATTTTCAAGATCCGGACTTCCGGTAATAATTTTAGGTTATAGGTTTATGTAGTAGGTACACTCGTAGACTTAGGTGGATTAGGTATACTTACTACAAATTATGCTGTGGACTGTGGTTACATTATTTTTATCCAAAAAAGTATTACATTATTAATATGATCCTGATCCTGCACATGGTAAGTACTCTACAACATGAAGTAGTTTGACTTAAAAAATAATTGACGGTTTTTTTTTTTCAACCAGAGGCATATAGGTAATTTTTCCATGTAATATTTTAATTTGTAATTATCTGTATTACCTCTCTACATATTAAGTACTAAACGTACAATTTTAAAAATATTTTAATTTGAAATTAATTGTGGGCCTATTTCAATTTTAACAAGCTAGAAATAGTATTGTCCTGCATGAACAAAATATTTCAAAATGTGTACATTAAAAAATAATATCATATGCAATATGAATAATCATTAAGAATACAGATGTCATATTGAACACATTATTTGGCACTTGTCCTTGTGTAGTGTTATATAGCAAATTTAACGCAATTATTTATTAGGTATATGATTAAAATAATAGTTAAAACAAACAGTAATAATTCATAATAATAATAATTGTAAAGAAATAATTTAAATTACTTTGAATTGCATTAACCGTTATAAATATATAATATTAGTGCAATAAAAAAATGATTATGTAACAGGATAGACATCCCTGTGTGCAAAATATTTTCTCATAGAGATAACATATTAGTCACATTTATAAAAACAAACCCGTTAAAATTTAAAGCACCTACAACAATAACATAAATATGATATTATATGTCATACCAATTTAAAATGTAATTTATAATATTGAATGTGTGATATTATCTATTATATGTATGATGTTTAGGTAGTATTGCGTATTATTGTATTCATTATTTCATTCATCATTTTATTTTTTTTAATTGACTTTTAATGTACAATTGTGTATCAGTTATTACTTATTAATACGTCGTGGCTTAAGTTCATCAAATCATTGTAAACATAATTTTTGTATCTAATTACGAATTGGTTTCTGTGAAAATAATGAATGTAATGTGTATAATAAATCCTATACTTCTAAACTGAGCACGCCATTCTACTGAACACGCCATATCGAATACGAAACAATATGTAGCCATGTAGGTATATGCAATAAGTTAACAATAACTTCCAAATTAGTTTTCATAAACGGCATACTATAGGCGTATAAGTATACCTGTCTTATAATCGTAAACAATTTAATATGAATGTAGTTGACGAATGATTATATTATATTGTTTATTGCTCAAACAAATTTTAGCTAAGTTAAAAATATATTTCGACCGAACGGTTTAGGAATTTGTGGAAACGTTAGGGTGGGTTTCCATTACATACGTGTTACTGCATAAAAATACTTTTCTGTAATTGATCGGTTTATAATATGGTAAGCTTTTGGTATACCAGAGTGTTTATATGTTCTTCCTATGGTTCTAACCATACATACCAATGATACCATTGAGTAAATAATGTACAAAAGCTCTTTCAAGCAATCGCAGACCACAGTGGTATTCTACACCTATAAATCAACTAAATAGCTAGTTATAACAACATGTATTGATAGTTATTAATTAAGCTGTTAAAATATTTCAGATCATGATCAATGGCCTAAACTTGTAGTACATCAAAAAACATCCAACTAAATAACACCGATTCTCAAAATTACAATTCTAATGATATTTTTGAATAATTTAACATAGTTAAGTTACGGTATTTAGATAAACGTTCCATTTAAGTTAATTTGACTGACAAATACAGTTAACTTCAATTCGAATGGTCAAGAACATAGTAGAGTTAAAACAACTATCCCATTTCTATGTGTGCACGCACATTTATAACCATATGCTACCACGAAGTTGGATCTATAGTTCAACTATTTCGTGACATGGTTCTATATCAGCTAATATATAAGGTAGGTAACTAATTTGTTACCAATCCTAACCCATCTTAACCGATGGCAAACGTTCATAGTGTACGGATCCGGTCAGTAAATGCACGTACACGTGAACGTATGTAGTGGTACATTTAGTCGGAGGCTACATAATATTAAAGGCACATTATCGTTATTGATACATTTGACTATTTGACAATAGCACAATAGGTACATGGGAACATATTGTATTCATTAGTATAAATTACACACAATATGACTCATTCACGAGTATTGACTATATAATATTGAAGTACCTATATTATTAGTATTAATTATTATTACTATATGAGCTGTACAAGATTATAATGCGACTGATGTTTACCCACACAACTGTATATTACATCGGTAAATTATTATTATTAATGAATTATCTAAAACTATAGTAATTATTATATTACTTATACGGTTGTGCAATTAATACTGATTAGTACCTCAAGTCTAAACTATATCGTAGGTGCTGTAGGCAGTGCAAGTTGTTTTGCATCAAATGGACCTATTAGATTTATATAATATTATACCAACGCCTAGGTTTTATAATAGCCATTTGTTTTTAATTGATGTTATATAAATTAACATAAAAATATTTAATTATCAAGTTTTAGAAAATTGTGTATTTCAAAAATAAATAATTTCCAAGTTTTCAAAAATAAATTCCTATTACCATTGATTATAAAATATATAGAATATAAACTATAGTATTTATAATCAATGCTTTATATTACCTATTAAACATTACGAGTGTACGTCGTATAGTTCAACTGCACAATATAAATATGTAGGTTAGGTACCTACAATTTTACAATTTAAAATTTATTATTATAATATCATTGGAATAGAAGTTCGATAAAAATAAATTTTTTAATCAAATCATAATAGAAAAAAATCGCCTAATACGTCTTGCAGTTCAAGACAAATACAAGTATTGACAGAGTTTCATAAATGTATACTATTACACATTATACTTAGGTTCACTCGTACTATGATAGTTATGGCAAAGTTGCACACGACGGTTATTCTTTCGTACACTTCTTCCTGAGTATTGCTAGATATGTTATACAGTATTTCTAATCGTTATATATTTATTTTAATTGTGTACACTTTGCTTAGTGAATAGTAAGAAATGTACCAATAATCATTGATAATAAAACATTTGATAAAGTCGTCTAATTTTCGAGATGTTCCAGTCAAACCAAAAAATCCTACCTACTGTAGGTACAATATGTCAATATATAATACAATCGTACCACAGTCGGTGGTCCATAATACATTAATACTATATGTAGCCGACAGGATAGGCACACATAAAATACGTGGATATTGGATAATAGATAAATTGAGACGCTAAACGCGGTTCAATTAATCAAAAAATTGTATAGAAATATAGTAGGTACGTCTAAATGCATGAGATAAAAGGTCGAACGATCATAATAATATTATATCGATAGGTACTATTATATATGAACGACCGTCACGACGGAAGCGCACCCGATGGCTGAAAGCGCCTGTGTACAATATATTACAATACTATTATGCTTTTGATTTCCTATATTACATATTATTATATTATTCTTCGGGATCGTCGGATGTACATTATAATAATGCATACGCACGTCCGTGTTTACAGTGTACATCGATATAAAAATCTTTGAGATAGATGTGATGAAAAATGTATGAAGGTCGTGTTCGGCACGATTTAATTGGCCCTGGAGCAGTTAACGCCGCGCACAAAGCACACAATAATATCATAGCACTACTATAGTACTCGGCAGCGTGGAATACGTATATATAATATTGCTATACAATTGTCACATGCCGATTTTTAGACGTATTCAAATTTAAATATACGTATGAGAAAAACAATTACATATTATATATACACTCACATAACGCCGGCGCGTAGTTAATAATTGTATACATCATCACCATCGTGTTATTATTATTGGCTTCGTCATCCGGACCATGCCCTATTTTGCCGGTATATCGTTTGTACAACGGATTTAGTGGTACACTTACTACGACTTACGAGCACCTTATTACGACGGAAAGGTGTTGCTGGTGTTCAGGGCCGTCCCTAGGGCAGGGCGAGCGGGGCCCTCGCCTTGGGCCCCGCGCCTTCGCCAGTTGGACAGTCCCCGCTTTTGTAGATACCATAAAAAAGCAAAGTTAATGAGGAAAAAAAATTATTATTTATATATTTTTATATCCTTAATTGCTGTAATTTTTACTACCTATACCTACGGCTATACCTACTTATATTAATTGACATCAGTCGTCAAATAAATGTATTGCATTTAAAACGAGTTAATATGTTTATAATTCAATTTTCAAAGTTGAAAATGATAAAAATTTACGTTGAGCAGTTCATGTTTAGTGTATATTATATTAACAGTGATTGAAGGTATCACTATAGTGCCCGACGCCCGTATAAACAGTATTAAAAGTAATAATATGTAATATACATATTATATTAGAAGTTATAAAACTACATGGAGAGGTGTCCGTCATGCGAAGACTTACGATCGCAAACTGGTCAAATTCAGCTCCAGTGCGTACCAACGATTACCTATAAACTGCGAACCTTTATCTGACTACGTCCAACAATTTTGTAATGAAAGTTGTAATCCAGGCCTTACATTATTAATAAAAGTTTTATTTAGGTTTTAATAGACATAATATACGTAACAGTATTATACAGTAACTTGTTCAAATTTATTTTTCTCTGGGTAATCAGGGTCTTAAAAAAATGTATAACGTTTTTTATTATAAAATGAGTATTTTTTTACCTAGTTAATGAAACACAAGCAGCATTAACTTCGTCTATCAACGTAGTAGCGGGTATTCCTTTGTTTTTTTTTTTTTTTATCGTATTCATTATAGAAAATAAACTTTTACTTCCTATACTGTACGTCTGTATACTTATATTTACGTGAATATTAGGTGTATCTATAGTGTATTCGAATGAGCCACTTTTTTTTAAAGTAAGTACCTATAAAATATGTCTGGAAATGACTACCAAACTTTTAAAATTTCATAATTAGTAACATATTGTTTAGAAATTATAAGAATTGTTTACATTAAATGAAATATTTTCACGTGCAATTCAAATTTGACTTATCCAGTATCCGTTCCATAAGTTCGACACCTCTGAGCCTATATCTATAGCAAATAAGTATATGATATAAATATACAATATAGTTATAAGTCCATCGTGGTATAAAGTTGCACAGCTGTATAGCAGTCTACGTATTTTTGTTTACGTACACAAATCTAAACTGTAGTACCTATATTTATACAAACATCGAAACAAAAATGTCTGATTCATAATTATTTATTTTTAATTTTTAATTCTTATTTTAAAATCAAAAAAATAACTTATATCACCTATTGTTTTTATCTTATAATAATCAGGTACATAATAGTACATTTTGGAAAATAAAACCATACGATCTGAAAATTAAATCTTAATGTAACATAATTACTAATTAATTTTACGAGCCTTAGCAATTATAGATAGTCACGTTCATAAACAAAATATAAATGTAATGATTTTATAAGGGACAAAATATGATATTACAACGGTGTGTTGGACCGGATGTGGAGTGGATTGAAACTTGGAATCATTGGATTCTGTAACACCTTGAACCCGGGCGTCTTCAAAGTCGGTTTGATGTCCTAATAATATATAGAAAACCAACACCAAGCATTAGAATATCGATAACGTAATAATTATTTAATTAAATATTATTTGGCGTTATTCAAATACCATGGCACCAACTGTTTGTACTCGAAACTACTAAATAATATAGGCATTACAAGAATTAATTGTGAAAAAATTGTAATTATGCGTACCTAATTATTTTTAGAAGTTACACATGCGACATCATTGTTGAGTCGAAGGAAAACTATCCGTATATATGTATGGTAGTTAAAGAGCACAAGGTTGGGTCATAAGTAGATTAACGCGTGGTGGTTGCTTGAAATGGGAAAAATAAACAATGGAAAACATAAGTGGTGTACTGCAGTAGTGAAGCTAGCATGTGAACATGTATTATTATTATGGAGGACAGAATGATAGGTTAATATTATTGTGTATTGTTTTTAATTTAGAAAAAAAACAACTGTAATTTACTTAAAATAACGAATGCAGCAAACGGATTAACTTAAAAAAAATATGAATACGATCCGTGATCTAAAAACTAATACATATTATATTTTATTTTGATATCATAACGTATAATATAATACTCCATTGCTGTCGGAAACTCGGACAAAATAAAAAAAATGCAATACATTATACTCTCTGGAAATGATAATATGCCAATTGGGAGAAAACGATAAAAAGAAAATCATAAAATACCTATATAAACTGCGGATATGGAACAACTGCAGAACCTGATTTTCGAACAAGGTTAGACGAATCAGGGTCTGATGTAACGTGCGAAGATTTCAATTATTGTATATTTTACGACTTAGCGGTCCGCAAATGTTTCCGAAAAAAAACTATTAAAAAAAACTTAATTGCTACATACGTCACGATCTGCATCACGACCTACAGCACAATACTTACAGCCAAAAAAAATAGCAACTCGCATATACGAACATCGCTTACCAATGATTGTGGTGGTTCTTCCTTTTCGCATCCAGCCGGTTTCCCATACACTTTCAGCGACTTATCTCTGTTGACACTGGTCCAGTTGGACACTATGTTGTACATGGCGATTTTCTCCTCGTCGGATGAGTACTCAATGTCCTCCAACACGCGCAAGAACATTTCGTGCAGGTAGGTCGTTATCTTGGCGTCTTTGTGATTTTTCCCCACGTAATAGTTGTTGAAAACACGGTACAGGAAATAATACACCTTCCTAGAACGACAACGGTACCAAAATCATATTTCATCCCCTGCGAAATACGTAAAATCTGTAGAATATTGTACATTTATTTGGTAAAATTCGTCGATATACATACTGCATCGGAGTTCGGGAAAATATTCTGTTTGCAGTTTAGGGGGTGAAATGTATCCCGAAAAAAAAGTTGTAACTACATGAGTAACAAATCTTCCAAAATAAAAATATCGACGAATCAATATGTTTAACGAACGAAAATCGCCGCTCGTGCTTCAGTAGCTTATTTCATTACACTATACATCTGTAATCCTAGTACTATACTACTACTATATCCTAAAAATACTTTTTAAACGGTTCAAAAAATATATTATATTAACTATATTGCTTTGATATAATATATTTTTTTTTTTATAAAAAGCTTCTCCATTCAGAGCTATAAACTTTAAATACCATCATAAAGAAAAGAGCATATTTTGTTCAATATTCGAAATTAGTAAATCAGCAATTTCAAAAAAAAAGCGGGTAAATTAATGAGTCGCTCTGTACATATGTACAGTAAATTATACAAGTGGGAAACTGTAATGGATGGTGTTAAATTTGAAATCAAATGATATAATATCATATTGTATACAAATTTGAAATACGTTTTTTAAACTTTGTACATGGTTTGTCAGCCTATAGAATATTTTATATCTATATTATTATTACCTATTAATACGGTAGACGGTGAAGTTGAATTATTATTATTTGTTTGTTATCATATTTCTGTATAATAATATACTTAAAAAGTTGTTACATTGTAAAATAAATACATTCATCGTTCCGCTCAGAATTTCAAAAACCCCTCTTAAATACAGATCAACATTTTTCTTATGAATTCTTTTCTCGACTGTACAATGGCCCTATACTCCTATCAGTAAATATGTGTAAGGTACACACTATATATAATAATAATATGTGTGTACTACTCACCTGAAGTCTATAACGTTGTTTGAGGCGTCCGGGACCGTCTTCGGAGGCGGCGTACACTCAGACATGATCAGAAACGCGCTGGAAAAAAGTTTGAACTTGTCAAACTGGGACGGTTGCTTGTTGTAGAACGTCTCCAGGTAGTCCATCCACTTGACCATCACGTCCTTGGGCTTGGTGCCGCCGGCCAGGAACAAGTCGTTCATCTCATTGAGATTGACGAACCGCATGACTTTCATGTCCGCGCACTGGGCCTCCTTCCGGCATTCCATCCCGAGCTGGCGCAACTTGAACTGCACCTGTTTGTACTTTTTGGTGGGCACGCGTGCGGCGATCCGAGCCGGGTTATATATGCCATACATGTCGATGGCTTCGGCCAGCTGGAGCTTTTCCTCTTCCGTCCAGACATCGAGCTGCGGGCCGCCGGGCTGCCGGGCAAAACAAAGTCGTAAATAAGAGATGAATAATATTTGTTTATAGTTATTATAGGTATTGGGTTTGGCCGTATAGTTGATGTGTAGCGTTATATATAGGTACTCAAAAACCACGACGCTAGAATAAGCCTTGCAAATCATTATTTTATACGCGGCGTATAGACGAATTTATTGTTTATGTGGGTTATGTAGGTGTAATACATAAAAAAAGGAATGGGTGAAAATTTAAGGGCGAATGAAGCGAGGTGTCAAACATAATAGGCTTAACGTGTGTTTGTATAAGAACGTAATAGCAATAATATGCGTATGTATAGGTACAATAGGGATAGGTAGTAGGTATATCATGTCATATATTTTGTATACTTGCTACGCAGTTGGCGGGCCTTATATATGGGGGTGTGACGTTGGCTCACCGATTTTGGGAAACTGATATAGTGATATTTGATATTAGTATATTATAGAAAGTTTTAGAATAAGTTTTATAATATAAATGCTATATTTTGTATTATTTATATCATAATATATATAATTTATGTTTATATATATTTTAAATTGTTCAGAACATAATATTTAGCACATTTTAAAAGCACTTTTTTTGACAGCTGTTCATACCTACGTAATGCATTAAATTCTCATCCCTGCAGCCTTCTGCAGGTGATAAATCTTACAATGGAATGAAGAATATTATACCTACGTGTGAGTCGTGATGTTAATAGGTTTGGTAACATACATTTTCATGGCCGTGTGCAATCGCTGTGATAATGTGTAGTATCATTAAAATTCTACAAAAATCTTAAAGTATATAATATAGGTACACAGTAGGTACTACTACCTATACACAGCGGTGGCAATACGATTCGAACGTTATCAGGTTTATAGCGGTTTACGAAACGCTCAAAACGTAAATTATATGATTAAGCAACAGAACGAACGTCGCAAGTCGCAAGAGGAAAAATGTGCTTAATTTAATATATTATGTAGTGGGTAACAATCACAATAATAAAGAACGCATATTATGTGTATAGCAAATTTATTAGCGATTCGTACGTCAAATTTTATGCGCAAACAAAATTTGAACTTAGCGAATAAAACGATATTAGATACGGTCGAAAACGGGTGCGGCAAAATGTGTCGTAAAAACTACGATAATAACAATAAATACCCAAGCACGGGACATCACAGACGACACCTTAGACTATTATAATTATTACCATCTTTAACTTACCAATTTTATTCGTAAGTACAATGCTGCGGTCGTCGTGCATCACGGTTGTCAGCCTTTTCGAATTGAGATTTAATACGAATAATAAATAATAACGAAAAAGACCACATCGTTTG
The DNA here is from genome assembly GCA_949089665.1 of Macrosiphum euphorbiae. Classification (NCBI taxonomy): domain Eukaryota; kingdom Metazoa; phylum Arthropoda; class Insecta; order Hemiptera; family Aphididae; genus Macrosiphum; species Macrosiphum euphorbiae. Next base: position 36,106,390 of record CARXXK010000001.1, read on the forward strand.
CGCAATTATGTAACTCGTAAAGGTCTTACGGATCAGTGGCGAAACTATATAAAATATTAGCCCAACACAAAGGTCCAAAAGAAATTGTAGTTTTAAACCTAACTATACTATACGACTCTGTCCAGCGAGAGAAAGCGCCGATTCTGCGCATCCCCTGCATCCCTTTGCTACCATTATTATATTCACTATCTATATCTTGTGACTTGTTAAGTTTAATTTTATAAAATTAAAAAAATATATAACTACCTATTTAAATACATTTTATAATCATTTGTTGGTGCCAACAATTCAAAACACAATTATTTTATATGTATATAAATACAACAAATTAGTATAGAAGTATAGTTTATTATTACGCTATCTATGAAAATACATATTATATAATATATATATTATGATAAATGAAAAAAAATGTACCGATTTCATTTAGGAAACGATCGTAAAATTTAACGACATTGATGTAGGTATACGTGTATAACACTCGAGGACTCGTCATGCACAAACCATAATTCATCATAACAATAATTATTATTATTATTACGAAATAATACTATTAAATTGTCTTGTTTATTTTAGTTTATACGTTTCCGGTATGTAGGCGTCTAAAAAAACTGTCATCAATGAATCCCCCTAAAAATGCATTCAAACAGCTCTAAAGTATGGGTTATAAACTTATAACTTATAGGAACTGTTGAAAATCCAAACGTGCCGATTTCGGATAAAACAATAATACTTTAAAGCGTACCTACGTATAATATATCTACATATTAACGTATACGGCACAACATGTTACATATTGTATCAGTCGATGAAAGTTTGGTAGGCACCTATTGATTTCTAGACACTGACCAAAAGCCTTATCGAAACTCTAATAATTGTACGGAGATTTCAATACAATATTATTATGTGCATTGTACATTATAGTAAAATAAAAATAATAGTTATTCTGAAAACAAAAATAAATAATAATAGATAGGTATTAATGATATTGACCATTGTGTATAGGTAATAATTATTATTGTAGACTGCTGACTGAGCACGACGAATTGCCTATCCAATACTCCCGAGAACCGAGATCTCGGACATCGGTAAAATACAATATTGTGCAATTTTCCGACATTTCACCACAATCACGCTCCAGCCATCCTATGTAAGAATGTCAAAATAAGCCACGTTGTTATCATCGACATTAATGACATTCTATAAAGGTGGAACGAACAAAGGGCGAGTTTGTAGCAATCACGACAATAACATGTAACCTGTGAAGCATAACGTAACGCCTAAAACGATACTGATATGTCTCGGCAATATTTTTTATTAGTACATATTTACCTTAAAAAAAAACTGTTCAAAAATATAAAAAAAGATTATCGACAAAAACAACGTCACCCGCGTCACGATATTGTAATTGTATTTGACTTGTTCAAGTGGCAATCGCACGTGTAGGTACTATTGCTCGCGACTAATAATTAATACAATAATCATTTAATGCCTGCGTGCTTGTACGTGTTCAACTTGTCGGTCGTTATAATATTTTCATTCTTATTTAGAACGACATAAAAACACAATAGTCTACTACGTTTTGAATAGTCTATATTGATACAGATTGACTTTTCGAGCAGTTCGCTTTCGAGCGTAATATTTATGTCTATACGTGAGTACGAGTAAAACCAACCAATAATTGTTTCAATAAAAGATAACATCAATTGGATTCAAACGACTATTTTCAATAGAGCACCCAGAGTATTTAAATAATATTCCTACACAAATTGTATATCACTACAATTACGGGAACAATTTAGGGATGCTTAGCACACTCAGTTCTGAATCAAAACTATAATAATTTACGCCATTCAACGTTGATCAGTTCTTAATTAATTTAGTATAATTAACATGTACAGTACAAAGATTTATTAAACAAGTGATTATTGACAGAGGGGGGTTGGGCGAAGTTTTTCACTGCATAATCCAAGGATATAACTAATAATTATTACATAAGACTGAAAAATTGGGGGTTAGCAATACCAATTTTTTTGAATGAATTGCCCCGCTGACTAGAATGGTTTATTCAATACTAATTACTATATACAAATTACAAAGTCAAAACACATTTTTGGGTAGACACAACAGTAATTAGATGCTTATTGTTTATGTTTAAATAAAATAAAAACAGTTCCATTGTATAGTGTTCAATGATAAATACATTAATTTTTTTATTTATTTTATTCATGTTAGGTAGGTAATATTGATTTTGAATTTTAATACAATGTTAATATTATTACTATTGCCACGCCAATAGTAATTAAAATTATTGCACAATATACAAATAAAAATTGACTAATAAATGAAAATTACCGTGATTCCAGTTTATATAAGTAAGTAATTCATGCATAGTAATCACTAATCATATACAACATGAAGTGTCCTAAGATGATTTGCATTTTATTTGGAGATTTCGATTTCTGAATATTAATAGTGCTACTTTTATTGAGGAAAACCCTAAGTATAAAAAGTTTAAAACTTAAAAGAAAATACAAACAAATTGAATGAAATATTTTATTTAAATTGAAATCATACATAATATAAACAAAAGTGTGTAGGTACCTACTTCTTTTTTTATTATACATAAGTTATAATAACTTATATTGAGTATAATATTTTTTCAATCATAACGTTTTATTTAATCGGTTTAAAAAAAAAATATGAAAATTGTAATAACATTTAAATTTGTTAAGCTTTTAATTTAAAATTCAATATAATTCTGTACAAATTTTGTATTACAATAAAAAATATTACGACTGACATTTATACATACATCATGAAATTACAACTAATTTAATAATATTATTTGCTGGAAGAACCACCTTTTTATGGGCATTATTAATAAGTAAAACAAAAGTTGTTGCTGTAATACATTACTAAGAAAATTAAAATTAAAAAAGTCACCATTACTTGAAAGTACATCAAAATAAGTTTTAATTTGTTTTCTATTTTATACAAAATACTATTAATCATATTACGAGAGCATTATCACAATTTACAATCAGTGGTACAAGGTAAAAAAAATTAAGGTCTAGCATACAATAAACATGCTTACAAACTTATATATTTTGGTTATAAGATGGACACTACAATACAAAAAGAAAAAAAATCTATGAATAATTGTAAAGAAATACAATATGAAGTTTTTTTTTTTTATTATACTTTTAATGTTTTTCAATGATGGTACCATGAATAAGAATCAATTTGTACCAATAATTATGGTAAAAACACTGTTCGGCCAGGTAAATTAAGTAAAAAAAAGGAGGACAAACAATGTAAAATTGGTTTTAAATCTCTGATATTGAATTTAGGTTATTTTGTTTCATTCAAATTTTAAAATATGTACTCTGGTCCAGCCATGTCAATGGCCCATCTAAACTTGTCTCTTTGCGTTTTATTGTATATCTTCTCAATAGGAACGTTGAACTTTTTGCACCAAGCTACTGATATACGCGGATCTAAATAGTTCAATTTGGACGTACCCAAAGCAATTGTCTTGTTTTCTTCCTTGTCAGTTTCTTGAACTTCTAATTTAGTCAATTGTTCCTTTAATCGTTCTAAAGCTTTTTTCCTTTTTTCTAACTGAGCCTTGGAATGCACACTGCCGTCTTTTACATCTCGTTTGGCTTGTTTATATTGATCCTTAGCTTCCTTTACAGCCGCTCTTTTAGTTTGAATCTTTTCCTTTAAGTTTCCCATTGACTTTTCGTGTGTTTTTGGTATAGCACGTTGATGGTTACACAAAATAGCAACTGCACGATTCGCTCGATTATATTGTAAGATTTTCTCCGCAACAGACACGTTTGGATCAGTTAATTTTTCTAGTTGTTGTTGAAGGGTCCATGAAGCATTGAAAGTACGGAAAACTTTTGCAGTAAGTCCATCCATAAGTTCATGCAAGTGTTGATTCAATATTGATGTGTTCAAACGATCAAATAAATCATCACTACCTTTTTTATTTTCCATAAATATCTTCAAGTTTTTGAAAACTCTTTTTTCTACAGGTACTTCGTTGTAATATCTAATGGAATCTTTACCAAGGAAATCAAATACAACTACATATTCTTTGTCATTAAATTCTTCATGTAATTGTATGTGTTCCACACGTAAAGAGCAACAACCAACAGTATCAGCTTGGTCTTCATCTTTTTCATTTCCTGCTCTCAATGCCAATTTATCAATGAAATACAAAGCAACTGACCTTTGTCGTACATGCATTTCACGAGATTTCCAGTCATTAATATAATTTTCTCTTATCTTATCAATTGATTTTGCTAATCTTCTAGCAGTCTCGTACTTTTGCCAATCTTTTTCACCCTTAAGTTTAGAAGATGGATTTAACATAACATATTTAACTTGACCTTGAACGTTTTCTATCCAGCTAGCAAGCCATGTGACACCAAAGTCATGTCTGACTTCTTTCCATTTGTGACCAGGAGGAGGTTTAGGTATATTAGAATCTTTACTACAATTAATTAAGACATCTTCGGGTACTACTCGTTTTTTTAACATACCCATCTTAGGATGTTCACCTCGTCCTCTAAATAAACCAGGTGGTTCTATTTTGAAATTACCAATCTTTTCTTTATGACCATCAATAGTACAAAACCCATACTCTTTTTGCAAAGCTTCGTTTTCTTCTTTTATTTTCTTTTTTTCCTCTTTACTCATAGCTTTACGTTCCTCTGATTTTTTAGTAAAATATACATTCATCTCTTTAAAGTTACATAATGAAAGATCAGTTATTAAATCCTTTTCTTTGGGTGTCATAGTTTTGCGCCAGTCTTTGAGAAAGTTCTTATTAAATACTTCTTTTGTTGTATAATCATGTTCAAGCATTTTAGCATAGAATGTCGCTACTTCTTCTGCCAACTCAGAAAGAACTACTTGCTTACCATTATAATAGAATTTAACATTACTCGGTAAAGGTTCATACGCTGGAGCAAATACAGGTCCTTTATGTTCCAAAAACTTCCATTTAACACCATCATCTTTTTTCTCTTCTTCCCACCATTTCCATACTTCTTGCGGTTCTTCTTCCTTCTTTTTCTTTGTTGTACCTTTAACGGGACTTTCTTTTTGAGATGAATTATTTTCTTTTTTTACCTTATGTTTAGAATCTCTAGATGAATGATTTCTATCCTTTTCTTTATGTTTACTCTTATGTTCTTTATCTTTTTTATGTTTTTTATGACTGCTGTTGTGTTCTTTTTTAATATGCTTTGTTCGAGCGCTCAGAGGAACGTCATCTTCACTACTGCCAGAATGTTTGCGTTTTCTATTTGATAAAGGTATGTCATCATCATCAGACGCTACTTCTTCCTTAATAGAAAAATCATCATCACTTTGTTTCCTCTTGTGGCTGGACATATTAAAGTCACCATCATCAGAGAAATTTTCATTCTTAATACTATGATTTAATTTGTAATCTCTTTTAATCTGGGAATGATAACCTGAATCATAGGGCTCATCTTTGTATTCTCGTTTAATTTCTTTCTTAACACCATTTTTTTCATGTTCCTGTGGAAAAAAAAAAGAACCATTTAAAATAATATTTTAAGAATGTCATAGGCCCTTTTTATCAAATTATAATTTTATAACCGAACCAAAAAGTATACTATGTGTATATAGAAAAAAAAAATGATAAAGCCATAACTTAAAAAGGAATTATTAAGTAAAGAATAAAAAGTTTATGATCAATAATAATAATTAAACAGTGATAGACAAAAAAAGGCCTTGTGTACATTATTTAAAAATGTTACCTTTGATTTATATAAAAACCTCATGTACACCTATTCAACTTGATCGGTGTTCAACTGAATAGACATGAATCACTCATAAGAAAATTGAGATGATTGTATGTTGATGTTGAGAAACAAAAATCAAAAGATAATATATAAAAATCTTGAAATAACCAAACACTTGTGAGGACTAAAACACTAACAATGATAATTGATAACTGTTTATAAAACAAAAAAATTAAATATTAGGCTGATAACCTCTTATTTACAGCCAAATTAATGATAATAACAGTAGTTGAATAGGCGTATATGGAGTAGGCATATTGATTTAGTATTATTTTTAATTTTATCATACCTACACAATTAACTTACGTACTGTTGAAAAAAAACCCAAAGTGTAACCATATGATATGTTTACAGTAACTAAATATCTATTAATTTATAACATGGTTCCACAACAGTTTAAATTAATTTAAAACACCAATATTATATTGCATATTATTGACCAAATTACCAATAAATAATGGATTCCTATTTCATGATTAAGCAACTACAAAATAATTATGGGTTCATTAAATGAAATACTAATGAATATTGGTAAACCAGGCATAGTATTTAGAAAGTCAGTCATAGGCTCATTAACAAAGTTTCATACAATTTCAAATGTTAATTTTCATCAATATTATGAGTTAAAATTAAACTATTCAACTAATAGGGGATGAAAATAAAAAAATAATATAAATAATAAACACAAAAGTGTGTTTTATCAAAACTAAAAAGATGATTTATTGTATGTTAAAATGACACTCAAGTTTGTACAATAATTTCAGTAGAACACACAAAAAAAAAAATAGATTTTTTAAAAAATAAGCGGTACCAATAATTAAAATGTTTGTTAAAAACAGGAATAAAATGAAAAACTATCTAGGAACACCTTACGACTAATTTGTGACAACTGACTAGAAAATATTATTACTAAATGTTGAGATCTAATAGTTAATATAATTAAAACAAAACTAGGTAGTATGAATTGTTCACTCTAATTTCACTCTAATTCATAATAGTCTTTGATAATTTGGTTCACATCAGAAAAAACGTTTTTAAAATCGTTGATATTTGTATTATATTGAATATAATGATGTACAAATGCTTTATGGGAAAAAGCCCGTTTCGCTAATTTTACTACAGAGTTTAAAGCAGAAACATTAGTAGAGTTATTTGACAACACACTTAAATATTTGGAACCCATAAAATGTCTCTGTTGAAACATTTGTGAAAATTTGTGTTCCTCTAGAATATGTTTAGAAAATGATAAAGTATTTAACTTTCCACAAAAATTTAATTTATCAACATCATTGGTAGTATCACCACGATATACAACAAAATTTCCAAAAGACACAGTATGTGATGCATTTAATAAACGTATAGTTTGATTCACAATTGCTTCCCACCTGGGAGTTGATTCATAAGAAGAATATTCTTTTCTATAATTAGGAGATGACATTAATCTTAAAAATTTAAATTTTTGATCATGTACAAGTGACAGAAAATAAGGGAACGTTTGATGTTCTACTGGTTGAAAAATAGATATTAATTGTTTGGTGGCTATTTGATTCAAATCATCAAATGAAACTTTGACCTCTGAATGTCCAGCTTGACAAACTTCTTGTAAAACAGAATTTTCAAATGAAAAAATACAATCTGAAATACTATACAATTTGCTAATAGTAAATGAAGTATTATAATTTTGGATAGCATCTTTAGACTGATATGGCATGATAAAGACTACAATAAAAGAAATTTTAGGAAAATCCTGTTTTAATTTTTCAAGTATAAAACATGCTGATCCAGCACAACCACCTGAAGGTGATAATATTATTAAAAAATATTCAATTTTATCAATTTTATTTATTTCAAATCTCAATCGACTAGAAACATCTTCAAACATTTCAGGACCTTTGACATAATAGCAGTATGACCAGTTATTTGTTGTTCCTTCAATAAAATTAAATCCTAATGCATTTTTTCCAAATCCCCAATTACAATTTTTTGATTTTATTAAGGTTTCATCAATATTCGGAGCTCCTATATCTATTAAAACTGACCTGGGTTCCAAATAACCACTAGATTTTAATTCAAAGAAATAAGACTCACTTATATGTTTATACTCTTCGTTAACGTGTTGAGTAACAATAGGATCAAAAGCGTTTATGTCATTAAAAATAGTGGAATAAAGACTATGTGTAAAACGTATACCACAAGTACCAAAACAAATAGTTAGAACAGACATAATTTCGTTAAATTAATAAATAATATATTGATAAAAAAAAAAAAACATTTTTTAGTAACTAACCCTATCACGCTTCTTTGATTTTTCATGTTTCCGATCACTGGACTCACGATCTTCTGCAAAAAACAATAAAAATAACAATTAAATTGAGATAGGTAAGAAAAATGTATTACAGAAATTATTGATAGATTACAAATGAATATACTTAACATGGAAATAATACCTAATATATATCCTGTGTCCGCGAAAACTGGGTACACCGTATAATTAAATTACCCTTCTACTCAGTACCTAATAAATATTTTGGAATTCTATTTCGGGACATGAAACTAGACTATTGGATCATCAATCTCCCGCAGACAGAATTCTAAAATATGTATAGGGTACCGAGTAATGTAGGTAACTGAGTTATAGAGTGTACACAACCCAGTTTTCGCGATCACATGATTTATTGTGATACGCAAGCACTTTTTTGTTGTTGTACCAATAATGAGACCTAATGCTTATATACCTAAATAATAGGGTAAAAATAGATATATTGTAGAGTAGAATAAAAGATTTACACAAAAAAAAATGTACCCCCATAACATTATATTATTACCACTAATGACGTCAAGGATGGTAAAATATAAAAATTGGAATATACCAGTAGCACCATCTGTCAAAAAAGATAATATTTTACCGGGAGAATTCAGGTAATATAAATTCATTTTTAGTTTGATGAACTAATATCTTCTTGGGTTTCCATCTAACTAGTTGAACCCGAGCTAGTAACTACCTAACTTATATATTTGGTGGATATAGTAGATGCCAATACCTAACAAAAATACCTGGTGAAATTTATTATTTACAACAATTTGGTTTTAATAATTATTACCAATAATAAAATAATGATAATAGATACTCAATAAATAAATAATAAGTACCTAGATATCGGTAATTTTTGAATGATTCTTAAAAATATTTTATTTCTATGGTGCAAATTTTAAAATGAATGTTAGATAAGCTTGTTTCATAAACAACAATATATAAGGTTAAGAATTAAAGTCAAACAAATTATTAAATATGTAGGTAAGTACTATTATTGGTAAGTAGATAATTAATATGGAATGCAAATTAGTACTCACACGCAAATACTGTCTTAACATGTAGGTATTGGCGATTGAAAGCTTATCAATTATGGATCTGTAACGGGGAACTAGTAAAATAACATATAAATGATACACAGTGTCCCCGTTACATCTTATCACTTTCAAATTTCAATCACTAATCATCTAGGTTCTCCTACTCACTGTTATCAAATTAATGAATTATCATATTTAGATATGTAAGTAAGAATTAAAAACCCATCTAAAAGTCCCCACACACTGCAGGGCTGTCATTAAATTTCTATTGTCATGGCTTTACCATCGCGGTGATAGGTGAAATGTGTCCTGCAGCAATTCACTGCCACCACTGCAGTGTGTGGGGACCTTTAAAAAAAGCAAAATCTAAATAAAGAGGTAGGTATATAAAATTACACTTAATAACAATTAATAAAGATAATAGGTAAGCTACTTCTATTTAAAATAATTTAAGGTTGAAAATAGATTAAAATTATGTTGTAGGCAGTGTACCACACCTGTATAATAAAATGGAAAATTGTAACAACGCTTACACAACCGAGTAACAAAACAGTATACAGTAGCATACAAGTATTTTACACTCGTTGATTTGGGCAATCCATTCAATGTCAATAATTGAGTAAGTATATGATGTGAACACGTCAGAGTTTGTCGTTTTGATGCACCAATATAAACACGGCTTAAGATATTTGTATAATATCCTTGACTGGATTGCTTAATCACCGACAAAGTATGAATCACCAAATGTGTGCGTGCAGCACTGATTGTCATTTTGTTTTCCAAATAGATACCAAAGCACATGCGGATGATATATAGGTATCTACATTGGTCATCAACCTCAATCTTAGAGCAAAAGTAACAAAGTTAACATCCCAGATATAAATATTTTAAATTAACAAATACAATGAGCACTAAAACAATCTCATGAGTTGAAAGTATAGGTAGGTACCTACCTCCTAACAACTTAATGTTTTAACAGGGATTTTGAGGTTATGGTTAAATTGTTTTTATAGGTAAGTAGATAATAAAATAAATACTTGTAAGTACTAGGTATAAAATGTTATTATTTTATTTTAACTTACGACAAACAAGAATAAACTAGATATGTTTGCTTAAAAGTTATGATCGAAATTAGTAAGTTACGGTAGGAATGAAGGTTTGAGTGATAGGTAAACCCTGGATATATCTAATGCCAAGCCTAACTCAATTGAAAATAAATAAAGCGTATTCGAAGATGGATCAAGAATTATACACTAAATGTTTAGGTATCCAAATATAATTATCTTGTATTAAATATTGATGTATTCCTCGACAATATCTAATAAGAAGACAGAATTCACCAATTAAAAAAAATGAATCAAAATGAGAACAAAATTTGTAATTCACAAATCACAGCTGATCTGAAGGTAATCAAAACATCTGTAATGATTTAAAAATCTATACCTAAGTACCTACCTAGTTAGTTTACTGATTGACATTTAAAAGTGACAACATTTGATGTTCTGAGCGACCTGTAGGGACTTGGTAATGAGAGTAGCACGTCTAGTCGAATAGTCCATAGATAAATTGATAAAAAATTTGTACCTATGTCTGTCTGCCCGTTAGGTAGACACGTAAAACGGAGTCATGTGCAGTAAATAGGTAAATAAAATGATTACTGTCAACTCTCTGCCGTTCAGCAACACGTTATAGTATGCAAATGTCAACCTATAGAGGTGCCAGGGAGGTACAACAAAATTCAAAAATATTTCAAGCCGGCTACGAACGTTCGTCTGGAACACATTTAAATCGTGTCGGAAAACGGAATGTACAGTATTGAGACGGAAAACGGAAACACGACGGTGGAAACTTCACAGTGAAATTCCTGTGCGAGAGACGGACACGCGATCGGTTCCGGTTTCCGCGACGGCGTATGATATTGTAGTACAGAGTGAAATATTATCGAATAATTACCGGCCATGTTTTCTGCTCACGTGGAAGACGGAACTGAATGTGTGAAGCTGCTGACGTCGCGTTCTACGTGGAATGCAGCCGCTGGTGGTGTAAGACTTGGTCCAATAACTAAGGAAGTCAGGTGGTTATCGTCGACCAGTAAGCCGTAGAATCGAAATTTGCACACAGATCCCGTGGATTCCGCGTCAATAACGGTAATATTAGCACAGTAGTGCGGTGGGTGGTGGTACTCTAAAATAATGATGATAAATTGACGATATTAAGTAGTCCGGTGTAGTCGTGTTGTACTGTCGTGACGGTGGCGGCGAGGTTGAACGATATGTATGAAATATAGTCAAGACGTGTTAGATGCAAAACGACCGAATCGCCGAGCGGGTGGTGGTGGTTCGTCGGGTTTTTAGCAGAGCGGCGTCTGCCGGCCGTAGAGTCATGCGCTGCGGCGATCCCGTCGGTTTTGTCGGACGGAAACCGAACGCATAACAGTCGTGATGACGACGGTCGTCGGTTACGATTTCGGTTGCGGGTTCAAGCAAAACGGCGACGACGGACCACCGACACACGCGCAATGAAACTACACCACCGCCGGTCGGAAACGCCGTGCGCGTAAAAAATAAATCGAAGTCGGGCCGGAGCGGCGTAGCGTCTGAGAGTGTGTGTGTGTGTGTAGTAGTAGTAGTAGTAGTAGTGTACTATAGTGGACGAGTGTGTGCGTGTCGTGGACGATTAGGACTTGCACGAAATTTCACGTTACACACAAGTCACAAGTACACGATGACGATCGGCGGCGGCGTCGGTCGGTGGCGACATAGAGACGGTGCGACCAGTCCACAGCCGCGGCAGAGACGAGTGCATTGACTTTTTTTGTTTGATCATACGATCCGGCAACGCTGCCGCCGCCGCCGCGCAACGTTGCCAAAGCTAAAAAAATAGGCGGCAACTGTGAAATTCGTATTTTACGCGACGTCCGTCCGCCCATCGCCCGCGTCATATTAAATATTATTATTCAGCCAGGGGTTAAAGACTAAAGTGGGGGGTGGACGCAGGAGGACTCAGTCCCCCTACCTCTGACGGTGGTTAAAAAGCGTCCCCTTTCAAATTAGGATTTCACACAATAGACATTAATACATTATACATACAATTATATATGGAACGCTTAAAACTATATGAAGACATTAGTCCCCTCTGGAAATTTTTCCCACTTTAACAACCCCTGTATTCAGCCGTTGACGTTTGCGTACGGAAAGTACGAATTTTACTCTCACGACTTGGGTTCAAGATTTTTAAGGGAGAAATTAGAGTATATCCATGGACCATGAGTGTATCAAGATTTTCAAGAAGAAAAATTCGAAACGTATTGACTGGATCACAGGAATATAGTTACGTACAGCGTAAAAACTCGTATCAAAGTAGTCCGATTCCGATATTGGTCGGTCGACGATACGTATCGCTTGTGTATTTTAAGTGTAACTTCTTGGACGCTGAAAATTTACCCAATACGTATATAATATACACTCCAATTTCTCCCTTGAAAATCTTGTACCTATTTATAGGTTCAATAAGTTACATATTATGCGCAAAGGCGCCCTCATGGGGGGAGGGCCATCCCCCCTCCTCATTTAGATAATGCCTAATTGTATAACCAAAATTGTAATTTTTTTTTAAGAAGTTATATAAAAACAGAAATTAAGTTTAGTGTATTGTTTTTTAGCTGCCCCCCCCCTGTTAAAAATTTCTGCATATGACCTTGCATATGTGCGGTTCACGGTACACCTGAAATCAGCGAAACGTACCGAGTACCGACAACATCGAACTCCGACTTCGATACGGGCCAGTAGTCAGTACGAATCGAATTTTTCTTCTAGAAAATTGTTTACCGTCTTAACTAAAAATCATTTTATCTTTGAAATATTGAAAATCATTGGCATGTGATTAAATTAATACCTATGTATAAAAATATAGATTTAAGAATATTACATGATGACGTTTTCAAATACTCGGTAGTTGGTGGGTTTCTGTCATAGAGTAATATTAGTAATTACCTAATACCACTGCAGACTAATATAGTAATATATGTTATTTCCCTCCGGAAATTTTCCACAGACTGTTTTCGGTGTAATAGGACATGTCCCGTTCCCCCGATATATTTTTGATGCAGACATTTTCCTCCATTTTTTTTTTAAAGCCTTCTATTTAATATGAAATAATTATTTTGCCTATTGTCTAATCTGTATATTATATAAGACAGTAAGCTGATTGACCGCTTTCAACGCATAGCTCAAACCATTGGACGGATTGGACTGAAATTTGGCATACAGATAGCTATTATGGTGTAATCATCCGCTAAGAAAGGATTTTTCGTGATTTTGAATTTAATGGGTTGAAATCGGTAAAAAAAAATTTTTACATGTAATTTGTATATCTATATTCATATAATAATAACAATAGCAATCGACCGATTACGGGAAATACGGTACAGCACCCAGGCCAGAGGGTTTCCATCTACCTGAACTCGGACCTTTTTTTCGTGTGTGTATTTTATCAGCGTGCAGATATGAATTGTTCCGTGGCTATATTATTATTTATGAGTTGTATAGAAAACACCGACTAGCTCAATTATACAAATCTTAATCTTACTTTACAGCGATTATTATAAGCCAGGTTTTTAGCTTTTTACATGTAGGGCCCATGGAGGTATTATTGCGTATTATAATATCGCATCCATTTATTATAATATAATACATCAACTATTTCTTATTGTACATATTATACGATATACATATTCAATCAGTATTATTATTATGCGTCTATAAGCAATGATGGGTTTTTAAGCTATATAATAATAAGAATAAAAAAAGGTGGGCAAGTGGGTGTCGGTCTGCTGTACTGTAGGTTACAAGTGGGTCACTGTATAATGGATGGTATTAAATTTGAATTCAATGATATAATATCATTGTATAAGAAAAACGATTCTGAGCGGTGACGGTATGTCACGGTGTCTATGTATAAGACATATTATATACATATCTATGGTATTAAACAAAAAAATGACCTATAATAAATTCCAAATTAATCATATCACAATATCCATTAGATACTTATAACAGTTATAACGCGTTATACATCAACAAAAACCGTGATACTGTCATAGATATATAATAGTACACTTTAGAAGTTTCAAGTACCCACGAATAATATTATTCAATCACAACAAAATAACTAAAATCGTAATTCTTGGTTTAAATATGAAATTTTGTCTAAATTTGAAATTAAAATGTCTGTAAAAAATAAGTGTGTTTATATATTTTTTAGATTTTTTGGTTACAGTATGAATTATTTAAGAGAATCTTTGTTTTAAATTTTCAACTCTTAGTTATAAAAACTGAACATTTTATAATTTTTTAATTCCAACGATTGATAATTTTCGAGATTTTGATAAATTTTGTCAAAATTCCAACTTTAAATGCTTATAAAAAAAAATCGTGCCTATGTATTTTTAATATTTTTCAACTGATATTGTAACAATATATCAGGAGCCTTGTATTAAATTTTTACACTTTTTGGCCCAACAGATAAAACTTTATTGATATTTATAGAAAAAAAAACTAAAAAAAATTGAAAGCTGTAAATGTCCATAAACAGCTCAAAAAGAGTCAAAATATTTTCAAAATTGTATGGTGTATAGGAAATGCTAATATAAACATTCAGTGAAATTTTCATGTATCTACAGTTATTCGTTTTTGAATTACAACAAAATAAGGAAATCGCTACATGAGAAATCGAGTGAAAATCCAATGTTGTAAAAATTTGAATTTCAAACGCTCATAAAAATTTAATTTGACTGTCCGGTAGAGATTTTTTTATTGATAAAGGTAGATAATCTTATAAGGAATCTTGTGTTTCATTTTCAAATCTTAGATTTAAAAAGAAAAATTTTTACGAATTCTTAACTCAAAATAATTTGCTAATTTTCGTGATTTTTCCATATTTTGTCAATTTTTGAACTTTAAATGCTTATAAAAAAAAATTGTGACTAAGGATTTTTAATATTTTTCATCTGCCTTTGAAACAATATATTAGGAGCCTTCTATTAAATTTTCAAGCTTTCGCAACCAACAAATAAAATTTTATTGATATTTTTAGAAAAAAAACTAAAAAAAAATGGAAAATGAAAATGTCCCTAAACAGTTCAAAATAAATCAAAATATTTTGAAAATGTTATCGTGTATAGAAAATGCAAATATAAACAACCAGTGAAAATTTCATGTATATACGTTCATTTGTTTCAGAGTTACACCAAAAACCAAAATCGATTTTTTGGAAAACCAATTTTGCGTAAAAATTCCCGTTTTTCCTTAATTTTTATGTTGTTTTTCCCGGCGCTTGTGAAAACTACTGGGAAATTTATACTTTTGACCCCCCAAAGTACCAACTAGATTCACTTTCCTATCAGAAAAGCTACTGATGAAGAAAATCGAAGCACTTTTACTGTCCTAAAACGTGATGACAGACACAAAAATAAAAAAAAAAATAAAAAAAAAAATAAAAAAACACACATCATTGTAAAATCAATACATTCATCGTTTCACTCAGAATCTAAAACTACTTGCTTTACTTTTTAAATATAAATTATAATATTATATCCAACTATATAAATGTATAAGATGTCTTGATTTTTTTTTTAAACTAAAGAGTATTTTACGGAGAAGGTTTATATAAAAGAAAATTTGAAAATCCACCGGTTTATAATATATTGGTAGCTATTGGTTAATCAGGCATGTTTGTTGATTTGTATTATTATCTTTTGCCAATATACATATATACATATAATATATACAAAAAGATCTGATAAGTAGTTCCAGAATTTAGTCTGTATAGTTATAGTTTATGTATTTATATAGTTAGAAATATATTATATATATATATGTATATATATAAATTAATGTTTGTGGGTAGATTAGACCTCTGGAAAGAAGATAGGTTAATTTATAAAGGGTTAAATTTGTTTTTTTATCTATCGGATTTTAGTACGGTTAGGTTGGGATAGAATTTTGTATAAATTGATTATATTAACCTACCGGCTACCGTAGTTGGAATTAAGTAAACACTACAAACTTGGTATAACTTTTATACTTTAGAGTTAAATCATACTTTTATGTACAAACAGCACGGGGTCCACGATCTACCACAGGTAGATGCCTACCTGATAATGTACTGCTGCGAATCAGAAATTTTATTCCGGACAACGGAAAAGTTAAGATAAATTTTGAACACCATACAACGAATGTTAAATAACGAATCGAACAAAATTTGAGTCATATAGAGTTGATACATCTAATTGGCAACGAAGTGCCCGGGATCAGCTAGTATTTTCATAATTAATATAATAAATTAGAGATGTATATTTTTGATTAACTGAATTACTTGAATCAAATTCACATGCAATTAAATATATCACAAATGGTACAGTTTTAACAAAAAAAAGGTGGGCAAGTGGGTGTCGCTCTGCTGTACAGTAGGTTACAAGTGGGTCACTGTATAATGGATGATATTAAATTTGAATTCAACGATGTAATATCATTGTATAAGAAAAACGATTCTGAGCGCAGACGGTATGTCAGTCTATGTATAAGACATATTATATACATATCTATGGTATTAAACAAAAAATTGACCTATAATGGGTACCTATAATAAATTCCAAATTAATCATATCAAAATATCCATTAGGTACTTATAACGCGTTATACATCAACAAAAACCGTGATACTATCATAGATATATAAAAGTACACTTTAGAAGTTTCAAGTATCCACGAATAATATTATTCAATCACAACAAAATAACTAAAATAGTTATTCTAGGTTTTTTAATATGAAATTTCGTCCAAATTTGAATTTAAAATGTCTGTAAAAAATAACTGTGTTCATATATTTTTTAGATTTTTTGGTTACAGTATGAACTATTTACGAGAACCTTTGTGTTGAATTTGCAATCCTTAGCTATAAAAACTGAACATTTTATAATTTATTAATTACAATGATTGATAATTTTCGAGATTTTGATAAATTTTGTCAAAATTTGATCTTTAAATGCTTATAAAAAAAAACTGTGCCTATGTATTTTTAATATTTTTCAACTGATATTATAACAATATATCAGGAGCCTTGTATTAAATTTTTACACTTTTTGGCCCAACAGATAAAACTTTATTGATATTTATAGAAAAAAAAACTAAAAAAATTGAAAGCTGTAAATGTCCATAAACAGCTCAAAAAGAGTCAAAATATTTTCAAAATTGTATGGTGTATAGAAAATGCTAATTTAAACATTCAGTGAAATTTTCATGTATCTACAGTTATTTGTTTTTGAATTACAACAAAATAAGGAAATCGCTACATGGGAAATCGAGTGAATATTCAATGTTGTAAAAATTTGAATTTCAAACGCTCATAAAAATTTAATTTGACTTTCTTATAAACATTTTTCTTTTGATAAAGGTAGACAAACTTATAAGGAATCTTGTGTTTAATTTTCAAATCTTAGATTTAAAAAGAAAAATTTTTACGAATTCTTAACTCAAAATAATTTGCTAATTTTCGTGATTTTCCCATATTTTGTCAATTTTTGAACTTTAAATGCTTATAAAAAAAAATTGTGACTAAGGATTTTTAATATTTTTCATCTGCCTTTGAAGCAATATATTAGGAGCCTTCTATTAAATTTTCAAGCTTTCGCAACCAACAAATAAAATTTTATTGATATTTTTAGAAAAAAAACTAAAAAAAAATGGAAAATGAAAATGTCCCTAAACAGTTCAAAATAAATCAAAATATTTTGAAAATGTTATCGTGTATAGAAAATGCAAATATAAACAACCAGTGAAAATTTCATGTATATACGTTCATTTGTTTCAGAGTTACACCAAAAACCAAAATCGATTTTTTGGAAAACCAATTTTGCGTAAAAATTCCCGTTTTTCCTTAATTTTTATGTTGTTTTTCCCGGCGCTTGTGAAAACTACTGGGAAATTTATACTTTTGACCCCCCAAAGTACCAACTAGATTCACTTTCCTATCAGAAAAGCTACTGATGAAGAAAATCCAAGCACTTTTACTGTCCTAAAACGTGATGACAGACACAAAAATAAAAAAATAAAAAAAAAAATAAAAAAAAAATAAAAAAACACACATCATTGTAAAATCAATACATTCATCGTTTCACTCAGAATCTAAAATATATATAAATAATTACAAACAAAGGCTAAAAAATATGTTTGGAATCAACAAAACAATCAGAAATCAAAATATGTTTTTTACTAAATGTATCATTTTTATTAATTATTAATTATATTTAATTTATTCTTATTTTAAAATTTTTTAATAAAAATTTAAATCAACTTGATCAAACTTAATATTTCATATTAATTAATAATAAATACTAAATAGTAATATAATAGTATAATATTATTAATTCAATATTATTGGTTATTAATAAACTTTAAAATAATGGTGGGGGGGTGTAGTCCTACTATACCGACGACTGCCGGGAGTGGGAGGATGTCCATTTCCACCACGGGCTAAGACTATATCTTAATCTGTGATTTACACTTAGTGCTTACTTCTTTATCTATGCTTGCCGCGTGGTCCCTGCCTTATATCACAAAATAATACTAAATAGCACGGTATATACTAGATAATATAATAGACTATAACATGGGCGTAGCGAGTATGGGGCAGGGGTGGGCAAGTGCCCCCCCCCCTGCACTACAAACTAAATTGTATTTCTTATATCACACGTGTAAGTTTTACGTTAAAATTGAAATATTAAATATGATATAAGTACATGAAGTCTAAAAATAGTTTAGTGGGACCGAGTGATATCTACACGTGTAATCGTTTTATATTTTATCGATTAGTCTATCTAAAGATTATTTGAATTATGAGTTAAACGCTAATCGTTATGTGCTTTATACATTAATATCAACAGCGATAGTGTCAACAATCAAGTGCAGCAGACAGCAGTACGTGCCGTTCTGTGTTCGCGTAAGTAACGAATATAATATATAACGTTTACATTTAATATTATTTTACACGATGGACATAAGAAAGTTTTTTGGTGGTAAGTACATATCTTGTTTTAGAATTATAAATAGTTACAAAGTAAAATAAATAAGTACAAAGTCTTTTACTTATATAATATATACACTATGTATTGTGACCGCCGCCTGCCGCAACTATGATATATTAAGAGGACGCTATACCCGCATGCGTTGTCTTCGTCTTACAAGCATACAATATAGCGAAAAACTGTTTTGCGCGGGACAAAACCACTCCCTTGGTATTTATAGTAGAATTACCAAAATTCCACAATACATAGGGAACAACTTTTTCTGTGTCATAGCGCATATTTTATGTTTATAATTTATTATTAATAAATTATCAACAACAAACAAATTTTTAATGCATTATTTCATAAGTCTTCGTAATTTTTAAGGTCGAGAAAAGAGAAAATTGCCAGAAATAAGTAGTAGCGGAAGTGATGAACATGAATATATAAAATTCCCAAATCCTCCAACGAACCTTCCACTTCTTATGATCGCAATACCAGAAATGCAGATCCTTCAACTTCTAAAAAGCTTACAAATGAAGAACGTTTTGAAAATGACATAGGTCAATGGGTGGGACGGTCTAATCATTTAACAACATCTCAAAAAATGGATATCTTGAAACGTTGTTGGACGCCACCAGAAAATTACAACTTTAGTGACGATGCTATTGCTGTTGGATCAAAGAGAAAATTTAACCATAGTTAGTTACAGGCCTATGCTCCTTGGCTTGCGTATTCGAAAATACTGAAAGGAGCTCTTTGTTTGTACTGTGTTCTGTTTCCACCGAAAAAAGTCCAAGGTGTTTTAGGTTCATTTATCATCAAACCTTTTACACGATACAAACGATACATGCTGTAGCAAATAAAAGTATTTTTATAATGAGTGTTATCCTCATAGCAAAATACTCTAAATTATTAGAGCCTGTTGTGAATGCTTTACAATCAAAAAATCTGGATTTGCTGAAATGCTCAAATTTTATAAAAAAAATAGTAGTCATAGTGAAAGATCACCGCGAACACGCTGACACAGAAATTCAAGAATTATTAACTGCTGCAAACATAGCAGCTGAGAATATAGGAGCAGAAATTAATCTTCCTAGGATTGTTAAACAACAACAACATCGTTCGAATCCTCCAGCGTTAAATTCGGCTGAATTCTGGAAGAGATCATTACTAATTCCATACTTGGATTCATTAATATCCTCATTGGAACGGAGATTTTCTGATGAAAACATACCTGCTTTTTCACTTTTATTATTACACCCTTCAAATATGTTAGATATGAACACCAAAGAATTTAAACTTAAAATAAATGATTTTGCCAATTATTACCAAATTAAAGACTTGGAAAGTGAAGCAGAATTATGGTACAACATCTGGAAGGAGAAAAAACTGGCTAAAAGCAAACTATCAGACATGGAAATGAGTGAAGTAGTAGAAGAAACAGATATTTTCTTTCCTAAAATAAAACAAGCCTTGCATATTTCTTTAGCTCAGCCATGTACAACTAGCACTATTGAGAGGTCATTCAGTACGTTAAGAAGGGTAAAGACTTGGTTGCGTTCAACGATGACGGAAAACCGTCTGAATGGTAAATCAAAATAGTTTTTTTATATCAATGCTAATTAATAATTATATTAATATTAATCATATACAATGTAAATTATTTCAGGTCTATGCATACTAAGTGTGCATAGAAAGCTGCTAGATGAAAAAAAGGAAGAGATGCAACAGAAAATTCTCAGCAGATTTTGCGAAGACTCTAGACGATTGTCATTGTTATAATTTAAAAATAATGATTAATGAATAATATATTATAAATAAATACTTTAAAAAAAAATTGAGTTTTAATGATTTAAAGTTGGCTACATCACTGCCCCCCCCTGATTGAAATCCTAGCTACGCCCATGGACTATAATAGTATAATCAGGGTGAGACACTGTATAGAAATTCGCTAGACTAAACCGGTGTGAAAAATAATGCACCGGGATGTTTGGACCATATCATTTACATGGTTCAATGTTCATTATCCCGGTGCGGGATTATGTGGGATAATTTTAAACCGGTTTAGTCTAGCGAATTTCTATAATGTGTTATGGACAAATCGGGTGATTGTGGCCTTGAAGACGGTCTCCGGGGAGCGCATAGATATTAAAGAAAATATTAATATTAATATTAATATTCTTTAATATCTATGGGGGAGCGTGGTATATTTTATCAATAATTAAATAATTCATATCAATATTATAAATTATTTGAAAAATGTCAAATAACAATATTATAATCAAGGTGGATATATATCCACCTTGATTATAATATTTAATTCATATTTCATAGCAAAATGTGACAATACCATGCATAAAAAACTTTGAAAAAATTAAAACGGTCGTCGTCCGTGGTCACTGGTCAATGGATTGTTTCCGTTTTTTATAATATCGATACACTTCGTTACCATTTACCAACATCTTATCAGATTACGGATACGGTACAATTTTTTTGAGTCCAATACTTCATAGTTCATACCCCAGGGATACACAAGCCCGACCAGCAGGCTGATCGAGTGTCTATTCTATATTATTCTGTGGTATAAATGTATAATCTAC
The DNA here is from genome assembly GCA_949089665.1 of Macrosiphum euphorbiae. NCBI lineage: Eukaryota > Metazoa > Arthropoda > Insecta > Hemiptera > Aphididae > Macrosiphum > Macrosiphum euphorbiae. The sequence continues at coordinate 36,128,249 of CARXXK010000001.1, forward strand.
CATCAGTGGCGTATATAGGGGGGAGGCCCACTAGGCCAGGGCCCATAGTGAAATTGCAGGTACAATTAAACCATTTTATGTATATGTACACTGTTTACAGGTTTTCACCACGATTAATTTAGCCGGTTGATTAAAATCGTTTTGAGGAATCAACAAAGAAATGTTAGATTGTCAGGACTTGCTTTGATGACTTTTATGTGTTAAATTCACAATAAGATAACATTAAAATATATATGTATATATGAAATTATCTATATTTTTTAAAAAGAATTAAAAATTAATTTTGAATAATAATTATAAAATTTAATTTGCGCAATTTTTATTAGTATTTATAACCACCCTGCTCCTTAAAAAATGTATAGTTATGGCTATTTTAGTCCGTTTGACGCGCTATGTTGACTAGTGATAAATTGGCCCATAGTGAAAATAATTTGTATATACGCCACTGTCTACCATGCCAAATAGTAAAATACACGTCCTATTCTATGGTTTCTCAGTTTCTGTCGTTGTACAGAAAACAAAATGGCTGCTGTACCACCACCACCACATTGTTCTATGCCACCACGGACTAGATACCATTATCGCTGTCGACGACGGGACGTTGATAAGAGATAACGACTTCGTTATCGAATATCGACAAACAGCACCATAATATTATATTTCAAAATTCAAAATTCCTGTTGACTGTTGTCCCTATTTTTCGTCGTATTCCGTTTGGTGCTCAATCAACATGTTGAAAATAACGATCGCTGTAGGAAGAGGAACACAAGTCTTCTCTTCGCTGCGGCACGGACGAAGTCCCTGTAACATCGCACGCCAATGTCTTGGTAGGTTAGATGCAAAGTCGCAGATGGACTCAAGTCGCCCGTCGTCGACATTTCTCAATAATATCGGCAGCGACTGGTGTCGTACTCACCATTTGGTCCGATGTTACGCAAAAAACAAAGACAAGAAAAGCAATAAAGGTATATATTACTTTTCTAGAACACGTTTCCAATGATAAATACTATAAGTGAATCTAGAAAATGTTATTGGGACGGACCAAATGATAAATATGTAAATAATTCTAATTACAAAATAAGTTTTTTAAGAAGAAGTAAACTGGTAAATAAGTTGGCTCCGTCTTACAAGTGCGTAACATAGCAAATTTAAGGTCAGCAGAACACGTGTAGCTTCGTTAGTTTAAAAATTAGAGGGAATTGACCTATTATGAAACTTGATGGTAAGAATATTAACGGTGTTTGTAAGCTGGTTTTTTATAACAGTTCAATTTTTTAGCAAGTTATGCATATATATTATAATATACCGTAAATTAAAGATGTTCATTACTCACTTAAAAACTGGTTGATCGTAAAAAAAAAAAAACCAGCGTACAAGTATAGATAATGTTCTTACCATCAAGTTTCATAATAGGTCAATTCCCTCTAATTTTTAAACTAACAAAGCTACACTTGTTCTGCTGACCGTAAATTTGCTATGTTACGCACTTTTAAGAAGGAGACAATAATTACCAGTGTTACGTTCTCTTAATTTTGATTTTAAATTCTATTAAATCGGTATGTAAGCCAGTCAGTATTAGCTCAAGCTATTGGCGCAACTGGCCTGATCCATAGTTTCACCTATGATAAATGCCCATTGCCTATGCAAATAAGTACCTAGTTATTATTTTTTGATGTTTGAGTATTAATTTTACGTTCATTTTTCAGGTCAGAAAAAAGTATCCATTGATGAGAACTTTTTGGCTGAGCACTTTAAATATAACACCATGAAAACCGAAATGGAAAAGGCTGTGGCTGCATTAAAAAATAACTATATTAAAAATCTATCCTTAAGATCTTCTACAGGTATACAAAAAATAAAATTATTCAATTTATCAATAATATATTATTATTTGTTATCCTTATCATTAACAGTTGCGGTGCAAACTTGCTTTATTTGTGAAACAGCCAAATTTGATTGACCTGTGAAATATTATTTATATCAATGCAACTGAGTTATTATTAAATGGAATGCGAAATGTAGATGCACTATTAAAGATTAATCAATAGAAACAATGTAGCAGCTACATTATACTTAACAACAATTTTATGTTAAAACTCACATTTTAGGAGCATTGGATTCACTACCAGTTACATTTGAAGGTGATGAATATGTTATACAAGACTTAGCACAGATTGTGAGAAAAAATCCTAAAACAATAATTTTGAACATGACATCTTTTCCACAAGCAATTCCAGCGGTTTTGGAATCATTAAAAGCTTCTGGTATGAATTTAAATCCCCAACAAGATAAAACTTCCATATTTATACCAATACCTAAGTAAAGTATTAAAGTAAAACATTTTGGAAATAAGTAATTTTTTTACATTTTCATATTTTAGAGTTACAAAAGAACATAGGGAAAACTTAAGCAAAGGTGCAAAAGCACTTTTTGTCAAAACTAAAGATTCTATTAAAGAATTACAAAACAAAAATATCAAAGTATTAAAAGACAATGATGCATTAGCGACAGATTTGGTTCACACTTTGCAAGATCAGGTACTTGAGAATATTATATGCTATATTTAAGGTGACGCTACAGTTGCATTTGCTGTCTCTGTCTTACAAGTGGGTAACATAGAAAATTTTACGCTTAGTAGAACATGTTTATCTCGGTTAGTTTAAAAATTAGAGCGAAATGAGTATTTTAAGATTTAAAAACAAGTTTTTATCTTTAATATGTAATGGGTTTTAAATAACAGGAAACCCTTAGTATTTCCTTAAGTCTTAATCTTCTTCAAATTCCATTTATTATAGATAAAAGAAGACAGAAATTAAAAATAAAGGAAAATAATTTATAGACTACCTACTATAATAAGTAGTTTATAAAAAAATTGTATTATTTAATTTTATTTAAAATATTTAAATAACTACTTTTTATTAAAATACCTAAATATTTACACCGAATTACAGTTAGTCTAATAAACCTACCTAAAATCATAGATAATACATATTGTTATAAAATTATATAACAATAATAGTAGAGGTGTTCCGGGTGACCGGCCAACGAGTCCAAGCCGGGTACCCGATATCATATTCAGTACCCGACCAATACTCGTTACTCGTCGTGTAATTAAAAGTTGACTTGGACAGTACCCGGTACCGGGTGTACAGTTACATTTTTTCCTTGCATTATACCCGGTACCGGTACCCGATTAATTTATTATTTAGAAAAAAAATGTGTCCTCGCAATCGACCAAACAAAAATATATAATTTTTGCGATACATATTATGCAAAACTTTCTAAAAAATTTAACCATCATACAAAACACACATTCAAACAGTTAAGGGGATTGGAAGCAGCGATTATCTGTCTTTGTCTAACACACGTTCAACATAGGATTATAGACGTGTTCTATTTCCAACGTACTGATTAATCTAGTGAAGCGATAAGAACTCTGTAAACAGATTTGAATTTGTCGTCAAGTCTACTTGAGATCGACTTCCCCACATTTTTGATATTATCCCCCAAAAATCATAAAAATGATATATTAAAAAAAGTAATTAAAAAAATGCCATATTTCAATTTTTGGAGTAGTTTTAATCAAAATATTAAAAATGTGGGAAATTCGATCTCAAGTAGACTTGGCAACAAATTCAAATTTGTTTTCAGAATTCTTATCGCTTCACTAGATTAATCGGTACGTTGGAAATAGAACACGTCTATAATCCTATGTTGCACGTGTGTTAGACAAGGACAGAAAATCGCCGCTTCCAATCCCCTTAACAGATAATTTCCATCAAGTTTCGACTAGGTTTTATCTTTTAAAAGACATTATTATTTATTACTCGACCAGTACCCGAGACTAGGTTTAAACAAAAATTATTACTCGACCAGTACTCGAGACACGGTTTTAACAAAAATTATTACTCGAATAGTACCCTGGACTTGGTTTTAACAGAAATTGGTACTCGGTACCTGGTTTGTTGGTATAAAATCTAACCGGAACACCTCTAAATAATAGTAAATACTAAATAGTAGAAAATAACAATTTTAACATAGACAAAATATATCCTTGTTTAGTTAGTTCATAATCTTCAGTAGTAAAGAACTACGTACTTTCCTGTTATACGAGACTACGACTACCACCCAAGACTACCTCCGTTATTACGAATATCACAATCCTGTTATCTAAGACTACCAAAATGTGTACACTTTCCTGTTACCACAGACTACTTTATTTTTATTAATCATACTTAATTATTTTTTTTTTTTTTTTATAAGCAAGTATTGTGGAGATGGCCAATTTCGAATTTATTATACATAAAAAAAAAGTAAACACCACACTCAACGTACGGCCACTGAAAACAATAAAATAATAAAAATATCGTTGTTGTTGCTGAACACGAACATAAACAAAAATGGTAAATCAATAAATAAAAGGTGGTAGTCGCAATAACGGAGGTAGTCTTGGGTGGTAGTCACGATTATAGTCGTGGTCTTGTATAACAGGAAAGTACCAAGAACTTTGATGATACTAAAAAAATTCTTCAAATGCATTTACATGATTAATAGACTATTTTACTTTCATTTGACTTTTAGAATGCTTTCAGCACCCCTCTATTTTATTCTATTATTTTCTATATATTATTTTATTCCATTTTTCATTCCTTACTCAATTTTTACAATGTTTTCAATAGTTTCAATTTAAACTCTAGTGTTGACATTGATAAAATTTTCAATTTTAATTTTTTTAATATTTATGTTCTATAAAAATATTTGAGAGTTGAGTTTTCTGTCAGGTATAAATTAGACTATTAGAGAATAGAATAAAAAGTATAAGGAAGTTATGAGTAGTATCTATTTTTTGTAGGCAATACTATAAATTATCTGGATCATATTAGCTAAATTAATTTTTGTGCAGGTTGTAGGTAAATATTTCTATGTTGATATCATACTAAACGAGGATCAAATTATTATTATGTATTACTGTAATAATTCATCCCATCTGCACAACAAAAATTACATTTTATTTTATGTTTATTATTTGTTGTTTTTAAAATTCAATTTTTTAATTTATTTGGTATAAAGATGGTGACATTCTGTTATGTATCAAATGCATAAAAATAATTGAAAACAAAATGCAAATTTTACAACATTTATAATAATATAGTTATGTATAACATACAATTACACTAACACAAGAGTATACTATTGTCTATTTAGTATTTTTTTTAAATAAATTACCATTAAATAATATTATACTCCAATTTTTTACACCAAACTATATAAAAGTATTTTACGTCAAAAAAAGTATAGGATAAGTTGAATCATTATTATAGTCAAATTAGATTAAATATTAATCTAGAAACTCTAATCATTTCATTAATGAAGTCATTAAGAAGACGCCATACCCGCATGTGTTGTTTCCGTCCTACACTTACAACTTTATACTTTACACTTTAACACTTACAACATGGCAATTTTTCATTCACAATAATAGATTTTATTCTGTACATTTTAAAATTAGAGTGAATTGACCTGTTATACAATTTAAAGATAAGATTATTATCTATAGAATCTCAGAGGCTTATATTGATATATTTATTAAGAAACAAGTTTATAGCTTATTAAAACTGTAAATTGCTTGTACATTTTAAAATTTTCATAACTTAATTAAAAAAAATTATATCAATAAATTCTTCCAAGATGCCCTGTATAATAATCTTACCTTTAAACTTTATCATGAATTAAGTCGCTCTAATTTTAAAAATAATAGAGTAAAATGAATGTCAGCTCAATAATTGTTTTCTCTCAGATTCACTCACAACATAGATTAAATACTTCCTCCTAAAATCGTTTATTATGATTTTTGAGTCATTTTAGAGTAAAATCGCCTATTACAAAAATTATAGAGGATAATACATTTGTGGGTATGACATATCTGTTGTTTATTTAATTATTATTATAATTATTCGTTTTCTACTTTCAAAATAAAAAAAAACAATTGTAAATTTAAATATTCTTTAAATTGTTTTTGAGACATTATTTGGACAAATCGATGTCATACCTTCAAAAAAATTAAACTCTATTGATTTTGTAATAGGTGATTTTACTCTAAGATTACTCAAAAACATTAAAAAGAAAATGTTTCTGTGTAAATGCTTTTTGTCTATGTTGAGCGTGGGCCAGAAAGAGAAAACAAACAGTGCTCTGATACTATACCCAAAAACATATTTATGATGCCTCAATTTTCCTTACAGAGGAAAATATCTAGTAGCATGCCACTTATAATATTTATGCAGGACCATACTTAGACCGGTTTTCTATGGTCATGTGGCCAACCCTAAGCCTATTTTTAAGGGGCCTGAGCCTACAAAAAAAACTATTGTTCGAGGGCCAGGAAGATTAAGTTTGTCCAAGGCCCAGAACTCTGAGTACTACAGCCTTGTATATGCGAACAACATTTTTTCTAAATAATGAATTAGCACTAAAATGAATAATTAATAGGTACTAAACTAAAAAAAAAAAATGTATTTATCTTATTATGGTGTTTGTTGGATGTTCATAACTTGCGCAAATGTTTGGTACATAATTAATGTACCAAACTAATAGAGTATTCTTAAGCTCTTAAATTTAAGATAATCTTGGAATATATTATTCAATCAATTATATTTGTTATATTATTTTCAATTAAAATATTTAAAAATTGTTTAAATTAAAATCATTTTGTGTAAAAATATAGTCTTAAATCTTTCACATGCTTACCTATTATTATTTATTTTTATTTAATATATAGATTACTGCATTGGCTGATAAATATGTACTGGAGGCACAACGAATAATGGAAGAAAAACAAAGTGAACTTAAAGGTGATTCATAGTGTTTCTAAATTTATTCAATATGTTATTTTATCACAGTAGTTTCATCTACCAAGGTTCAACCCAAAAAGATTAATCTCTTTTGTTTAGTTAGATTTATACTTACCTGTTATTCTATAATCTACAGTAGAAACCAGTTTCAATGTATGAATCATCAGTACTGTACATTTTTATTCATTAAAAATTATATGCATGGATGTATATTGTATATGTAATATGTATAATATATCACATTTGTATATGTTTTATTATTACATACCTGATACCTACTTGTTGTTGTCTGTTGACGACCCCTGACAACAGAATACTTGTTGTTATACACAAACCTTTTTTATCTCCATCCTTGTTTTTGGCTTACTTTTCTTATATTTTTTATTTAAAAACCGACTACTTATATTACTGAATAAGTAAATTATTACATTTAATATTGATCTACAATTATTTATACAACACAATACAAATTATAATTATAGGTAAGTAATAATAATTAGTAAGTAGGTATGTATAATAATTTATCAGAAATCACTATCAATATATACCTATATATTATTTATTAAATTACCTAATTAAAAAAAATATTAAAAGAATATTAAAAAAAATTTTTTTTTAAATTCTTGAAGTTTAGTTATAGGTAACTTTTTTTCACATACACGACAATTGTTATGAGCACTAACTGTTTCGTATTTATTTAAAAAAAAAAACTGATTAATTTGAAGGATGTCCTAAATTCTCGATGAGTAAACAGTACCTAATCAATTGACATTGTTTTACTATATTATTATATTTTAATCCATTTAATACGCTGGTGTAGGTATTTAATACGCCAGTAGACCTTGAAGGTTTTAGTTGTTCGAATGGATATTTGGGGGGCGGACATGTGCTGCAGTCAAGATAGGTACCTACCTACCTACCGTCATTGAACCTCAACTTGTGTTCGTAGCCACAGCAATGTCATTTAAGTATAATGTGCCGTTGAAGAATTTAGTGTACGAAAGTGCTATGAAGTATTATGCGTAGACGTCCGGACTCTTTCAATTTTCAAGCTTATAAAATTGTAAGTAATTTCACGTTTTTATTAGGTATAAGCAATTACATCCCATTAGTTAATATTTCATTACCTTATCTTTTCAAAAAACGATAAACCCATATTCACACTTTAGAATAGGTCCGTACTTGGGCGCCTGGAATAGTGGAATCTATAGGTGCTAGTGTGCCACAATCCTTTTAGTATAAATTGGATTGGAAGCGGGGATTTTCTGTCTTTGTCAAATCACGTAGAACCTAGAAATTTAGATGTGTTTTCATTCCAACGTATCGCCGATTGATCTAGTGAAGCGTTAAGAATTCTAAAAACAGATTTTAATTTGTCATGTCTACTTGAGATCGACTTTCCCATATTTTTTGATTTTTTCCCATAAATCTTAAGAAAAATCGTATTAAAAATGAAATAAAATATTTTAATTTTTGGAGAAAATAAAATCAAAAAATTAAAAATCTGGGAAAATTGATCTCAAGCAGGGGCTCTGGGTACTGCCCCTTCGACAACATTTTGTGGTCAGAAATTTCAAATTTGTTTAGTTGTGAATTATTAAAACGTTATAATTTTAATTATTTTAATAACAGTATTATATAATATAATTTAGTATAATAGTATGATATACAGGGTGTAACAGAAAGATATGACATATACATATACTGGAAATGTTCATAAACAGTTCAAAACAAATCAAAATGTTTTGAAAATTTTATCGTGCATAGAAAATGCAAATATAAACGACCAGTGAAAATTTCATGTATATACGTTCATTTGTTTTAGAGTTTAACCAAAAACAAAAATCGATTTTGTCATATCTTTCTGTTACACTCTGTATATATAGTATTATGCTGTTTGAAATTTTTTTAATTAATATTAATTTGCATAGTTTTATAAGATTTTATTCATGAAGTACCGACTTAAATATGTTAAAAAAACAACTTATATGATGAATTATAAGCGGGGTTTAAGTGTCATAAATTCAAATTTATCTTTGCTGAGAAAGGATCAAGCAATTACTAAACAATATTTTTTAAAAAAAGCACACATTGTAAAACAAATATTCTTTTCTGTGTTCAGAATCTAAAAGTTTAATGAGGATCTATCTCCCATATTTTCTGTGGATAGGGCCCTTAGGGGAGAGCTTTTTTTTGCACTGGGGCTTAGGGGGCGCCAATTTTTTTTTTTGCGCCATTTTTACGCAAAATGTCTAAATGTGGCACAGATCTCAAGTAGACTTGGGGACAAATTCAAAACCGTTTTTAGAATTCTTATCGCTTTACTAGATCAATCGGTACATTGGAATGAAAACACTTCTAAATTCCTATATTCCACGTGTGTTAGACAATGGCAGAAAATCACCGCTTCCAATCACCTTACCTAACTAAATTAAATAGGTACTTATAGGTTTAATATTATATAAGTACTATAATAGTCTATAATCATTCAATACTGCACTTTACGTTAACTAATCGTAAACGATGTTTCTGTTACATTATATTTCAAGAAGCTATTATTTAATAGGTACCTATCTACCGGCTACCGTAATGTATTTACAAAATCAGCAATTCATTATTATAAATATAATAACTGGTTCGTACAACTATAAAATACTTGCGTATATAATATGACAATTTAATATTTTAAGAAATAGGTAACAGATACCTAATACCAAATAAATGTATTTAGCTAAAAAAAATATTTCAAATATATGTACCTATTCCAGATAGCATTACAATATTTTACGTATATGTTATCAATATTTTCTGTGAACACGAAAATATTTTAAATCTGTGTTTTAATTATGTGATTTAAGTGTTAACAATAATGAAGCAATATTGTAACAACGACTCGTGGCAGAAAATAATAACATATGTTATTTATAATTTATTAATATATATATATATTAGTCATATTAAATAATATAATGACTTAAAAAAAATCGTATGAGCTGTGGCCTGTTTGTATAATAATATATGTAGGTATATGTATACTGATTTACATTAGACCTCGGTAATGTTTGAGTTTCCAACGAAACCGTCATGTCCGACCGCAATCGGTGAAATGCAATGACCTATTGGGTAATACCAAATAAATATATTGTGTATAGGTTACGGAGTGCGATTCAAATAAGTCTTTTATTTTCACCTTCAGCGATTTCCCGGCAATTCTATAGTTTCCACGTGCAAAACTTATAGGTCATTGCAGAACCAATGTTCTACAAAAAAAATACCCAGAGGCAATGATACGTACAAATTCCCCTACACTTATATTGTAGCGAGTAGGTAGGTGATATGCAGATTCGAAGAAAACATAATAAAATTAATTAGTTCCTTATTTCATAGAATTCTATCTGCTGAATTGAGACACTCCGATTATACTTAAACAACAGTATCTATGTACCTACGTGTTTTAGTACTGCAGCAATAATATATGATTTTACTCAGACTGGTTTTTGTGTTGTATTTGTCAAATTGTGATATGTGATGCACATAATATAATATTGACGGTACTAAAATATTGGGCTGGGATAATATTAAATACCTTACTTACTCATTGGAGTAGTTTCTTCAAAATGTCTTTAATATTTATAATTATTCAACCCGAAGGGGTGACATGCCCACAACTACCACCTAGTTTAACCCTTTCACTACTCCAGACGTAGATACTATAGGTAAATAGGTAATGGTCCTGTATTTTATAATATTATAATTTACCGGTATCGGCATCGATAGCCGTACAACTTATGGAAACCTTGGGTCTCATTATTATATACTCAAATAATTAGATCATAATATTATAGTTCACAAAATTAAATTTTGTTTTACGTAGCAAATACCGGTTGCGCATAGGGGTGACTGCCCCATCTACGGTAGTACGGTCGCGGGTCGTCGGTCACCTCGTTATCCAATAAACCAGTGCATCAAAAATAATTGTGTTGACCATACAAAAAGGTTAAGGGCCGTTCTTACAATGTCCGGTAAAGTGTCGGTTAACGCTAACCGACTGATAACAGATTTTATTACCGGCAGAATTCTTCCGGTTAAGTGTCGGTAAAGTGTCGGTTAACGCTAACCGACTGATAACAGATTTTATTACCGGCAGAATTCTTCCGGTTAAGTGTCGGTTAACTTTAACCAGACATCGTAAGAACGGCCCTTAGAATGATAACAAGAACTTATTCTCATTGGAACGATACTATCAAAAGATGTTTTCACGTTCAAATGTGTATATAATTAGTATTTAGAAATAATTTATAAAAAAAAAAATGTCTTGCAATCTAAAATAAGGTAAAAATATTTATAATATATTTCTACTTTATAGATGTACATATAAAACAAAATATGGAGATTATGATTGAACATTCAAATCATGTAATACTATTATGGTTTATCAATAAAAATATTTTTTAATTACATATTTGTTAAAATGGAAAATACCAATCAGTAGCTCTGTGGGTCACTGAATAATGGATGGTATTAAATTTGAATTCAATAAAATAATATTGTATACGAAATACGATTCCGAGCAGAGACGGTTTATCAGTCTGGATTTTTTAAATTTTTATTATTTATTATAGCCTTTAAGTTGAATTGATGTTATAATATTATATTTTTTTATTCGTTGCTACGGTGACAAGGAAATCGTTAGAAATTAAAATCCCGATTTAAGTGGTTTTTCGTAATTTGTCAGTATTTTTTCCCGTGGCATTAAATAACTATTGAGAAAATCGAAAAATGACCTTCTAAAGTATTGATGTATCAGTATATACCTTCTAGTATCATCTTGATCCAATTTGCTAAAAAATAAGGTACTATATTGAAATTGAAGCCCTCCTAGTAAAAATTTTGTATACTGCAGGATATAAAAATTAACACCATTGTAAAACCACTAGCTTCCTCGCTCCGCCCACAATCTAAAATACATCATTGTAAAATTAATACATTCATCACCCCGCTCAGAATCTAAAAACAACAAATTACAAAAATGTATTGTAATAAAATGTTATTTATCATATACCTACACGAACCATGGTTTGTCATAAGCCCAACTGGTTATAATTTTGCTGTAATTTTTTTTTTTTTATTATTACCTACCTATTAGAAATAATTATTACAATCAGTACATGAAAAGTAGAATGATTAGTTTTATCCAAGTACCTACATAATATAAGTATATAACTAAATGATGAGAATAATAAAATTGGAGACATCATAAAATATTGATAAATTATTTTATTAGTAGATTCTCCAGCTGGCTTGCCACCAATGGGTACTTAGTACCTACCAATAAAAAATATTATTATTATATTCAATACTTAGCCTAGATATTTCTATAAAATACACTATATTAAAGTTTTCCATTTTATCGTACTCATATAGAGACCCCATTTTGCCGCAATAGATCATTCATTTTATCTCTATCTGATAATAATAATTATAATATATTTTAATGCATTTCAAACGTAAAAATGTAAAATCATGATCAAATCTACTTAGCAGGTATAGGTACTTTCACGGCGTTATTGATAGAGCACCATACGGTCATCGGTGTATTTTTCTACCATGACGTACCTATAATCGTTTATTTTATGACTGAAACGCTTGTAAAAAAATTGGACGTTTGTATTTTTAATATTTTTAAATTGGTTGATAAACAACTGTTCTATTTAAATTTTTTTAAATAAATTCTTACTTTATTTATTAACAGTCATTCACAAAAAAAAAAAAGATTAACAATTATAAGAGCCCTTAAATATTTTAAATCCAATTTAAAATCTAAGAATGTTGAAAATAACATTGTGTATAGAAAGTAATTGATGTAAATAATTGTTATAGTTGAATGTTTCAAGTTTCTACGGTTAATATTTTTTTAGAATTGTAACAAATGGGGTTTTATATACCTACCCAGTTGGTTCATCCCAAAGAGGTGCTCAAACAGGTATTTTGATATTTACGATAGAATTTTTTGTTTATAAATGGTCGCTATTGGTTATAGGGGAAATATAGGAAATTGAAAATTGGAGGGTGTATACAGCTTGATTTTTCAACTCATATAGGCTATAAATTGGTAAAGGGTAGGTCACACATGCATTTTTTTAGCATACGAACATTTTTTTGTCAATTTAAATGGTTGCAATTCGTTACATATTATATTAAAATTATTATTAGAACAAATATGGTATAAACATTTTGTACAAATATATTTATTAAAAATACAAATCTTTTGTCGGGACAGCTAGTAATATTATATAGGTAGTAGGTACTAAATTGTGGATAATTTTAAAGCAGACAATGTATTTTTAATATTATTTAAACTACTATTATAAAAACAATGATGAACCTTGGATTAAATTTTCAAGCTTTTTAACCCAACGAAAAAAGTTTTATCGACATTTATAGAAAAAAACTAAAAAGTAATTTGCAAATAGTAAATGTCTATAATTGATAGACAAAAAAGACTAGAAATATTTTGAAATTTTTATCATGTATAGAAAATAATTAAATAAACATTTGGTGTCATTTTTAGTATCTACGATTATTTATTATTGCATTACAATAAAATAAGAGATGAGAAATCGGGTGAATATATAATGTCGAAAAAAAATCAAGCACTCATAAAAATTTTTTGTGGATTTTCACTGGATTTTATTTAATTTCCATTTTTAACAATTTATGAGAAACCTTGTATTATCAAGGTTTTTGATCGGGTGAACATTTTTTATTGACAATAATTAAAATGAACTAATAAAAATCGAATAGTACAAAAAAAGTGAAAATTTTAATGATGTATAAAAAGTTCTATTATAAACATTTGGTAAACATGTCATGTACTTATATATGGTTGTTTTTTTAAGAATTACACCTTACACCAAAGTCAATATGGAACTTGTCAAAAAAAATCGTTTTTCCTAAAGTTTTTTTCTTTTACCAGACGTTTTTGAAAACTGTTGGGAGTTTTTACTTTTCACCCCTTCACTAACTAGATTCACTTTCTTACTAGAATAATTGCTGAAATAGAAAACCGAAGCATTTTTACTTTTAGGTCCCAAAAGGTGACACAAAAAAAACAACCACATATCATTATAAAATAAATACATTCATCGTTCAGCTCAGAATCTAATAATTAATTTTCACATAGGAACAATTTGAATTGTCTTTAAATTATAAAAAAAATGCCTTCTTTATGTATCGTGAAAACTTGGTAAAGCTACTGTAAATACTGTCTCCGTGAGTTTGTTCCGTGCAAAACCATTGTAATGTACAAACTACAGGTGATTTGGCATTCACTTTAAGTCATCTAAGGACTAAGACTAAAGAATCAAAGTAGGTATATAATATTATTTATAAACCATAGTGATAAACTCCAGTTCCCCAGTGATATGGCGATGATTGATTATTCCTGTATTAAAATTGAAAAAAGAATTTTTATAGGAAAAAAATATTTTAGGTATATAATAATAATGTGCTTATAAAGTATGAAAACCATACACATCATATTTGTTTTTGAAATTAAGGATCATTTAATATTTTTATTATAGTTTATATGTGACCAAAGTCCAAAATCATTTTGGTTATAATTTATAATAATATTTATTAATATATAATATGAGACCAAAAGGCAAAACTAATTAATTTAATTTAATTTAATTACCGAAGTTTAGTAAAAGGCATATTATCGGAAATTGTAGTGTTATTTTAATCAGTTTAATCGGTTATTGAACGAAATAATAATAATATCCCTCACTTGATGATTTCCACTTCACATTATGAACTTTCTATACACACAGAATTCAACCTATATATAATATTGCTTGATAATAATAACAATGATAGTTTAAAAAAAAAAAATACAGAATAACAAGTTTTAGATATATCTACTCTACAAGTTGATAATAAATTATAATCTTATATTATATTATATTAATCTGCAAATTTTCATAGAAATGTCATAACTTTATTTCAATATCAACTAGGTACCTTTCCATATGATTCTTGACTCCTGTAATATTTATATTTTTTTAAAGATGTAACATTAACATTCAATATGATACAACAACCAAGTGTTATATTTTAAAAACCATTGTGGCACTTATGACAAGTTCATTTAATTATTTATTATTTCAAACCCGTTTGACATTGAAAAGCTCAAGTATAAATACTAAATACTATCGCACATATTATATTATAATTATTATTGTACCTAATATGTTTTTTTAACAAATTACTTCCACATTATGTACTTACTCTAATTTCAAATTTTTTCTAATCACTTATAATTATTATCATAAAACAAATTATTAACAACAAATTGTATAAAGAAGCGTTTATTCATGCGGTGCCGCCGGTGTGTGCTCAAAACAAATTATTTTAATTCCGCGTAAAACATTTGAAGCATTTCTGTCAATATCACGAGAAGGACATAATATTGTTTATTCAGCTAGAATGATGCATTTATAAGTAAGCCAATTTTTATTAATAATCATTATTTTGTTATTATTTATTTATTTTATCAATTACTATGAAATTCTGTAAGATATATTTTTTTTTTTGGAGCAACGTTTAAGCCCCGTAGAAACGTAACCCACTATTACGGTACCTAGATAGGTAGTTAAAACATACTTAGTAAGTATTTTAGTACCTAGTATATAATATTACTATAATTCTATTTAATTATTCATAACTCATCAACTGTCAAAATATATAATAAATATTGAGATCTTATAAGATCATAAGAATGAATGAGTACATTAATAATTAGAATATATAATTATAAATGTTAGATATTATTTATATTAGGTACATTATATGAGATAAGAAATTTAAATTTTAAATTGCATTAAATAATGAAATATTATTGTTTAACTTTTTATTTTGTTTAACTTTCAATAAAGGTATGAAATATATTTATTGTATGTATATGATACTGCATGAGTTGGTAATGGTAGATTAGTTTAGGTAACTAGGTAAATTTAGGTACAAAATTCTTATAAATTCTATATCAAATAAAAACACGTTTAGCCATTTAAGTTTCATTATAAGTTCTGGGGAGAGAGTTTTTGAACAATTATATCATAGAAATTTAAAATCTTTTATTTTTTTATTTCGATTAATATTGATAAAAATATTGTTTTTTGATCGAAAACTTCAACAATTTAATACAAGGTTCCTGATATTATTTTCTTATTGCATTTTTTAAATATAAAAAATACAGTCACATTTTTTTTTACAAGCGTTTGAAGTTCAAAGTTCAAGTTTGACGAAATTAGAAGTTAAACGATAAATAACAAATTTCCTCTATAAAAGGTATTAGGAACGATTTTAGCTATTCTGTTGTAATTCAAGTTATTAAACAAATATAGGTACCTATAGGCTGTACTAATAGGTATCTAATTTTAGTGACTTGAAACTATTCCCATTACTTACCAATATTATATTATTTTCTATACACAATGACATTTTCAAAATACTTGGATTTGCTTGTGCTATTTATTCCAGAAAATTATATTAACGTATTGTCTTATAAGTTCATAACAATAACACATGATAAAATATAATACAAATTGTTATGTGTAATGTTAAAACAAATTATAAAATACTTACCATTAGAAATAGGCGTCTGATACACTCCTCTGAGAATTGTTTTTCGTATACAATGATATATCATTGAATTCAAATTCAACACTTCATCCATTACAGCCTACAGGGACCGATACTCCAACCTACCTAATGGCTTTGAACATTTTTAAACATTACCTATTGGATATTTTTAAAATAATTAGATTTCTGAAATTTAACATAACTAATCTATATACTGTTGAATATTTTAATAAAATTAACTAAATATATCTTATTAGTTATTAGTAATAATTGTTCGAAAATTACGATAAAAGTTGTATGTACACGTAGTACTATAGCTGGTGGCTGGTGGATATTGCAGCATTGCACTATTGCGTGTCAAATATAGGAAAAATACGCGATTTATGTTAGATTATATTATTACCAGTGACTCATGAATTTTTTGTGTATATATTATTTACATTGGTTAATGCAGTTATACACGTATATGTATAGTAGTAGTACATACCTATATTATGTATAAACTATTTAGGTATATGATACCTATATAATATATAATATATATTCAGATTCAATTTAATTATTTTTTTGTTATTTCTATTTGATTGTAAAAAACAAGAACAATACGTCCCGTTATATGACCTTTTTTATTAAGTAGGTAAAACTTGATTGTAATCAATGTAAATATTTGTGGGACATTTAATATTGCTTATATACACACATACACATATATTATATATATTATATTTACGAGACACAACGCTTCAGGAATTCATAGTTTGTACTCATTCAAGTATATAATATGAATGTTATGTATGTATTATATATATTATAAAAGGCGTATCATAGTAGGTATGGGCAATTAACGGAGACAGTATTGTTTAAGAATCAGAATCAATTCGTATTATTATTATTACTATCGTACTAGGTATTAATATAATAGAGTTAAAATTCTATACTTATAGACATATAGCCTAAAAACTAAGCCACATAGGTATTAAAAAATTGTATACCACTGCATAGCTAAAAATGTTTCACTTTAATGTTATAGGTATTTCTGAATAAATTCGTATTTTTTTCTCTTTTTTTTACAGTGGCACTATATCTAGTGAATAGTGATTATTTTATCACAATCAATAAAATTGTGAAATCAACTATACCTACCTATTCGTATATCATGCAAACGTTAAAAAGTATTGCACTGTGGCTGTAAACTGTCATGAGAATAAAATCACCATAAATCAATACATATCCATTGTCAAATATAATATTTTTAGACAATAGGACCTTCTAGTATTAAGAAAATCATAAATACCAAATTTCTGATAAACCGTATAATATTAATGTTCTAGATTTTATGATTTTATGATTTTATAATTGTTTTTTTTTTTAAATGTATAAACAAAATAATATTAAATTAAGTATTGACAAATTAACTACGCAATAAAATCGTATCTAAATTGTAAATATTCTATAAAATTACTTTTAATTAAAATAAAGCACTGTTTTCTATGACTGAAAAAAAAAATATACTAGAGTACATTTTTCATACACAACATTTTTTTTTTAAGTAACCATAAAATGAATACGAATTATCAAACTTTTAATACGTTCTTCTGAACAATATTTATATAATTATATATTTTCAATTAATGTTGTTTTGTATGTTCTGTACGATGTCATGTATTACATGTAGGTATATTAAATTTATGATATCGGCATAACATAGTCTAAAAAATATTATAATTTGACGTGTAATGATACAAATCATCGAATCCGGTATGTCATCAGAAATACAAACATATACAGACCCCCGATTAGGTCTGTAGTTGACTTCATTGCAACCCCAGTAGGTACCTCAGCTACCTATAATATAATACAAATCTCACCGTCAATAATGCAACGACGATTTATAAAATAAAATAATAAAATTGTACAAATATGTAAGGTTATAGGTGCGGTGTTAAATATAGGTAGTTATAAATATTAATAAAAGTACACTTGCCAATTATTGTGACAGGATATTTTTTGTAGAGAAGACCGAGTACCTCGATATAACATGATGATAATATACATGACATCGGTTATTGTTGTTTTCATTTTAGCTCCTACTTTAATCATAATTCTGACACGTAGATATTGCTATGGAATTTAAAATAATATATCCACCATTGTGCTCCATTTAATATAGACTATTGTATTTAACTAGTCTGCCTCGACGAAGGTTGATTATAATATATGTATATAACATGATGGGTATTGGTTGGCGTAAGAGCAGCAATATACGTAATAATTACTGTGCTGTCATATGTATGATATTATATTATGAACGTTCGAAATAAACACACTTCACGTGGGGTGTTGTATGAACGATTGTCGTTCGGCCTCCAATTCGAGGAGAAAAAAATTTAACAACAATTAGGACGACAGCTTTAGTGCCACACGATGTAATACAATGATAAGAAACACACGTATCGTCGTCGAAGTCTCTTTGCAGCGCCAGTCAATAATTGTGACCATAAACGCGAAAATAATTTTACATTGTGGACTGGTTGAAACTTAAAACGTTATTTTTTTCCTCTAAATTGATTTTTATTTCATACATACCCACACACTTATCAACAGCCACTTGTTATTACGTCATCGTCACCACTACTTGCGTATTTTATATGAGCTCGTTATATTTTTTTAACGAGCGAATTCAATTTAATTTTTTTCACATAACGATATGACGTATAAAGGTACAGACGGCGCGGCGTTTCATGTCCACGTGGACGTCATGTGAGCAATATTGCAAAGAATCATTTTGTGTTTTTGTACTAAAAAGTAGTTTATAAATTTTTATTTATATGAACCTAATTTTGATCTTTTAATTTTTACAGCCAAAATAGAATTTTTTACTGCTATTTATGATATGATATTTCAATTTTCCACGTTCATATAATCTCATCCAAATATTAACATCTCTATTGAGAGATATTATGTCGTATATGAATTGAAAAACTATAGTTATTTTTATTTCATATATTTAATAATTCAAATCTGTGGTAAAAAGAAATGTGCAGCTATGAAAAAATTAAATTAAGATATCTATACATCGTACTTGCCGATGGTGGATGAACTTGGCACGGTCAGGTTGACGGTAAACAGAGAGGTCAATTCTGGCGGTAAACTACTATATTCTCAGTTTTAGAGTAGAGCGTCTTTCATTGCGGTAAGTCACTAGTCAGTAAAACAAACATAATTTTCTGACGTTTAGGTATTATAATTATATTATACCTATAAGTATCAGCTCTGTATAGTGTATATATATATATACTATACGGGATAAATCCTGATTACTTAAGTAGTTAGCACTTATTATCTTGAAAAGTATCAATGGTTTTTAAAATATTTATTTAGATAGTTTGAAGTCATTAAAAAACAACATTTTTGAAAAAAATTATTTTAGTTTTTTGCTTTTTAAAATGACAAGGTTCATTTTTTATTTCGTCATATTCAGCGTTGGAAAAAAGAAATAAAAATTTTATTTATCATTAATATTGCACCTGTTGCCGCTCTTCTTTCTACCACAAATGTATAGCATAGATTAAAATGCATAAAATTCATCATTTATACGACATATCATATTATATAGGTACATCGTACATTCATATCGATCGTAAATATTTTAACAGTCCCTAAAACATTAAATATTGTCTGCCATCACAGTACTTGCTTCATGTATATATATATATATATTTTAATGAACAGTTAAATTTGTTAAATTTTTTGTTTTGCAACCAGGCGTTGATTTTTTTTATTATTAGATGTGTTTATATGATAACATCAATGTCACGTAGATTTATTTTGAAATAAGAAAAGCATGACTTATACTTCATATACTATAGTAAGATTTACATTACCTTCACCACTCCACGCCTACCGCGGATATTATAAACTACCTTAGTGACCTAGGGCACAAAGTCAACAGTATCTCAAAAATAATACACAACACGAACAAGTTACCACTTCCTCTATTTAATATAGGCCTGGCCCGCAACAACAATAATCGAGAAATATTCAAAATAACAAAAATATTAAACTCAATAGTGAAATTTGAATATCCAAAAAGGCGGTCTGATCCCCCTCAATGTCATAATTGCCAAAAATACGGACACACACGTAATTATTGCCATCACTATCCACGCTGCGTAAAATGCGGATCAGAACACTCAACTAACGAATGCACAAAACAACGGGAGGAACCCGCAAAATGTGCAAATTGTGGTGGAAACCACACCGCAAACTACAAAGGATGCCAATCCCTTAAAAAATTACTAAACCGCACCAAACCTAAAGCTAAAAAAATAAATAAAGAACAGCAACCTATTCCAACACTTGCTATACCGCCTATACCACCTCCATCTCGAAGAAGTGGAAATGAAGCCTCCAGTTCAAACTCAAAAGGAAAACCGTCATACGCTGAAATCGCAGCTAACAGACCACCACCCGATCAATCTCTACACATCATCACCAAATTCCTCGACGAACTAAAATCTATACTTAACCCCCTTCTTACTGTATTAATATCCCTAATAAACAAAATAACACTCCCTATAACCCCTACTCCATAACACACACACACTCACACACACACACACACACACCACATATTCCGTACATCAATAACACAAACACACAGTATATCAATATTATTATATACATAACTTTAAATTAAATTGCCATTGTTATTGTTATTTATTTATAACTAACTTGTTAGAGGGTATCCACACTGGTGGGCCTCCCTCCTCATGCCTTTCATGTTATTGTATTCTTTCATTACCAAATTTACTTATTGTATAAAAAAATTACAGATTGTAAATATTCAATTTTATCTAATAAAAAAAAAAAAAAAAAAAAAAAAAAAAAAAAAAAGATTTACATGACATGTACCCATAGGCATTGTATATCTAACTAAGTTTAAAAACTATAGCTGTGATAATGGTGAAATAATAATTTACCATCAAACAATTAACATTATTATATAATATTATATACGTATAGTAATAATTAAATAGTTTTTAATAAATTATGTTTAAGATAAACTATGACTACGCAAAACCAGTGGATGAGATTAGCGAATCTTGTGAAGACTAACAATGGCACAACAATTAACAATGAGAAAAATCGGCTCAGTGGGTCAAAGCTGCTGGCCGACATGAGAAATGGTGTAAACCTTTCAAAATGGGAACCAGAACTCTGTATAAAAATGTTACAGTTACCTGGCGTTGACAATTATTTTGCCATCAAAAAATTGATAAAAAAAGCTGACAAGTAAGTAATATAACTTTTCTTAATATGCATGCTTCTATTATATTGAGCATTAAGCAAAAACCTTTTTTTTTAATTTTTATTAAAAAAATAGCCCAACAGCTTTTCACTTAAAATTATATATACGCAATTATAATTGTAATAAAACTTATGTGAATCGTAAATGTAAAGTGATCAAAATATTTCGATAATAATATTAGATTATAGTATTACAGTATTACACCCTTCTTATCGGTACTTACATTATTATCATTTTTGTTTCGAACAAGGTTTTCATTTTATATTATGTACTACTGATCATACCTACAGTAGCGTACAAAGAATTTTTGTCTGGTTAGGAATTGTACTTAGACTAATCATAGACCCGGGGCTATATCTTAATTTTCACTTATTTTGATAAACAGTTTTTCGTATAACTGGTTAAAACAATTATAGATTTAAGTCTCAAATTTAGCCTACGTATTAACCTGGTTATCTATATACATCTTCTTCATGCCGTTATAAACGTGGTAATTATTATTGATAAAAAGATTGTGATAGACGTTTAGCAATGTTCTTATATCAGACAAAAAGAATACTAAAACTATGATTCTTGGTTTTATTACCATTTTAAAATTTATTTTATATCTATTAAAAATTACCAATAATTTATCTACTCTATCGTCTATGTATTGATTATGATGATAAATGAGATTTTTTTTGTAAAAAGAATACATTTTAGGGGGGTTTAAAACTTTAAAACCCTGGAACTAGTAGAACTACGACCACCCCTCGTACGCCACTGCACACCTATATAATATGTAATTCAAATAATTACAATATTATTGTGTACGGTCGGTCACCAGTAAAAATATTAAGCTTTAACATAATAGATATTTTATAATACTTCAAATATCGGTGATAAATACATTAAATGTACCTGTAAATACCTAGCATAATTCATAAATAACCATCAAAATATTTATGTATTGATGTCCCCTATGATGTATAAAATATAAAACGTTATGTTCAAATGAGTTAAAATTACTTTTAAGTTAATTTTTACTAGACATAATGAAGCTTTAAATAAAGTATGTCAGCTACGTATTGCTTATAAGACAAGTGTGGTTTTACGTTCTGAAAAAATGGTTTAAATTTAAACGACGTAACTATTTAAAACAATGCAACTTTTATCTCGCAATTATTATTACATTTTTGTTTGTATAATTTTTTTATATTTTTAATATAACATTATGTATACTTCACGGGGAACCAACTATTAGACTTATTAGTAGGTGTTTGATTATGAAATATATTTTTTCTATCCTCAATACAAGGATATAATCGTGAACAGTTAGTTAAAAAATAGATTAAACACATCGAACGAGGACACGTTAGTAAATAATATAACATCGTACATTTTTTTTTGTAATGATATTCAATATCAATAAAGTCATTACTCATTAATACTATTATGTTAGAAAGTATACTTCCTACTCGGAATTCCCACTTTTCGTTCTATGCTAAAGTAATACACTTATCTCATTAATATTTTAATTAAGATTAAATTAGACCTTCGTATTGTCTCGTTTTTTAAACTATTACTTTTCAAACCAGCAAAATATTGTTACAACGAAAGCATACAAACATCTATACAAATCGTCAAATAATGTTGCATATACAAAACCTTTTAAGGCAACTCCAATTCTTTATTGTCCTGGAAGACTGTAAAGAACCATTACATTTGTTATATTATAATTGCGTGTCTAAAAATCCTAACAAATCAATGATCCCTCGAGGATTTTTAATTTTCAAGTGCCAAATAATCAACGGTGCTTACATCATTATCTATCACAGTTTTAGAATATTGAATATATAAGATATAATCATAATGATATTATTGTAATAAATAATATAATATAATTTATACTTACGGTATTTTTTAAAAATTTATTATCTGATGAATAGTAAAATAATTAATAATTAATAACTATTTCTTACTTCATGTTTACTAAAACATTCAACTGTGAGATTGACATCTGTAAAATTTTCAGAGAAATTAAAAGATATAGATACTTACTCGATTTCATTAATTTTGCATACTCACCTATTTTTATTATTTGATGCATACCAAAAATAACTTTTAGTTGAAAAACTTCCAAACAGGTATCCCAAAAAATATCAATGCCCTAATGAGAATGATGTTTGATTTTTGAATAACACTGGGTGCCTCGAGTTATGAATTGTAATATTTGTATCAAAAGAAATATCAAAAATCGAAGTACTTACCTACCAAACAATCAATACTATTGAAATACTGGTACACCGATTGAAACCAGTATGAACCTTAATACTGAAATAAAAAACATAAAATTAAGAAATTGAGTAAAAAAAAATATATACAAATAGATTATACTTATAAGTTATGGTGACAAGTCAAAATATCCCCGACAAAATATTCCTAAACCAAAATATCTCCAACAAAATATTCCATGACAAAATATCCCGCCTAAAAATATAACCGACAAAATATCCCGAATAATTATTACACTCGTTTTTATTACACATTAATATAATATATAAGTGCAGTCAATGTTACCGACTACCGTGAATAGTATACAGTGGGAGTGGGTACAGATTTAAAAGTTCCATCTGCGAACCATATTTCCGAGTCATTCAGTATACTTAAATTTTCATTTGTTGTGAATATCAATATTCTGTTATCCCATTAAATGTTCACTACACGCACTTTAGGTAATGATATAAATGTCCACACCATAATACCATTATCAAAATAACGAATAATACTAGACTAGATATAAAGTGCGATCATTACTTCTAATCGCAACAGTTATTATATTTTGTCTGGGATATTTTTACGCGAGATATTTTGTCATGGAATATTTATGCGGGGATATTTTGGTTTAGGGATATTTTGTCGTGGAACCATAAGTTATAACATCTATATTATACAAATGTGAGACGAAGGTACTTTCAGCAACAACATCGGTGCCAAAATTTCCTTGAACAAAGCCGTTTGTAAATGAATTATTATTTTTAATGTTTTCAAATATTAAAACAGTTTAGATACCTAAGTAAAACTCTTCTCCACAGTTAAATATGACCAATATTATGCGTTAAATAGGACATTTCGAAAAGATGGAAATAATTTCCGTATGATTACGTAATCGTGTTTGATTTAATGTATATTGGTATTATATTGTTGTGTATACCTATTTGATTTAAGAATTGAATTATTATCAAGAAAATAAACTATTAAAATAGAATTATATTTAATACACTGTCTAGGTAGTGGTACCTTCTTAATTTATGGCTAAATAGTTCTACTAATTGGACTTTCGATATCGTAACGTACCTATGACCCACTCGTTTTATTTAATTTTCTTTATTCGTTTATCACATTAGTAAAAATAGTATATTGAAAGTGATGAGCATGTCTAGTTATGCTTCTAGAGTTTAGAGGATGTGAGAGCATAGGAATTGGTTCTAATGATAAAATATACATTCAATGGTAAGTTTAGTTATTGATTACTTACATTTATTTCATGCCTTGTATACATTCGCTTTAAGTTAAATACAAACTGAAATGTAAATAAAAACCATATTTTATTTTTACAAAATAAGTTTTGAACCGATGATACATCATTTTTGTAGCAAACAGTAGTTATAGAAATTTTTACAGTAATTTTTGTTTATTTTATATTTTCATAAATTAATTATTTGTACCATTTCCATATTATATTATACTGTGTTATTGTGAGATTCGTTTAATTTCATATCAAGTAAGTGTAATAAGTAGGTAGGGAAAACTGGTGTCTGATTTCCACTTAACGGTTAGGTACCTACTTAACAGTAATGTTTTCATCAAGGCTCGGTAGTTGTTCAGAAACAAACATTTTTAGTGCTTCTATTTGCACATTTCAAGGTTTGTTGTTTTACTTTTGGTAAATTGGAGAATTTCCATTGATACCGCCCTTTTTTATGTTCACTCCTCGAAAATTTGGTTTTTGACTTTATTGTACGGCTGCCTTGTCGCTGTAAATGTACCTATACATTCCTCTAAATTATTTCTCTCTATTTGTATGTGAAAACCGTCAGATAAAAATAAATTGTTTTTTTTTTGTTATTACGAAATCGTTTGTTTCTTTATTTTAAACGATGCAGTGCCTTACATGGTATAATCGGTTAAATCACTAAATACACGAAAATTATACAAATTATACGAGTGCGTCACATTACTGTCTTCATAACAAGGTATTAAGGGGGGGGGAAAGTTGGGGGCAATGTAAATCCATCGATCAAAAAATATTTTAACAAATCTCCAAGACGTTTTGATCATTTAAAATCTGTATAGTGTAGTCCTACACAGATGTTTGTCTCCAGACCAGCCATTGCATATTGAAGACTTAGATTACATGGATTAAGAAAGCAAATTATATTGTTTTGCATATTTTGTAACTTCTTATTGCATATTAAAGCGCACATTTAGTTGTTTTATAGTGCGTAAATGTATTATATATTAGATATTATCATTTTTTTTGCTAGAATGCTTACTGCAGTAAGAATATTCAGTAAAATTTATATATTTGAATGTTATAATAATATTTTTAAGTATATAAGTATACATTTTATTGAATTAATTCATTATTATTTTATCAGTTTTATGATGAAAGTTAACTAGATCAACTTACCTTTTTATGAATTTAATAATATCACTTGTATTAAACTTAAGAAAATTTTCATTTTACATTAGGTAATCTTATATAAGAAATATATAAAAATATATATAAATCACCTGCAGTTGAAAAGTGTTAAGACATCAAACATGTATCAATCTTACAGAATTTAAAATGTAGCATAACGTACAACATAATATTATAATAATTATTCATACTATTTTTATTTATTTTTTATTCGTATTATATTTAATTTGTATTTATATAAGTAATTGGATTTCGGTCTATTACAATTGGTGATTGGTTAGTTTAAATTTTGCATAAGTCTTATCGGAATTTTTAGTAATATTGTATACACCGCTTAGAGCGATGAGTCATAAGAATTACTTAATGTTAAGCTTAAATCTGTATACACGCGATGGTCTAAATGGTAAAAGCTAAAGATTACTGCAACATCGTCGTGAATATACCTACGCTTATTCGCTCATCAGAGTAAATATTTATTGCGGATGGATGTTTTTTGTTTAAAATATAATCTAATCACTAGGTATAGTTAATACTTAATATAGTTACTCAATATTTCATAGATGGTAACCAGACCTAAAAAATGTATAAACGAGTTAAACAAATATATATTTATTTATAATACTATCTTCTTATAAAAATGTATACATTTAATGCCATGTATCGTAGTTCGTGAGATTACTTGAGTAAACAATATGTACTTACCTAAATACCAAAAGCAATAACAACGATTTATCAAAATCGCAAAAAGAATTTTAAAAAAATTATAAATTATTTATCATATCCTATCTACTGTTGAAGGAGAAATAATTTAGTAGTTGGAATTTAAACTTTAATCTTATACATTTTTAAGTTTGTTTGTAACTACTTATACCTACACTATACGGCTATACCAACATTTTGTAATTTTGATACCTATAATGGTTCTTCGAATTAATGTGCCAAGTTACCGACGTAAGTTTAATTCAATAGGTACAATATTTATACATCATATCTGCGGGGGGTTCTTATTTTATAAAAATCAACGAAAAGAAAAGAAAACATTTAAATATAGTATGCATAATTTTGAAACTTAAAATTTGAGCAAAGATAATGATTTATTTATTAAAAAAAAATAGAATATTACAATAATAATAAATACTTTATGTTTCTTGATTTTATATCAGGCTATAAATTATTAGGTATGTTTTAGCCGCGTTTGTTTAAAATGTATAAGCTATAATAAATATAGTGAAGTTTTAAGGTTCTATATTAATGTTATCGTTTTAGTTGTACACATACTAAAAAATATTAATCTATAACAATTATTAATGTTAACTGTAAAAGGTTATAAAATATCCATTAGGATATTTTACATTTTTCCATGACGCAAATTGGCTCGACGTAGGACGAATGTAATAGGTTTTCGTTTATAACCGTGTCGAATATGTAGTTCTCAACGCATAGATTATTGTTAAATGAGTTATTGCGTACATACGAACGTTAGTCGTATAATTTTAAAAATAAGTTCATTTCAATTTGCGTATAAGAACGTAACATAGCGCATTGACGTATTGTTTAACAGATAAATTGCCTCAGGTTCAAACCATGAAAGCAGTCTAACAAATGTTTACATTTAGAAATGATCGATATTCGATTGGTATACCTTGGGAACCTAGGTATTCTGTGTACGTGAAGGTTATTATCGAATTAATTTTTACTTAAAAAAGAGTGATCAGTGGCTGTATGATAGAGTACAATTATGCATCCATTATTATATTTTTAATAAAAAGTCATGCAATATAAATACATAATAACAACATAAATCATGTTTATGTTATATTGTTATAAAATAGCGTTTTTTTTCGACGACTTCGATCGTGATGAATCTTCCGTGAAGGTACCTATAGTACCGGATGTTCCAACTATACGCGTTTGCGCCCAATATATTGTGTCGGTGTATCGTGTATACCGTAATATTGAACACGATTCACGTTTCGGGGGTTGGAGAACTATCATTGCGTTAATTTCCGGTAGTCCGTTGAAACTCACAAACACATATTATAAATAAATATTGTGTATAATATATATCATATATTGTGTGTCGATAGTATAACAACTGCAGCGATAATAATAATCATATCGTCATCGTACGGGTTGTCCGCAGCCCATTGTATTAGGTATGCCCGACCAAAATCTGTGGCACGACCGACATGCAAGCAATATTAAATACATATTATTATTATGACATAATAATATCAATACGTATATAGAACATACTAACATAGGTACAGAATATAATATTAATATATTACACATACACGGGGAATCTTTTAAATGTAAATAATAATTTTTTCCAAAATATTATATTTTATTACATAATTCGAATTCATTACAAAATATTTTAAAAGTGGACTAATATTTGGTGGGTTACTTCTGAACCACTCCATTCAACTCATATGAAATTTAAATAACTAGATACTTATAACTTATAGACTATAGTACATCAGTACTTCAAATAATTCAAAATTAGATTTCTATTAATGAAAATTTTTTAGAAAATATTCTGCTTTGGAAGAAATATGAAACTAAAAATTTATGCCGTCATTCTAAAACGTGAAAATATTATACTTATAACGAAACTTTTTTCAAAAATATTGTTTGTAATGGCTTAAGCCTATTGAGATAGTTGAAATTATATAAGAAATATATTAATAACCAAAACGTTAATACTATACGGAAAATTAGTAAAATCCTTTAAATGAATCACTTTGTATAAATAATATCATAGCATCGTTCATTCATGGGCGTACCTATATTATAGGTATTAGCTGCATGCCTGCACTATTATGTCAACATAATTATAGTGTACATTTTTCAAAAACTAATCGCTTTACACAAAAACATCTCTACACAGTTCAGATCTTTTGGTATGTAGCCAAAACTATTTTTTACTACTGTTATGTTCGAGCTAATATATTCCTAACAATTAACTAATTAGTAATTATATACATAATCAGACATCAGAAGGTATATAATTATACTGAACGTGATAATTAATAATTCTTATAGGTACTAGCTATAAAAAAATATTATTATAATATGTACCTACATTATATTATATTCATTACTCCCAGATAAAATGTGTGAATTTGTGTATCGTTTGAGGGGAATTGAGGCGTATATAGGCAAAAATTCAAACTATAATAATATATTATCATGTTGTTATTTGGTAAGTATACCTACGTGGCTACGTAGATTAATACGATTTTATTGCGACCAACGGCAGAGTTATATACTTGTGCGTTTACCGCGGGCCACATGGACTTGACACCTCGATGTGTTTAGCTACATGTTTAATTACCTAATCTATAATAACAACCTAAACGTTTTCGTAAACAACTCGGTGACAACCCTCACGGCCCACCCCCTCCCACCATATAGAGGATTCATAAAAAAAAAAACTAGCTTTTCGATATATATGTACAAACGTCGTCGGGTATTACATTTATAATATACTTATACATTATTATACATCGGCCCCACGACAATGTTCTCCGATGTAGTTGTATGGGTGGGTGGCCAATTATAGAGATCGTGACTGTCGATGTGAATAATATGGTAAAATATACAGGAACGAGCGGGATCAAATACAACAATATGACAATAAAATAATAATATAATATTATTATTATACACTATTATTACAGAAATCATTGCTCAGCCACCACCACCGTATATATTCGTGAAAGAAGCACTCGCCATAACATATAGCCCTCTGTTGGTTGTACCACACTGTCTAGTTTAATATTGTATATACGGTGAGCCCCCGTGTATTCAATGTATTTGCCAATCTAAGTACTTATTGCATTTACTTTAATAATATACCTATTATTATTAATGTGTGTGAATGTGTGATAAATGATAACAATATGATGATATTATGTAGACCCCCCACATTGCATTCTTCTACATACATCTGTTATATCTATACCAGTATATATATTTAAATATAAAATATTATAAATATATTGAATAATATTAATAACTAATAAGAAATAACTACATAGTAAATACTTAATAGTTAGTGCTTTAGTAGTTAATATTACAAATTATAATTATTTATAAAATCAAGTATAGAACCCTGAAACCCTCTAGATTTATCTACTACAGACTTTAAGTTAGGTATGGCGTATGGTATGTATAATATGTATGTAATATGATTATCAACTATATCATTATTTATTAGATTGTTTCCACTATACATTACTTTTTTAGTTCTTTAGAAAAAAAACCATTTTTTCATTCAATTTTTCAATTTTTCAGGAAAAAAACTAGTTTATTTTCGTCAAAACCATTTTTTCCAGAAATTATAAATGAAACCAATTTTTCCAAAAAAGAGGGAAAAAACCCAGCTTTTTTCAGAAATGTTGATCTTTTTGAAATTTAAACTTTAAATTATCTAAATTACCTTTTGGTATTGATAGGGCTGTGTTAAATAATTTTGCAATTGGAATGCAGTTTTTAAATCGTTAGATTGAGCTCATAATAATTGTCTTAATAATTCCAAATTCAAGCACTGATAGGTACTGCACAAAATATACTTACACATTGTATGACAAGACATATATTATCAAGATGTATAATACCTAATATAAATTATAATCATAGTTGCATTTCACCAATAGGACAGCATTTTACAACCGTTTGATTAGTTTGTCCAAAATGTAGTACCTATTATAAACCTACTTAATTTATTATTATTGTCCACCAAAATGTAAATTTATATTATAATATATGGAATGACGCTTTAAAATATGTCAACTGTCTACTTCATAATTTATATAAGCTGAGTAGTGCGGACCACAGTTTATCTCCGCGTGATTTTACTCAGCTCGTCTAAATATTTATGTTTATAAATTAAGACATCTAAACAATTACTAGGTATGATAAAAACGTGTATTACTGTAAATACATTTGAATTTTAGAGTTTAGACTATAAAAAGCAATATTTTTTTTTAAACCTCTGGAATTAACTTAGAAAATTAGTGTAGTCAGTGAAATGTATCACTCCGTATATACATGCACGTGTAAGCACTAATTTCGTTTGAATTGCGTTTATTGTTGTTTTTTTTTTATTCACTTGATTCCATTGTTTCAATTCAATTGATAATTACGTCGAATGCACTTTAAGTGTGTAAACTCCACAATTTATTATACGAGCAGGCGCAGCAGTAATATAAGTAACAACTACCCTTCTTTCTGAGTCTATATATTATTTTATATTATATTATATTATATTATATTGTATTATATTATATTATATTGTATTATATTATATTATATTATATTATATTATATTATATTATAATATATTATAATAACATGCACTAGTCGAGAAGTCGAGTGTGAAACTTGGATATTTTAAATTACCTATGTTATTGTATTCACGCTATTTCGTTTAACAGTTTTTTCAAATTCAACAAGTATACCCACTTACAACTTCGAAACGATATAATATGGTTGGGTGTTTGAGGTTTTCCCTCTAATCACTAAAACACCTATTTCTTGTAAAATTCTTCAACGATCGATTTACATACTAACTTAATTGTTTGCTCGTTTCAAAATTGAATCCACGAGTACCTAGGTACTTACCGAATATGTTTGTCTAAGGTCTCGTCATGCCGACCCTCGTTATTGCAAATCGTTATGATATCATCGTTAGTAGATATTCAATATTTACGTATGAGACTGTATGAATCGTATTTATTATGAAATATATAAATAATATACAAATACTAAATGGTAAATAGCCATCTCGAATCGTGTTAACGAGGCGTATCTTATGTTTGCGTCTAGAATTTCGCGACTTTTCGTTTTCAATATCATCGAATTGTCCGTTTGGATTTTAACAAATTGATTTTCGTGTTCGACAACCGCCATAGAATATTATGTTTTATGATACACGATTACCTCCTCCAATAATACCATACTGTACTAACCGATGATATTACACCTACGTCGTCGTGCGGACTACACAATTATTATATTACCATCCGATACCCGAAAGTCGTACTCGAGGCTTTATGAGTCTGTATAACTAAATAATATAAATCTGCATTATACAGGTGTTTTTTTAATATTCAAACATTAACTTCAAATAGTTGCAAGTCACTGCGCATATTTATGTATTATAATAAATCGCGTTGCGTCAATATACACCGTGTAAGACAATTGACAAATAGCATAGCTATATTAGAATACGTACACATAAACGGATACTCGTTTGTGAATCACGAAATCCTGTCACATACCTCACATAATATTATTTATTATAATATTATAACGTGTAGGTACGAATAATACACACTACATATTATTATGTATAAGTAACTATCTCATATCTCAATAAAAAAAAAAAAATTGAATATTGAATACAGATACCTATATTGTATATAACTACAAAAAACATATGCAGATGCGACCAAAGACAATACTACATACTAATATAATATAACGATTATGTGACTCCGTCTAGTTCTAATATTTTATCCTAATTCGTTCAGACTTAAACACTATCATTAGGTTCCTAATTTCTTTCTATTAAACAGTTCTTATTACACTTCTTGCCAAAGGCACTATCTCTTCCATAAACAAATATTAATCAACTATCATAATATAATCACTATTTTATATTATAACTATACTATTATATTATTATTATGATATTATGCATCATGTTACTATATGTTATATTGTGATCGTCAAACCGTTATAAATAACCTGCTAAATTTTCAATAAAAACAGTTTTAAAATGCTACACATTAGCTGAAACCCACATTATAATATTATGATTGCATTCACAGTGCACACATTGAAACTAGGAGTGAATATTGTTTTATTATTCTAACAACATATTTATTGTATAATAATATATCATTAATTATTCAAAATTTAGTAATACGAGTCTATTGACGTATTATATACTTAGGAGGTATGTACTTGACTCAAGAGAAAACTAAAATCGAATTTTGGTATACTGTTCAAACTGTATTATATTAGGTATATATATATAATGTAACGTATATTGCTATATAATATAACAGTAGCGACATAATTCTCGTTGATTTTTAAGGGTTGTAATAAAGACGCAGAGCACAGAGGACTTGACCCTTTGGCCTCTCCCCTGTCAGTAACCGTATTCAAATAACAATTTAGTATTAAATAAGTATCTATATTGAGGATAATAATATATTGTCAATAAATGTAAATGTATTTATTGCGTCATAATTATTTTTAAAATGTTAACATTTTTACATTTCAATCTATCAAAATCTATAGCACAATATTTATGAAAAATATTCTCATACTCATACAGTATTTGACATTTCTGAAGTGAAGTGTACGTCCATTGTACCTCTTATCTTCCCATATAGCTGGTTTGAAATACATTTATGTTTTCCGGTTTCAAAATAATCGAAAGACCGCGTAAGGTGTAAGAAGAAAATAATATGTTCTTAAACAATTTGTGACATTCTTCTTTTTTTTCTGTATAATATTATTCAAAACAATCGTCGTTTCTCAATCATTATTAAAATGAAAAATATTCAATAATTATGTGATACGTAATCGTATAATGATCTTATGGCATAGGCTATTATATTTGAAAATTAAATCGAAAATAGCTTATTCGGCCGTAGACATGGCATCGTACAAAGTGAAGTGTTTAAATTGTAAACTTAGGCGCCAAAAAATCCACTTGTACGGTCCGCTTGAAAATAGGCTTTTAAAACGTATCTTTATTAATGGGATTTTTATCTTCAATTATAGGTTTTGGCGCCTCTGAAATAGAAACACACAGTCAATTACGTCCGTATGACAGGCGGCACATAATAATAATATAGTTATAAAAGTTTCGCGTCTCATAATAAAAAATAAAACCCGTAAGTAATAATATTATACGCTACTCGTTTCAAATTTCGATAACGCATAGCGCCTACACCCATTGCACACTATTTATGGCAATAAAATATTATATTGTAATTATAAATAATAAACACGTCTAGCCGATTTTAGTTTAGACGCATATTAAATATGTAATACGCTCAGAGTTAGAGGTCTGAAATATTTCATATAACCTTGAACTATATTGAATTTTTTTGTAATTGATTCACTTGTCTTTTTATGATATAGTTTGGGAATAACAGTAGCTAATACCCAGTTCGTATGGATATTATAGGGTGATACATATTTTTCGGTATCTATGTTCGACCAGACAAGCTGTAGCCTGTAATAAATTAATATTATATAGTATCTTAGTCATATTTTCTTGAAACTTTTAAAAGCTCTATATTATAATTATATATATATATATATATATATATATATATATATTATATATAGATAGATAGATAGATATTAGATGTATACACGTATGCACATTATCGAGATAGTTCGACGATATTCGAGTGCGTAAAAATCGATTAGAGGGACCAATAATTAATATAATATCAACGACGAGTTTCTTTCAGTCATAATATTATATTATATTATTATGTTATTTTACTGCACTATATATTATATTATAATTGTATAATGTTCAATTCTCGGCGTGCGCATATTATATGTATAGTATTGTTACAATACATATACATATTATTATAATATCCTTTAGGCGGCGTTGAGGGCGAACCCCGTTCTCGTGGTGTACGTATATTATAATGTATAATGAATAATGATATTATCATTATTGTTGTTGTTATTGTAATATTGTGAGTTGTGACTATATATTGTTATATGTTGGTACTTGGTTCCGCAGTTCGTTTTTAAAACGCGTTAAAACGTAAAAATCTAATTTATTCCACTTCCGTTTTTGAACAAATACTATACACGCGTGCTCGTAATGTTCAAACACGTATGATATACAATCGGAGTGCATTTTAAATGCTGTCCTGTTTTATGCGTTAGCATAATATAATATTAGCTTCCAAGAGTTGTTACCACAGCTGCAGCCTGCCGCGCTACCGTATAGTGTTTTCATCGATTATAAAATTGAAAAAAAAACACGACCGGTTACGGTAGTAAAATCAAACGGGATTTAGGAGTTCGGAGAAGAGTTACATATACCCTTTGAATTACAACAATCCTCGCTACTAATTAAACTCACACGCACACAAACAAACGAACAAATACATATTATATACAATATAATTATATGATATATTTTGTATATTTTATACTATTCTAGAATTGTATAAACTCTGCTATAGAGTTGTTGGATAGTAAAAACACGCGTGGTGGGCCCTGATGATTTACGAGACGGAAGAAAAACATCAGATAAATTACTATAACACTATGTTTTAAATATTGAACGAAACGACGACGTAGGTCGTGGCGGTACACGGCCGCCGTTGCTGTGCATGCGCAATGTCGTCCCGAAAAATAAATCATGGTTGGGGGCTAAATGTATTAATTTTTTGACTTGAATAATGTTTTTTCGCTTTGCTCGATAAACTTCAGCCGGTAACTGTGTTATCATGTTATATAATTTATAATTATACAACCATATAATAATGATTTCTCGCGTCCCTATTGCGTTGTCCAATCGTGTGAAATAACCAGGTTTTTGTCATGTACCCAAATCCCACGGGTGGTGACAGAATTCAAAACATGCGTTACTCAGTTACACTCAGTTACATAAAAATAAAATATTTTTGTTTTTTTGTATAAGTTCTTCTATTGCTCGATACTATTTCGTATTTCATTATACTAAAAATATCGACGAATTTGATTTGAGATCAAGGTCCTTACACAAGTAATTTTTTTTATACATAGGTTTTATAATAAGTGGCACTTGTTGATGTCTCATTTGATCATCAATTCATGACTGGATTGTATCTAGACGTAGATATTAGTTTAACAAATCAATATCAATAATAATAATATAATAATTGTATTACAATTATTTGCTACAAATTACAATTTATCAGTTATTAAAAACAAAAAAGGATTCAAATTACTTTATAATCCGACCGATTTGAATTTCATGGAATTTATCCATTTTGTCTGTCACAGTTATATAAATTGTTAAAAATATTGAAAGGGTTGTAATATCCTATATCCATACATTCCTTTACTCCTCTTGGTAATACATTACAATAATATTAGACACTAATATCGACACGATCGTTCGAAATCCACCGATTTAAACACCGATTTACTCTACACGGATGACAGATATAGCATCCGCTCGCTTAGCCTCACAAGTATTATAATATATAATGCCTACTTATTATACACTTGTATATAGTTATATATTTATAACAAAATATTTAATAATAACAACATGCGCTTGCGTATGGTTTCGTCGAACCTTTCATTCATATTTCATCATTCACGAGCGATGATCTTCGTTTTTTGACATTTTTGTATCTGTCGAAACACCACAGTCGGGGGTGCGGGGCGTGAAACATGTGCGATCCATATGCGTGCTGCACCGGCGACCGGAGGGGGCGGATACCCACCCCCGTCGTCAACGACAGCTAGCTGTTATGTGTGCACTGCAATCACGTGAGCTTCAACAGACACGTCAACATCATCTAATGCATCATTTATTATTGTAAAATTTAAAAATACCTCGTTTTCAGAAATAATAATGAATGAACGGAAAAATGTCGACGACAAACGAAATTGTCTTTATAATATATATATATATATAGTAGCTTTGACAGTTGCCTCTATACATGTCTCTCTCATACACATACACACACACTTCCTCTCTCCATCTCTCCATTATAATAATAATAATGGGTATACTCCGACCAAAATTATATTTTACTCCAAACGACCGTGTCCGTGTGAAGTGTTCAAGAATATATTGTACGCCTAAATTGAAATGGTGCATATAACTTCATAGGGCTCTGAATTTTATGCGTTATCGCACACTTTCTGTAAATATATTTTGTACAATAATTAATAATTATCAGTGTGTTAAACTCGAATCAAGACCTACTAATATTATGGTCAACTTAATTTTATTTTGCATATTTAGAGATATTCTAGTAACTGAAGATCATTAGAAGTAAGACATTTTAATTGCAAGTATACTTGTCTCAAAATTATTACTTATTACATGTATTTAAGTAGTTGTGGAATTATTGAACGATTTTCATAAAAATGAATGCAACAAAGATATTAAAAGATTAAATAACAACACTAAAAATATATTTTTATCAAGACTAATGGTTTCTTATTGTGAAATTAAATTTGCAGATATCTATATCGTGTATACTTTTTATCTATCGGTGGTTCACTAAAATCAGAGTGACATTCCTGTTTATACTTTATTTTAAATACAAATAATACGGACGGTTAGCATTAATATTATAAACGCTCGTCAGCTCCTCGCGACGACACGGAAGCGGTCTGGTTTTATCTCACCTTGATCGCCGGACGTGCCACCTTTTTAAAATTTTATAATACCTAACTATATAACTACCAAATTAAAAAATTTAAATTATCAGAAACAATAGTACGCTTCGAAGCGGCAATTTCGAAAATGTTTTTCGTAAAAACGTTTAGTCAAAATTAAATTTACTTTTCCGTATTTTCATATATTAATGCCGCAGAAATGCGTGCTCGTAGTCAACACGTTTTAAGTGCGTAATACATATTAATATATTATAATATTATAATTCCGGACCCTGGACTCATGAATAAGGCTGGAAATTCTAGTAAAAACTAAAATATATTCAAAATAGCAAGAAGAACTCATATTATAGAAAAATGGTTTTATTCATCTTACTTAAAAACATATTATACATAATATTACATAAGTACAAGACTACAAAAAATGAAACATAATATATGAAAAACAATTATATTAGACGCCGTGCACGTCATAATTACCAAGCCCGAAAAATACCTTTTGAAATCGATAATAATATAATATACATCATGATGTATAACATCATCAGTTGCTACGGAAAAGGATAAAATTACTTGTATACAATTAAAAAAAAAATACGGCAAGATAGTAGTTTCAAAATCCACTCTTTATTATAACTACGAGCGAAAAAAATTTCATTCACTACAAATTTCATACATCCTTGCACGCTGACATTTATTCATAATATTTTTATCATGCTATAGTTTTGGACTAGGTTAAACACGCCGTACGGATTCTTCGTATAATAATAACCTATATAGCATAGGCGTTACACTATATCGGTGTTCATCTTGTTATTATTTTCGTTTACGTAACAATATTATTATATTCTCGTGCCAACTCGCACACCACTGCACTACAACTGCAGTACAACTGTAGCGACATACATTAATATTATTATCTTACACCTGTTGCTGTTGCGCGGATCGCGGGGGACGTCGATAATGATACGAGTACCCATGATAATAATAATAAATTATTGTCATATTTTACCGTTTTGATAACGTGAATGTTTTTTTTCCACAATCGCGCCACTACTTTCCCAGTATATTATTAAGTTGTAGATAAAACGAGCACGTTAGGTGTTTTTAAATAAAACTGATTAACTACTGCAGAGTTGCGTTAGTTGCGTTAGTTGCGTTAGTCTTAGGTATAATAATATGCTATATGCATACCTATATGCGGCTTTATACTTAAAATAAGTTATTATACGTTTCTAAAGTTTTTCATCTTACACGTCATAATCTCGGACAATCGACAACTAATCCGATAACTCACATTTTTTTTCCAATGAACCTATTATACGAGCGTATACCTCACATTTAGGTTTTCATCAATCCTTGAGCTGATTAAACAGAATTCAATATCTATATTCTATACAGCCTTGATTGATTTTTAATCAATTTCCTAAAAAATTGGCAGTTAACTCGTAACTTATACACATCGTATAATATTGTTATTCGATTTAAATGATATCATAATAATAATTATAATTATGGAGTAATAATTGCATTATATACTCTCTGCTACTCTGTACCTTTTAAGCATTATTACCTATACACGATATTAATGTGCTGTTAGTCATATTATTATATTACAGCATATTTAACTATGCACACACTATGCATTTCCTACGGAATTATCAGAACTGTGTTTGAGAAGGAAAAACACGTCGACTGTATATATATATATTGATATAAGTCGATAGCCATAGTCCATACATGCACAATATTTTATTGGCGTTGTTATCAATTATTTAACTATCGCGATAGCGGCATATTTATTATATTTTTGGGGTATTTATAGTATTAACAGTATGATTATGTAAAATGTAAATTTAACTTAAATCAAATAAATAAATACAGACGTACATTTTATTATTATATACTTTTATTCATACTGTAAATAATATAACTACGCTACACGTTACATTTTTGTATTACCTATTAAATGTATTTATTTAAATCATTTGGATGCTGAAGTGTCTAAAGTGTCTCTATACTGCACTTGTGACATTTTTGAACCTCAGAATCACTGATGATAAACGCGATTAATACTTATACTATGATAGTATATAATATTATATTATATTAGTATTTTACGAGTACCTACGCGTTTTATTAAATCGTAATGTAAGCACATTTTTCAAAAAGACTGAGATCGATTATTATTATTTTATTCCTCTCACAAAAGGAATTTTGTTAAAGAATGTTCGCCATTATAGTCAATTTAATTGTAGTGAACCTTAATTTGTTTTACTACTGTTACTAATGTTATATAATTATTTTAATAGTTTTGGTAAAGTTACAACAAATACTATAAAACATACGTTTGTTTTGTCTCAGATTTTATAAACAAAAAAAAATCAATATTTAAGAATTTAATATGCGTCTTAGGTATTTTAATTTGCTGTTATCGTGTTTAAAACGTACCTCGCCATTTTAAAACATAATTTATTTTAAAATACTGCCAAGTTCAAATGAATCCAAACACGAAATTATTTATAATTTTTGAGAATTCCAGCTGCATCAAGAAACATATAATAGAAAAAAAAATTACAAAGTCATAAAAAAAAAACCTAGCAATGCGTAAATAACGAAACCCTATATAGTATTTTTGTACAATAATTATTATGTTATTATTATACAGTTTGATCTAATAACATAATATTATATAATATTATAATGTATGATGTATAACTCAATAATAATAAAAAAAAGAATAAACATTTGTTCTAAGATAATTTAACGCTGACTAAAACCAACAATCATACTGTAACTGTTAGGAAGGGGTGGGAGTCAATCTTGGCTGATGTACACAAACCGAACCATGTGTGTGAACGAGTTTTAAAATCGTTGTGTGCCTCGCGTAGACAAGTCTTCCTCGCGCTCCGCACAATTTTAACACTATTATATACACGCGTATAATTGATTTAATATACCTATTGTAATATTATATTGGCCTTTTAGTATAATAATTTTTGTTGTTAACCTTAAAACTATATTTTATTTCGGTGTGTGTACGTTTTAATTTTTATTAAAAATACCTTATTTTTTTTCAAAAACCGCTCTTGTTCTTTAATAACTTTCCGCCTCTCGATGATTATTACTATCATTCGTTTGAATTTGAATTCGATAAGACATGTGGTGTGATTCACACCGGGAAAATGATTGAACCGAACATGGACAATTTCAATCTGCAAAAATGGCAAGACAAGTAATATAATCATTATAGATAGATAGATAGACAGATAGATGAGATACATGGATAGATAGATAGATAGGTCATGATAGCGTGCATAGAGTGCATAGCGTGCATAGAGTATTTAGCGTGTACGCAGACAAATTACATTGTAATGAATTAATGTACAAAATCATTTTGAACTTAAATAATATTGTGAGGTGTAATATAATTCTATATTGTCATATTATGAGATTTCCCAAACCGAACGATTTCGTGCAAGTTTACTATCAAACGTAGGCACATTAAACTATAGCGTCAACAACAATAATAATTGAACAATATTTTTATTAAAATAGACAATGTACTATATCTATTCATATTTACAATAAACAAATGTGATGTGCAATAGAAGAATGTGGCGACGTGAAAGAAGGGAGTGTCCAATGGTACTACTTCGAGTTTTAAAATTCAGGGGCAGGTCGTTAACGTTTTTTTAAAAATTATATGATGTCAAGGGTTCAATTCTAGTACAATTTTTATCGTAATTCTTTAGTTAAAATCTCACCTAGTTTTTATAAATCATTATTTGACCGATTATTTCTAACACGAAATATTATTATTAATAAGTTTTGATATAGAATTTTACACTTTTACAGACTACAGTCACCAAATACAATAAACTTTAAGCAATTTGACATATTTTATACGATTTTTATTACTATATAATAGTCATAATTTACATTTTCGTACAATATTTTTTTGTTATTTTATTGACAACTTAGAATAGAAAAATGTTCAATGACATAATTCACCAACAATGCGCGACGGTTGGTAGTAATATTAATTTTACATATTTTCTCAAACATTTTTTAAAACCATTATCTGTATTTGAATTATTAAAAACTACGACACAAAAATTGTCCACTTCAATGTCATAGTTATTATACTATTTACTAAATTATTGTTTATGTATATACATTTTGTGGTCTTCCCGCGATGGCTGCCTAGTGCATTATTACTATCATACGGCGCGCGTAATTAATTTCTACTTCATCGTCATCATTACTGCATTAATTTCACTATTATAATATCTTGCTCGAGCCCTTGTTCTATTAGCACGACGATAGTGTCATAATAATAACAAATTCAGGACAATGACGCGAGCGCGTTGTTCTAAAAGAATTCTGTAAACAATTAAAAAAAGTAATATATTGTATTCAAACGAAAAATCAGATTACAGGTGGTTATACCTACTTCGCTCTGTGCACATGTATAATGTATTAATTATTATGCCACAGATATTGCAGATAGTTAATAATATTATATTATACATTATTCGTGGAATACGTAACGAAATTGTTAAGGTCTGATTATCTTTTATTAGGTATGCACTTAACCTATTTGGTAGAAATACAGTAACAATTACATTAGGTTTGGGAATTATGGAAATAAAAATTATATATATATTAATAATTAACTACTATAACTACCTGCTGCAGTCGTCTGGCTCGTTATTAATTTCTTATATTATATTTTTGTCACCGTGAATACATTTTAGTTGAAATTTTAACCACGAGATAAGCAGAAAGATAAATAATCATTAAAAACGGTTATAAATATCGCGAGGTATACCTATGGTATAACCACATATATTATTAATTACAGTAACCTACCATGTACCATAATACTGCAGGACTCAGATTAAACAGTGATAAACAAATTATCATATTTTAATAATATGTAATGTTGTTAAAAGATAAATAGATTAGTTTCGGTATAGATGACAATAGCAGTATACCTTTATGGTATATTATGCATTATATTTTAGAAAAACGCAAGCATTGTATTTTTGTATAGAACAGTACGGCGTCAGTACCTATAGCATATAAGTATTTGTCCCTTCGAAGCTTGTTTTCATTTTTCACCACTCATTTTTTACTGGCTACCCTTCCCTCAAATATTTTTGTTTTACCCGTGATGATAAATCACAGCAGTCTTTGATCGGAAATAATTTGTACCTCGTATAAAAAATAATTACCTTGTGCACATTTACACATGCATGCATGTTCATAATATAATACCTTATTTTGTCCACCAAATAAATAATACTGACGTGCCTAAATAAAAAAATTGTATTTTACTCAATTGTTTTCTTTTATAACTAAAAAATGTATTTCAGTTTATATGAAAAAGTTTAAAAAAAATAAAAGTTTAGGTCATATTATTATATGGTGAATAATTGTTTGGGTGGCGCTCAAATGATTGTATAAATGTGTAATAATGTGTTAATATTTTTATGTGAAGGACAAGCGATTCCCTGGAATGTGAATATGGTAAAATAAACATTTTTAGGCTAGCATTGCCGGTCAGATATTGAGATATGGTGTAGGTAATTACCATGGTGAAAAATGAAAACATGCTGTGATGAAACAAATATAATATAGGTACCTACCTACTATAGTTACAACTCTCGACAATTATAGATAGTTAAAGTCTCTCTATATCATTTAAAACGTGTTGAAACAGTGAAATATGGTTTTCGGAAAAAATTGCATTGAACACAAATTTTGCATATATTGTATTTGAACTGATTTCGATAATAATATGTAGGTAGGTTATAAATTATGCAGTAAAGAACTACTAGCACGCTGAGATAATAAAAAAATACTTCGTTGTAAAAGTGACTTAAATATTTATACCGCACAAATGAGGTGGGTTTATGGGGGGGTACGGGTGCTCGCTGCTCCTTAATGAGAACGTCGACTAAAAAAAAAAAAAAAAACGTAAAAAAAAAAAAAAATAAAAAATAAAAAATAAAAAATAAAACGTCTACTAATTCTGTATAGAAAGTCGCGTGTATACTGCACCAGCTGAAGTGCAATGCGGTATTTGACATAATATAATACACATTTTAATACCGTCGCGTTTCTGAAAGCACTAAATATCCATACGTAAATATATTAATATTATGTTTGACCAATGGCGTTTTGTATGACTATAATAATAATAATAATATATTCGGTCGTTGTATTTTCGTAATTTTTATTATCATCGCATTTTTATTATTATCATATAATATTTTATCGATGACTGATGAGTTTAGGTACATAATAGAAAGTGATGGTCGATGAACTCTGGGAATATTTCTTGAGAAATCTAGTTATTCAAATTCTTTTTACGAGTAATTTACTACGATTTTAACATGCTATAGGTGCAATATAATAATAATATGCGCGCGCGTGCAGTGCAGTGTTTAAGTCTTCGGCGCAAATAAATCCTAATTAATCGCGGTCTAGGCGTTTCCCCCCAGCACACACACACACACACACACACACACACACACACACACACTAGCTTATTTGATATTATGTAGGTAGGCATACTATATTATTATATCGTGTTGGCTACCGTATGTAACGTTTTGGATTTCGTTAACGACTTATTATTATAATAATATATATTGGTACATAAGTTTTATTTTTATTTTTTTATTCAAACCTCTCGAGCCGATCGGCTGCCGAACGGGCGCCTGCCCGAACGTCGTTGTATACAATAATATATACATATACGCATCGGAAAAACAGCCTTATATTGACGTCGTGCGCACAGGAGTGGCCGGAAGTCGTGAGGGCAGACGCACATGCGAACGCTTTGTATATAATATTGTATGTATACACATAATAGTAATATTATATGTGTAACTATCCCGGGATTTATGACCCACAAACCGTAACACAAAGGGGCACCCGCGTCCGACGGAACAAAAACCGCATTCACGGGCGCGAGGATAATAATATA
The DNA here is from genome assembly GCA_949089665.1 of Macrosiphum euphorbiae. Classification (NCBI taxonomy): domain Eukaryota; kingdom Metazoa; phylum Arthropoda; class Insecta; order Hemiptera; family Aphididae; genus Macrosiphum; species Macrosiphum euphorbiae. The sequence goes on from CARXXK010000001.1 coordinate 36,173,140, forward strand.
ACTATCGTCATCATATTATTATTGTTACTATTATTATATTTTATTATATTATTGTATACATAATAAATTATATATGTGTACTTGTTGTTGCAGTTGTATCAAAATACTTAAAAATCGAAAATCGCACTGGTATGGCGCTGGGGGTTCGACGCGGCGACTGTCTGGTTCGATGTGTAGGCATAATATAATATACAGAATGATCAATTTGCACGGTCGAACTCATTTTTCGAGTCAACTTTGTAGGCGCCAAAATATGTTTATACATAGTAAACATACGATTACGCATAGGCTGTTTGAAGTATTTACACAAAAACTTCATATCTACGAACTAATATATTTTTTTACTAATTGTACCGCACATCGTGATATCTTAAGTTTTTTTTAATTTTGTTTTAACTATAACCTAGGTATGCATTTTTAATATTCAACGCCCTCAGAAGAATAATTGCGACTTCGGTAATGTAACGCTGCAATTCTTGATGGAAATACAGTATGGTACATGAAATCGGTAAAAATCGCTTTATTTCAGAACACCTTCAGTGATAACGGGCCTTATCAGTGATTTTAAGCACATATCCATCAGACAATCGAGTTTTCGTTATGATTGAAACTACGATGTTCCGAATGTTCCGATGCATCAACGCTTTCGATGCTCTGAATTTCAGAACGCCATAGCTCGAAAATACGATGAATTTTAGAACATGTTTTATCATTTCGATGGCAATACGCATCCACAGCGTTGCATTACCGAAGGCTCAATAATCCTTTTCGGAATTTTTTTATGGATAAAATATCGAATAGGTACCTAATAAATATTTATTTATTTGTTAATTAATATAACAATATTCATAAAGTTCAGTCGTGAGTGGAGAAATATGGCAGAGTACACCGACCGGCGGCAGTTTAAGGTCCGCCGCCGTACTCGCGCACACTTCAAATTCTATATTTTAAACGCGATAATCTACTTAGAGAATGAGTAATAATGTAGACACTAGCCGGTTAAATGGACCACTCCGTATCGTCACTCCGGGCCGGTTTGAAAAGTCGGCCAAACTGTGCCACATATTATATTATATTATTATACTTTTTCCGTGTTATACTTATCATAACGTAGGTATATGACGCGTAGGTTCCTCCTCCTATAATACCTGTTATAATAGATCTGCGCCCGAAAGTCCTCCGGAGTAACGTTCTGCAGTTCAGGAAACGACCCGATCCGCGACAACAACGACAGCAGTACCTATATAATAGTAATAATAATAATATAATACCGACAACACTGCAGCAGTATAATAATGCGATATTATAAAAACTCGATTTATATTGTTGTTTTCACCCCGGAGCGGATCGACATTTTTTCTGCGGTAGGTAGGAGCTGTCTACAATCATATTATAATTACACGCCCGTGTAGTACATATTATAATATAGTCATTGTCCCCGCGTGAAATATATATACACATATATACTATATATATATAATATATATTGTTATCATCGCGTATATTATGTTGTATATATATATATGACGTCACGACGACCGCGACGACAACAGATTCGTCTCCGGAGGTTATCATCCGCGACGCGATCGTTGTGTTGTGTTGTTTTTTAGCGGCGTGCGTACCATATATTCTATGGGTACACGGTGCACCATGATCTACAATATCTACCCGCCTTACTCGCCTCACTACTTACCCACCCATAATTACCTATACGTACTCGAACCTTTACCTTCATCGATAACGGTAAACGAGTACGAGTTTTGGACTAGGATAGGTGCGCGGTCGAGCCCGAGGGTGATATTATATGACAATAAGTCTGCGGTCTTGTGTATTATAATATAATATAGAGCTAAAAAGCCTAGGAAAAATACGATTTTTTCAATTCCTTCAATTTGTAGGTATACAACGAGAGGTATACCTATAAACTACGCTACTCAGTCGAACAATACTCGTATAATGTAATATTATTATTACGACGACGGCGGGCTGGCTATAGATGCGCAGCTAATGTTATTATATATTTACGCAGTGTATAAAATATAATAATTAATAACAAACGTATAGCTATATAACTAACTATATAGGTATATATCATTCTTTTTTTTCCACTCATCGAACATATTATATACAATATATCCACCTAAATATAATACCGTAGCACGTTAACAGTATAATATTGGTTAGATTGGATTTAGTGACAGGATGTTTAATAATGTGGCACAGATCTCCAGTAGACTTGACGACAAATTCAAATCTGCTTTTAGAACACTTATCACCTCACTAGACCAATCGGTACGTTGGAATGAAAACACGTCAAAATTCCTATGTTCCAAGTGTGTTAGACAAAGACAGAAAATCACTGCTTCCAATCCTCTAAAGTGTATAGGTACCAACTATTATATTGCTTGATTAATTTATCGATATTTTAAACATAAAAATCATCGTCAAAAATACTGAGCTCCAAAATATTAAATCCAAAAGTTTGGTTTTAAAAATACGAATATTTTCAGAAAAAAATCTATAATCGCTGAAAGCGCACAGTGTTTGAAAAAATAATACTCTTCACGGTCGTTTCCACCTGTATATTTGCTATAGTTGTTAGCATAATATATTATTATACAATTTTGCAAAACTCTATAATATTATATCATATAGATATAGACATTATCTCACGATAAAGTGCAATCTTATAAATATTTTTCCTAATGCCTAGTGGTTGACGTATAGACGAGATGTCATCACATTAGATTTTGTATTACATATTATTTTACCCCTCATCTTATTTTCCAAAATAACACAACATATTCAGAAAATTTGTAATTTTAAATAATAATAATATTAAGTATTTTTTCATGAAAACAATACTACAGACCATAATTTGAAACCATACGATTATCATTTATCTTGTTTATTGTGTACGGTAAACAAAAAATAAACACCCATAAATGTGTTTTATTAAAATCGAATACGAGGGACACATACTACACACATGGTACAATAATGTACAGTGTTGACATCCCTTCACATTCAATTTGGATCACTTCGACCAATGCGCATCTGTGCTAGCCCCTCCTGTAAAACCATCTCGATGGAGTGCGTAGTTTTCATTTTGGGAATAATAGAACTTTAATACACACACACACACACTTACGTCTGTACACAATATGTTATTGTAGACGTTTCACCATGTACATATTATATTTACACGTTTATTATAACTATCTGCAGGTGAACACACGTATAGTTAAAAGCAGTGATGCGAGCGCCACATAGCACGGTGAACCTGGAACACTATTTTTAGTGCGTCCGTCGTCCTAACAAGCCAAAATATTCGGTGCCGGCGACGTTTCTAATTTTGTTCCATAATTCTTATACGCGCGACAACATTGCCGGGACTCTTTTTCCCAGAATTCCTCTCCAGCGGCGGTGGTGGCGTTGCTCAGCTCTCTCGCTCCCTCTGTCCCTCTTTCTCACTCACTCTGTCTCTCCCCCTCACCCCCTCTCCCTCTCACTCCCTCGGTATGTTATACGACGATATTACAATATATAGGCGAATCTATATTTATAAACTCACCTATGCGCGCGTGTGTATAATATCGTTTATAATATAAAATATTTAATATTATTATTATCACACCGGCTGCGCGACACGGCCAACCGTTTAGTGCTCGTTTCGCGTAGTAATAATAATAATAATAATAATAATTATTATTATTATATTATTATTATATTATTATCGTCACGAATAATAATTATTGTCTACACACGTGTATACGGTATAGCCGCGTAAATGCGTATGATAGTAATATCATATTATTATTATTATAATAATAATATTATATCGTGGGCAATTATTATGGGCAGTAATATGCGCTCGTGTAGCATTAATACAAAAGTAATAATATATAACTGGTATTCCGCCGACCGGTCAGATAAAATTATTAAATTTACGCACAAATACACACACTCGCACTGTCCGATTTGCTGTCGTGCGTGTGTCATCCGCGACGAGGGCTGAACCATCTGTGCGCCGGTCGCATACTTGGCTTCGGTCAGGAATTCGTTCAGTTTCCGCTCGTTTTCAATTGGCCGATGTGTATTTTCGTTATTAAATTATAATAATAATAATAATAATATGATGTTACGCGTAAGTAGGTATACCCGTTTTACACGGTGCGTAAATGACCTATATAACAATATTATCATTTCGCGGTTTTTTTCCTTCTTCGATAATTTCCAATTCATGGTTATGAGAGGCAGCGGTCGCAGTAAGAGACCTCGAAAAAAAAATGCGCGTCCGTATTTTCAGATATTTTAATAATAATTTAAAAATTCTTTCGACGCGAAATTGCCGCGACGCCACCTAACACCATTATTTCGCGAATCGTCCTACGATTCACTTACAGACTACAGTTGTAGTTGTATATTATGATACACATTTAAACATAATTCAAGGATAATATAATTGTATAGTAATAAATAATAATATAATGCATGAGTTGTAGTGAAAATCGAATTGATTAAATCAAAATTCTATTTATTTTTTCGGAGAAAGATGAAAATTATTTTTTTATGTTATTAACATTTTTGAATAGTGCAACATAGTTACATTAAAATTCGTTTGAACTTTTAGTTTTTTTTTTCAAACTTCATCTTAGGTTAGTACGATTTCAAAAAGCTGTTTTTTTTTCTTGAGATGTGAACATCATATTCACTTAGTATTTAGGTACTTTATATTATTATACTACGTATGGTTTTCGAATGTTTAAGCTTAGTGTCACGTGCCTGCATGACGAAAACCACGGTTTGTACACCAAATGTCCAAATTCCTACTTGTAATGTTGTAAACATTAGAAATTATATTTAGTATGTTTTGTGGAGTTTAGTAGGTATGCAACGAATTAAAAAAAAAAAATGTTTATTTATTAATATTTAATATCAAAACAATAATTACTTTTTATTGCACGTTTTACTTTCCAGTAATTCAAAGTGCATCACAATAATAGTATTATGTTGCTCGTGTACATAATATTTTATATATATATATATATACTGTTAATGTTATTTCGTTTTAATATTTCTGTTTTATAACATTTAAGAATATTATATAACATAGTGCTAGGGTACCAGGGACTGGAACCGAACCGAAAATAACTTATTCTGGAGCCCAAAAACCCTTAAAATATGGGGAACCGGAACCGAAACCGACCCATATTTTTGAATAAACAAAAATTTGGTTTTACACCGATGATTTTGTGTTTACCTCCATTGCCTGTGCTCAATTTTTTGGCTATCGGGAGTGTAGAAGTTTTTTGATAAACTATGATTATTTTTTTTTAGAGCTGTAAAATCTGGAACCGTAACCAGAACCCTTAAATTAAATTTTAAAAAATCTGACCTGGAACCAAAACCCCATGGTAAAAATAATTAAGTACCGCTACCGGAACCGGATCCGTAAGAACCTGAAGGTTTCTGTCCCTAATTTGTACAATATCATTATTAGATTATGCTATATATTGACTTCTACCATTATTGGCGATATAATCATAATATATTTCAAAGGTGAACTTTGGAAAAAATCTTCGTCAGTTAAATCTGTGGTCTTTATACGTCATATTCGCATTCTAAAGTTTAGACAATATACTTTTTAGACTCTAAGCAAAGGATAAAGTGATTAGACTTCAACAGACGTCGTTTTCCACTTTTATTTTTACATTTTAAATTAAATAGAAGATATAATAATAGGAGGTACTTACAAGTTACAACTACAACTTAAAGTTTTTACAGTAGAAGAGATGGATTAATAATAAGACTAAAGCAACATTCGTGTTTCATATAATATTTGTTAATATTTAAAAATTGTCATTTACGCAACAAGTCGGATTCATGTGTTCTCGAATCTCATTTCCCATGATATTCTTTTAATACTTTATTTAAGTACGTATTCTACGTACACAACAATCAAACCGTGGCACCTAGACACCTAGTCCAATAAATATCCCTTATGCAGTTATATGCGTGAGCTCGTCAACAGTTAAACAACTGTTGTGTATATACCCTATAGATCATATGTCATGGTCTTTGTTAGTTCGTGACAAGATAAAATAGTAATTGTTTGATAATTATTTATATTATGATTTGTGTGTGTCGTCTCAATTGGAACAAATAAGACGGCGGGGAGCGGTGGCGATCAGGAATTGAAAATATCCGTTTAGAAAATTTGTCTAGCGACAGAGCGCAGGGCTTAACGAATTGAATTAAATTGAAATACAATTGGTTTGTCAAAGTCACCGCAGTTGCGGGACCAGACGATTATTTCGTGTGTGTAAACTTTTAATAGGTAGGTATAGTATTTGTACAAAATACAATGTGATGCTATAGAGAGAGAGAGTGAGAGTGATGCTGAAGAGCGAGAGAAATAAAGACGATGATGCATTGACGCGTACAATATAAACATTGTATTTAAAAAGGTCTGTGACAGTTTCGTCGTCGTAACACGTTTTCGGAATGTCATTAACATAAAACGCGTTCGGTAATGGCTAATAACATTATAATATTATAGTGTTACGATGACGAGCAAAACGAATATTATAATAATATTATAAAGATTATAAAACACGTTCGTGAACTTCAAACGTTATACTGGACGGCCATTACACTATATTATTGGGGATATTGCACGCCGTTTAATTCCAGCTCTAATGCCTATTACTATTATAGTAATGTGCGTATATACATGGATGATGTACACGAGGCGGATGAGGAAGTGGCATACGCATTATCCCGTGATGATTATGTAATTGAAACTAGACTGGAATTTTAGAAGTGACGGCTCTCGGATGAGCTATATTTATTGCCGGCCGGGGATTATTCTAGGAACGACCACGTGCTTATAATAATATTATTATTATACCTTGCATAGGAATGAAGATGAAATTGGTATCATACATAATAATAATAATAATAATAATAATAATAATATAAGACGTGACGTAAACGGCGTACCTATATAATTATAGCCGCGCGGTGTTAAAAACAAAACCCGATTTATGAGGAACTGTCTGCGGAGAATCGCGAGGTGACCGAAAGCGGTGAGCGGCCAAATATTATTATTTTATTGACTGGACACTGTGCCATAATGCTATTATTCGATCGTCGAGTCATTTTTAGAGACAATTCTGATTTGGAAATATGATATTATGTGGTTCGCTTCTTCTTATTCTAATTATTGTTAAAAAAAAATGTTAAAATTAATACAGCTTTATAGTTATTTTTGTCAGTATCATAATCAAAAACAAAATGTAATAAAAAAAATTAATATACCTACGATATTTATTGAAAATGAAAAAGGTAAAAAAATACAAGTTATAGTTTCATGATTATTTTCTTAAAAGGAATAATACATGTATATTGTATCTACTGTTTTTAATATTATGATAAGTATTTTAAATGTGTTTTTTTTTAACCATAAGAACAAATCATTTCGAATAAATATTATAAAGATAATAAAATGCATCTCGAAATTAATGCTTACGAAATCAAAATAATTCAATGAGTCAAGAGAGCTAAACGCTGGGAACATTTGATAATACACCCACAAAAAATAATTAAAAAACAAAATTCACAAGTATAAACAAAATAAACTAAAAAAATGTAAAACTGCAAATCGAATATACAATCAAGACTAGGGATTTTGAGAATTGTTTAAAACATAAAAAGGTAAATCTAATCTTGTATTTATTATATAATTAGTCAACTACTACCCGTCCATACATAAAATAAGTTTAAATTATACTATATAATTATTTATTGTTATATTTTTTTTTAATAGCTTCAGATATGCAATAAATAGGCCATTAGCATTTTGTAGGGGGCTTATGACCTATTGTTGGTTTTAGAAACTAATAAATAGAAACACGTATTTGTTCGTGGGGCGAGGATTCTTCACTAACACCCGGGTGCCGTGTGGTCACCCATCCAGGAGCTATAGTGACGTCGGACTACGCTTCGCCACAGCACACATTAGTGACGTTGTGTTAATAAATTATTAATTTGACTGTCCCTCGACTTTCGAGTACATAACGCACCATTTATCACCCGCATTCCCGAAACTCAAAATAGGTTATTAGGTTTCCATTCCACTGGCACTATATAACGTGTGATCATTCTCGAAGATTGTACGGAAAACCCAGTAATACCCTGTATATCCTGCACTATCGTCGTAGTTACATCGTAATTATCATAATAATATAATATTATAACCACTTGTCGGAATCGTTTCGTATTGTTGTCGACACGGAAAATTCGTCAGGGTGTTTGTTTTAAACTCGCTTAAATACAACACGTACCAAACGCTGTAATCGTACACTCCGCCGCCGGGAGTTATGATATTGCTATGCGTCTTCCTGAGAATTAACGTAAGAATGCACTATTGTCACAAAAACTTTTTATAAAAAAAAAAAAAAATAACAATAATATACATAATACAATTAAAATATTGTCAACTCAGTTTTCATTGAATTCGCCGATGGGCTCTCAATGAATGCTTTTGGATTGTGCAGTAGATTTTTTTCACAACAATACACATATTTTTTTTTTTTTTTTTTTTTTTGAAAATTCGTTTTTGTATATTGTATTTTTCTCATGCATATATTATTGTGTTTTATTATAATATTGTTGTTATATTTGTCAAACGGATTAGACGATTATTTAAGTCAACAATTCGGAGACTATGAAACGATGAAGTAGAATTAAATCCAAACAAATAAACGGTAACAAAAAAAATATTTATTAGCTTGTCGTTGGTGTGAAAATCGAAAATTATGTCTACACGCGTATTATATTATACTATGTATTTATATCATATGTATACGTATTTTGTTTAAGGCCTCGAATGCGTATGCTAATAAAAAATAACAATAATTATTATTATTATTATTATTAACGACCCCAGAAAATGTGCATGTGGACTATGACTGTTGTCGAGACCATTTATGTAACATAACAATAATAATAATAACACACGTCAAATTGTTTATAGATGTTATGGAATTTAATATTCCAGCATCGAATACACACTTTGGTGGTGTACATCCGATTTTATAGATTACCTATTAAATTTAATTATCTCATACGAATTCTTTCGTATGATATCGCTCCATATCAGACGATAATATATTTTGATAGCGGACCATCAAGGTTATTTTGAAGACGCACAATATTATTATTATAATATTAAGTGCATAATATTATAATAATATACACTCGAATATCACTG